>JAROYE020000005.1:38934789-39534789 GCA_029619315.2 Dynastes maya
CCTTAAGAAAAATATTGTGACAACTTCTAAATCTAAGGTAGCCAGCTGTATTAATGTTGTTGCTTATGCATGAAATGTTGTTATTGAAGCTGAGCCCCTTCGACGATTAGCCTCCTCGAGTCGTACCTGAAACAAAGAAAGTGTTATGTTTGTTCTCAGCTTTGGCGTCCATCAGGGATCAAATCTGGGACCGCTACTGTTTGTGCTTTACATTAATGACTTACTTCTGAAAATCGATCATCCCCACCCTTGCTTACGCAGATGATTATAAAATCTTTTCTGAAATATCTTCAGTTAATGACACGAGGAAACTGCCAGGTGGTCCTGATATGCTAGCAGAGTGGTGTGAAGTTTTTAGCTCAAGCTAAATGTTGGAAAATACTGTATACTTACCTAGTCGCCTAGTTCACCTTGCTTTGGTGCCCTACCAAATCGGAGGTACCAATTTGTCACATAAACTTGAATTTAAGGATTTAGGTGTACATTTCGATACCACTCTCATATTTACATCTCACATTAATAATATTTATTCTGAAGCCATGAAATCTCTGGTTTTTTTTATGAGTGTCTCTAAACCCTTCAATAATGCTTCCTTATTAAAGTCGTTGTACTTTGCCTTTGTACTGAGTAAACTGGAAAATGCCGCTCTAATTTGGTATCCCATATACACATAAGGAAAGAAAATGTCTAGCTATACGAAAAAGCGTACATGCGACAACGGTAAAAGCGAATGGGTGATTCACTACAAGCGGAGAGGTTAGCAGCAGTCGACGGCTCACGACGGTTACCGATATGGTTAGTTAAGTGGTAGACTGCATTATGTGCGGACGATCTTAGTAAGAATTTCTAGACACGTACACACACAAAAAACACACTGTATTTGGAAATAACCGTCAAAATCCCTTACGTTACCTGCGACACCGAATTCGATCTTCAAAACATCAAAATTAAATATCAAGTCGTTACATTGGGAATGCCAGGGACGACTGAGAAACAGAAGTTGGCAACGTAAACATTCTGACAGTAAACAAGCATCTTTTGACTGATGTATTTAGAATTTGTACTATTAAATTTAAATCTCGCCGAAATTATTAATTCAATTTTAAGAAGTAGAAATTTCATCCAAGAAGATGGTCAAAAGGGGTCTAAAACCAGAGGATTTTGGATATCAATATTACTGAGAAGAGAAAAGAAGGAACCATAAGGATTATATTATACATACACATCAAACACCCATCACAACATTAACTGTAAGTAATTTTAACAGATAAATTTCATTTTTGTAAGTGAAAAACTTAAAATAAACGTAGAACCGATTATCTCCCTATCCAAATCTTTTAATCGTTATTTGTAACATCACAATAGATATAGCTAATTTCACATTTTCCCAATGCGTATACTTGTGACCTTCTAAATGTAGATAGTATCCATCGCAAATTCCTAAAATTCCTGTCATTTAAGATTGACGAAAGTTACCCTGAGAGAGGTACTCCACAGAATGAACTACTGGAAAGGCATGATATGCTGGGTTTGAACACAAGGAGGGATTCATCTGCGAGAAATTGCTTCGAAATGACATAGACTGTTCCTACTAGATCGAATGAATTTCCTTGTGCCACGTTTGAATTGAAGGTGTAATAGTAGCTTCATCTTTCATTGGCGAAGACCAACATCATGAGGCGAGCTCCGACGTATACTTGTCCAAGGCCGCCAACAGGCGATGCGATTTATTTAGGTATTTCATACATTGTATAGATCTATTCTGTTTTTATAGTGTCCGAGTATATACTTACTACTATTATCCTGTTATTGGGCATTCATGCCTGTTGGGTAATAAACCTACATATATTATTATTATTATCGTTATTACTAGAGTAATCAAAACTTGCGGACTCGTATAGGCGTCGGTATTACGGGTTAATATAAGAATACGAAAAATTCATAAATAAACTTACTTGCTAATTATTCAACAAATTAGAGGCATCAGGATGTGAACTACTGTAAACTTGCATCATTGCATATGTTTCCACAGTTACTTCTTCAAAACCTTGTGCGTCGACAAGAAAAAATATTCTTATACATAGAAAACGATCTCTCCACATCTAAGGAAGTTACATTTGCATGTAGAAACTGTTTTTCAAAATCACTTCAAAGTTCACTATTCTTACACTTATTATAAACGACCTCTAAAGTATTAAAATCTGGATTTTTCCTTAAAACATCTGCCAACTTTTGACTAGCGCATACTCCTGGCGTATCATTTAATGCGTGTAATTTATTTTTTACACTCTCCACTATGTCTAATGATTCCTGCAATGACAATTCAGTGAATTGTAGTTTTCTGATGGCATCTAGTAATACTGTATAATTGGTACATATTGTTGTTAAATCTTCTAAAAGTTGAGGAATTTGAAATTCTCTTTGACTTTCTCTAATTGCTTTGGATTCATTTCGATTAAATCGCATTATAACTGATTGAATTTGTTGAAAATGGATCAAATAGTAAGAAGCTGCTGTCAGCCAAGTACCCCATCGCGTTAAAATTGGTTCAGGAGGTTCTGGAATACCTGGACAAAATTTACGAAATTCTTTTAAACATTTAGGAGATTTACGAAACACTGCTTTAGTACTTCCAATCATCCGATCAACGTTTCCGTAATGTTGTCGAACAACTTCACCAACTAAATGCAAAGCATGCAGCACGCAGGTTATATGTATTAAGTTAGGAAATATATGTTTTAAGGATCGCCCAACACTTAACATCGTTGCTGCACTATCTGTCACAATCATCACAACTTGATCTTGGGCAATTTTAAATTTTTTCAAAGCGTTCATTATCACTTTTTGAATATTTTCCGCGGTACATTGTTGAACACGTTTGCAAGCTAACAAATATGGAGATGCTGTGTTCTCGCTAGATAAAACGTGAGCTATTACATTCACAATACTGTTTTTCTTTATATCGGTCGTCTCATCCACGGTAATCCATATTTTTTTGGAACACAAATCACGTTTACACACATTTTCTAGCATCTCTTTCATTCGCGGCAAATGATTCTGTAATTGTGTTTGTGAGAGTAATGGGTACTTTGGAACGTATTGTCGCCAAAACGTTTTAAAAGCTGCTTTTCTCACCAACGACAACGGAAGATTACAAGAGGTAAACATAATTAATAAATGTATGAGGAATAGTGTATAAGGTATTTCAGTTCTTGCATTTCTCATATGCTTAATACCATTGACATGCCTCTGGCAATCAGTTCTGCCCAATGCAGCCAAACGAACATTGCATATTAAGCAAGAAACTGCACTACCGTCATATTTTAAATGGGGAAAAAGTGACATACTTATGTACATTAGTAGCAAATCTATTACGAGGCATTATTTTCTTGGGTATGTAAATATTAGTTCTATATGAAACGATACACTAATTATGTACTTGGTATAATACTACAACACACAAAAAACACCAGCTATATTTTCAAAAGCGACACGTAAATACATAACCTTGACCGTTCGACTAATCTCTGCAACAGCTCAACCGGTACTAAAACGAAATCTCTCTCAGCGCGGTTTAACATGATTTATATTCAAGGTCGACACTACATGCCTGCTTCTCTACCGGTTTAGTTTATTTATGAATTTTTCGTATTCTTATATTAACCCGTAATACCGACGCCTATGCGAGTCCGCAAGTTTAGGTTACTCTAGTTATTACTATTATTTAAATCTACATTTATTACTGCGTACGTATACAACAAGTACATTTAACAATAAGACAGAGAAAAGCAAATATGTACGAGAAAGACGCAACAGACGTTGACAGAACAAGTAAAAATACGAAATAAAACGAAGACGAGAACGAATTGGTGATATTTCATCGCGTTGTATATTTGTTTCGCTTGAAGCAAGGAGCCGAATGAAATCTGAGTCAGACGGTAACGCTTAATAAATTTTACGGAAACTGAATGAATATATTTCTGGTGAAACATAAATTTAACTCGACGGACGCAAGTTTTGCGGTATACTGATCACATAGACGATACGCAGGTGTAGCTAATATACGCGGTTGCCAAGATGAGAGCCTTATACATAACTTCTGTTTTCGTCCTTTTACTTTGAGCCACCAACCATGTGTCTGCGTCGCCGGGTCTCGCTATAGGTAGTAGATATATGCATACGCGAAAGCTTAAAAGAAGACGACGAATTGGTAGGTAGATACTTGCTATCATCGCGTAATAATTTTGTTGGCAACTCTTCCAGCGATTAAATTTCACAGTATCGTGCGAGTAAGTTATCCCTTGCCCTTTTTGCGTGTTTGTGAATAAGTACATGGTGAAAAAGCGACTCCTTCGCCTCGCTCTTTTTTGTTATTGTCGTTTGCTCCTCTTTCACATGATCTTCGGCTAGCTATCGTTTACTTGAACGCGTGTGGTCTTTGAAGTTTTATTTGGAAGGAAATCTAAAACACATAAGTTCTGAAGTGAGACGCAGCGCGCAGACACCGCAGCCAACCAGATGGATATAATGGAGAGTCGAGCGTGTCGCCGTTTGTTTAGGCTACGTGAAAACATATGTAGAAGGGTATAAAACAGGGTGGCTTTCTTTTTTTGTAGAGCTCGTTTGGATGTGTCATATATTCTGCACAATTGGGTAATGTGGTAATAATTCTGCTGCGATTTGCCTATTGTTAGAAAGAGATATTAATAATTTTGTCAATCGCCATGTCACGCCGTTGGAGATTTTTTACATTATATACAAGATGTTTCAAAACAACGTTTAAAGATGAGAAGGGCATGTAGTTCTCGATTCACAAAATGCTCCTTGATAACATATCCCAGTAACCATGTGCTTTTGGCATTTTCAATATCTTTTTTTAGTTGTAATGTTTCTTATGTTAAAATACAATAGCACCTTAATAAAAACCACGAAAGCAAATTTATTCTGCTATTGCAATAAAATCGCTGTTATCTCGTAAAGAGTGAATTTGCAGATATATGTTTATTAAGACTTTTTACCTTATTTTCGACAGTACTGCATGCCCTTGGAAGCTTTAAACGTTGTTTTAAAACGCCCTCTATATGATTCTCTATCGAGGCTAACTGTACACAAGACTATTTTCAACAAATCGAACACTGGCATGATAGGAACCATTTACTAGTAGACATATACCGCATTAACACATTAAAAACATAAATATTACACTACATACGAACGTAAACCCTACGAGATTTCTAAGTAAACATAATGTTGCTTCCGGCCTTATTATTATTTATTCCAATGAGAATATCTTCAGGAACAAGAAGTAGTAAGGTGCAAACTATCTAAGCCACATTTGGATTATTGAGCTATTCGTACTTCCTATTCCTGAACTTAGTACGAAGATAGTATAAGTAGGAAGGTGTTAAGCCAATTCAAACAAAATTGCAAACCGCTGAGAGAAACTGCAACGTGCCTCGTTGGTAACCTGCCTCCATTTGGGCTATTATATAGCCGAGACCCCTCTTGTGGCTCCCCTTTCTCTGTCTTCGGGGTTTTAGTCGGTAATTACATCTCCAGTCAACAATAATTCCGGGGAAACGATAACATAACTCGTCTTCACTCCATATTCTTTCGATGCTTAATTTTCATATTTAATATAACTTCTTCCTATACACACGTGGAAAATAATTCCATTTTGTCTCCACAGTAATTTCCCAAATAAAATATTACTTCTTAACAAGTCGTGAAGTCTGCTAAGGAGCGTGCATATATTACGATTGCTGATAGTTACTAACTCTAGTCGAATATAGAAGAGCAATTAAGTGAAATGCAATTGTAAGAATATTAACTATTGTAAAAATCCTAAATGTAGTTGGTCGTGGTTGAATGGAAGCAAGATGAACGAAGAGACGCCAATACAGCCGAGGCTTTCTAGCTGAAATCGTGTTTCAATGAACACATAAACGAAATCGGGCATAATATTAAATTAGAAATCCTAAAATTAATTAAAAACGTGATTTCGTGATTTCGCCGTGCGAGCTGGACACCTATGAGACTATTTACATAAATAAGAATGCAAACTTAATCAATAAAGAGAAAGGACCTTTACACTTTTCATGTCTTTTCGATTTATTACGGTAAGAGGCTATTTGATTAATGGTTGTGCTAAAACAGAGACGTCGATCCTCTCGTACATTCCGCATGCATCTTTAGTTTTTAAAGGTAGAAAACGAAAGAACACAAATTTGACGAACAGAAAGGACATAACCGTTGCCTCACTCGATTTTTGTTGGGGTGGGATGACCACATGTCTCGGTTCGTGGTAACAGATCTTCATCAATCGGTACGCGGCTGAGGATGATGTGTCTTCGAAACGACCTTTCCGAGTTAATTAATAATTTGTGTGGTGCGGAGTGTGCTGAGAATATTTATTTGCCATACTACCCCACAGTTCTTGCTAGCATTATTTATAGCATTACACAACATATGGTTGTAAATATAAAAAACTTTAGTAAATGAAATAAGGGTTGGCCAAATATATGATACAGTAACGTACTCCGCGCATTCCTAAGCAGTTGTGTGTGTCCGAAAATCTTTCTTTTCTTTACACTTAAGCGTTATTTTCCAGTGCATGATTGTTTGGAGTCGAGCTGTTTGGTATTTCAAAACTCCTTCTGTTCCTTTCTGTTTTATGCTTCCTAATTTCCCTCAGCTCTAGGACTTCTCTTGCGATATTCCACCATAATTTTGTAAGTCATCCTCAATTCCTTTACTAACTTCTTCCAGTCTGTATACTTGCTTTGTTAATCTATTTTCCTTTGTTCTAGCTAAATCTCCATACCATGTTGTTGTTTCTATGAATTTAATTCATGTCTTTTCCAAGCTTCTAATTTCACTTTTATACCACTTTTCTTCTTTTCTTGTATTTTCTTGATAAGACACATTTTGTGTACTAATTAATTTAGCCATGTAACAGTGAACCAGTTTTCTTATTAGTCTTCATTTCCTTTATTATTTTTTTCTCAGAATTTTGATTTGGCAGCATCCTCAAATTTCTTCATCAGAAACTCCTTCAGTTTCCCCCAATTTCGTTCCCTCATTCTTTGCATCCTGCACACTGATTGGCTTTTCAATCTATTTATCATGGTTTTTACGCCTCTTGGATCTAATCAATTGATAATTCTGTAATGAGCAAACAACAGAGACCTCGCTATTTTATCTATTAAGAATTAATGCTAATTTTTATTGTAAATGGAGAAAAGGTGGTTTGTTAAAAGTAATATCTAAACAATATGTCACCAAAGATTTCAGCTTCTTCCTGTAATTTCAGTTTTTGCAACTGTTCCTCCTAAGAAAAATAACTTCATACGTAACCATTATTACTATTTGCTCTTCAGAACTCAATACTTTTTGATTGCTTATGTCTTTCGACATGATAGTAATACGCAATCAATACTGCCTTACAAGTAGAGGCCACCATTCTGGGTTCCCTATACCGCCTTACAAGTAGAGACCACCATTCTGGGTTCCCTATCATAAGCGTGTACGAGCAAGCGGTTTCTAGTTGGCGTTTCCCTGTAAGTATCAAGGGCTTGAGCGGTTGTTGTGTGAGGTTGTTTACTTAGTTATTAATGAATACGCATACGTGTAAGTCGGGCTGAATGCACTCAAAATGTCGAAAGTTCCTAAAAACGCATCAAGTCGCCTGTTTGCTAACAGTGTAAAAAGATTTGTATAGGATTATATTTTAAGCCTGGCCCAAGCTTAAAATATGATGGTAAAGAAGTAGCGTGTTTAGTTTGTAACAAAAGTTTATTATGTTGGCAAACACAAATGTGTATGAAACATGTAAATAGTGCAACACAAAAATTAAAAAAAAAACTGGAGAAAGACCGTATGATGCATTTCTATTTGGTTTAACTTTGATGTTAATGTGTGTAATATACCGGCTGAAAAAATTGGACTAAAAATGTATCGTCAGTTTTGGACAAAATACAATCCTACATGGAAATTACCAAGTCTTACTTACAATAAACATAAACATATAGTTACACCGCAACGGACGAATCTTAAAGAAAAAATTACATACATACGCAGTGCTGCTGCAGGTGTTTAGCCACACCCATGCGGATTTCTTTATACATATGTAAGCATATTGCGTAAGTTGTTTACTATATCTAGGTTTTCATAAATTCTATTATGTTATGTATATTACTCGCATTTTTATTTGACTAAAGCCACCGCATTGGCGCCACTGCTAGGGAAACCAAGTGGTGGTCTCTCCTTATAAGTCGTCGATTCAAAAACGAGTTTAATTTAAACCAGGGTTACCTTAATCACAAAAAATTTTACATTTCGCCAAAATAGACATCATCAGCATAAAATCCAATTGTCACAACGAATTAGAACCATGCAGATCGAACTATAAAACCCCGTATGAGTTAATTTACTTAATTCTGGTTCCATGAAATTTATCAAGGCGCTGAGTAAGCCCGCGCATATAGAAGTAAAGTAATCGCAATAGTAATAAAGTAAAGAGGCGAACATATCCATTCCACTAACCGGTTTATTGAGTTATAAATCGCAGATGAATAAACCGAGTTTAAAATTCTCCCGGACATAAAACAGATCACACCGAAATATGCAAGTCGAGTCGCAGTGTCGTCTAGACTAAAAGAAATTTAAATTCCCTCAGACAGTAATGGTTCTGCAACGCTTGTTAGCGCGCCCAGTGCCATGGCGATATTAAAAATTGAATGGCGCAGCGGCCGGCATGAGTTAATATGCTGGCGCTAATGCATATTATGGTTCTCGTTTTATTAATATCTCCTTTTTATTTGGTAGTTTATGCTTCTACGTAGTTCAAGGAGGGCAATTATTATCACAAGCTGACGTCCTTCTGAAACTTACATAAATGAAACGTACATGCACTGACAATAAAACGACATAAACAAAGATAACACGTTGGTTGGATAAAATGCACCAGCCGTAAGACATGTAAGATATTGCTAGGATTGTTCAAAGTAAGTGCCTAGGTATATTTGAGTTGTAAGTACCATAACGCTGTTTAAGGTAATCCTGTCATTTGAGAGCACCTATGATTAACAATAGCAATAGTTTTTATTGCCCAACGGTTTCCAGTTACAGGACAGCAATATATAAAAAGGCAAAAAATACGTTCAAAAATAAAAAAATAATGGAAGAGAAAATAGAAAACAAAAATAAACAGGAAAATCATCAATTTTGCTGAGAAACACATCATAGATTGTATCGGTTACGAGGCACATACACTACCGCTCATAAGTATTTGGGCACCCTTGGATTTTGGATTTTTGTATACAAAGAATGTATTTAGAAAATACATTCCAGCATAATAATAATAATAATAATAATAAAGAGCTTTATTTCGAGCACATACACAACACGTAGCATAGATACTATACGTACAATGTATGATCGAAACAAGTCGAGCAACAGACAAAGTATGATATAAATTCTTAAAACTATATACTTAGAGTTCAAAATCGTAATTAATAAGAAAACGATCCATCTAATAATTTAAGTAGTCTTCGATTGAGTAACAATTTATATTCAGTAATAAAGATTTCACTTTAAATTTAAATAATGAAAATCTGTAAATCGTTTTGATTTCATCTGGGAGTTTATTAAACAGTTTACAACCCATAAACAATAAATTCTTTTGAAAATGAGTTGTAGTATGTGGTGCAGGAAGTAAATAAGCAACAGATCTGGTGCTGTGATCGTGAGAAGCATTATTTGCAAAATGTTTTCGGTTGTTATAAACAAAACAGATAACTTCCAGAATAGATATGTCATAGACTGTCAATATTTTGTTATTTTTAAACGCATCCCTGCAAGATTCTCTCCAACTCAAACTGAATATAATACGTATTGCACGTTTCTGCATTAGAAACACCCTACTGACATCCTTTGAGTTTCCCCAATATATGATGCCGTATCGAACCTTAGAGTAAAAATTTGAGTAATAAAATGTCTTTAAAACAAAAAGATTACATGAATGTTTGAGATTATGCAATGCGTAACAGGTTCGTGCAAGAGCACTGCACACGTCATTGACGTGCTGTGACCAATCGAATTTCTCATCTAGCATTAGGCCTAGAATTTTTGTATTATTGGTGAAATTCACACAAGTGTCATTTAGTAAACATCCAGGTAAGTTATATTTCGCGTTATTGTGGAATAAGATGCATTTTGTTTTATCGGCATTCATTATTAGCTTGTTGGCGTCTAGCCAATTGTTAATATCATTAAACGTATTGTTGGCAGTGTTTAATAAATTATATACACAGTTTGATCTAATGATAATGTTAATATCATCAGCGTGCTTACAGAGGAATCAATAAGATTGGGGAGATCGTTAACAAATAACAGAAACAAGGTTGTACCCAGGACTGATCCTTGAGGAACACCGATGTTTACAGTATGGGGATTTGACTTGGTATTGCGACATACCACACTCTGTCTTCTATTAAGTAAATAGGACTTGAACCAATCATACGAAAGGCCTCTTATACCGTAACACTGAAGTTTTTGTAATAATATATTATGATCGATCGTATCGAACGCTTTGGAGAGATCGATGTACATAGCCAAGTAAGAGGCGTTTGCATCCAATGATGGAAGAATATTTTTTAAGAATTGAAATAAGGCGGTATCTGTGGAGTGGTTAGGTCGAAATCCGTGCTGGAACGGTGACAGTAGATTATAATTTTGAAGATAATTAAATAATTTCTTATTAATAATGGATTCGAAAATTTTGGAAAATGTAGACAAGTGGCAAATTGGTCGGTAGTTACTGAAATTATTACCATCTCCTTTTTTAAAAAGGGGTGTTATTATACAGTCTTTCAACACTGTAGGGAAAATGCCTTGCTGAATGGATAAATTAAATAAATAGAGAAAAGGATCAGTTAAATGTTCATAACAAGTTTTCATAAGAAAAGAACATATGCTATTATCTATCGACGTATAAGACGACTGGAGTTTGGCGATGGCAAGTCTATTCTCTTCTGAAGTTACAGACGATATAAAGAAAGATTTTTCTTGTGAAATCAGAGAGGCGGTACATTTACCCAAGTCAATACCAGAGAACTGAGATGTTGACAAAAGTTTGGTAGGAAGCGTCACAAAGTAATCATTGAATTCGTCAGCAATGTTTTCTATAGAATCCGGTAAAGTTGTACTATGGGAGTGATTAGATCGTTTTCTATTAATTACCTTCCAGATAGATTGAGTTTTATTTTTCGAATTTAAAATAAAGTGATCATTTGCTTCCCTTTCTTTACATTTGATAAGTTCTTTATAAAAGGATTCGTAACGTATATAATCATTCTTAAACTGAGGATACTTAATATAAATGTCTTTCAGAAATAATAATTTATTTCTGGCAGCAAGGATATCTTCGTCAATCCACTTTTTATGGGTGACATTACTAACTTGCACGAGAGGAAAGCAAATTTCCATGTAGTAAGATAGTATATTAGTAAACATATTAAAACTGTCACTTAGATCTGGACACTCAAAAACCTGTAACCAAGTTTCCTTGTTTAATAAATCATGAAATCGATTTACAGAATTGGTGCAATATTTGCGTCTAAGAACACAATCGTTAACTAACGGATGTAACATCTGCCTTATTTCAATAAATTGGCTAAAATGATCAGATAAACAATTATTGGAACATGATACGATAAAGATTGAGGTGGGAATAGTTACCAGAAAGTTATCTAGGCAAGAAGAAGAGTTACCAAACACTCTTGTTGGAATATCGATTGTATCATGAAAATTGTAGCTATGCAATAAGTCCAGAAACGCTTGCAGACAGGGAGACGCTGCCATAAAATTGATGTTGAAGTCGCCTCCCGGAATTACGTACTTGTTTTCTT
This sequence comes from Dynastes maya, assembly GCA_029619315.2. Classification (NCBI taxonomy): domain Eukaryota; kingdom Metazoa; phylum Arthropoda; class Insecta; order Coleoptera; family Scarabaeidae; genus Dynastes; species Dynastes maya. The sequence goes on from JAROYE020000005.1 coordinate 38,946,699, forward strand.
GTGCAAGTAAATTCAGTAGTAAGCAAAAGTTATCCACGTACGCACTGAAGTCAGATTGCGGGGGTCGATACGTTACAATAATTATTTTACTTGGATTAGATTTAAGTTCCACTGCACAGCATTCAAACAAGTTGGAAATAGATAAATCACCAATGTCTTTTCTGCATTCCATCTTCAAATGGTTTCTAGCAAACACTGCCACACCACCATGTCTACCCGAGGGTCGACAGAAGGATGCCTGCATGGTGAAATCACTAATGTAAGTTTCCTTCAGTTGCGAGTCGGATTGCCAGTGCTCAGAAACGAGTAGAACGTCTACATTAGAGTTCCCTAAGACAACATCAAGTTGCTGACATTTGTTGTTTATACATCGGATATTTTGATGCATAATTTTGAGGGAAGCTACTTCTTGACTTCTGCTTTCTTGATGAGACGGGATAAAAAACGGTTGACAGATACGTCTTCGGGCCACATTATTGAATAGTATGCTAATAATCAGTAAGATTCACTTAAATTCATTAAACAATATCGATCTATTTATTTCTTTTATCTGTCTGAGAGGTAATACCGTCACGTAGTAGCGACAACAAAGAACGTATTTCGTGAAATTCCAGGAAAAATGTAACAGTTGGTAATTTTACTATGAATCAAGAAGCTATAATAAAGCCATTTAAAGCAATATTTTTAAATTACGATCAGTTATCGTTCCATGTTAGTACTAGCGACAACATCTCTTAACGAATAATATTTATAATTTTGTTTAAAATTTTAAAATATGCGGAAAAGGAGAGAAATTAGTGTTAAAATGAGTGCTCTGATAGTACCACAACATAACTTAGGCATAAACAATCATCAAATTGCTAGAAAATTACATTTAAATCCATCTACTGTTGATTATAACATAAAAAAATACAGTAAAAGTGACAGTTTTCTAAATAAAGGGTTTCTTCAGGAACATACAGTCCCTGGCCATCGAATTAGGACCATTTAAAAATATTATGATTTTGGAGTAATTTTAAAAAAGAACAGTTAGTAATATTGACAGTATTATTATTTAACTACATATAGCATGCAGGTAAGTATAATTTGAACGTATATTTCTTAATATTTGCCTGTTCTTCCTCTGTGTTTTATTATTTCCTCAATCCTTTTTGGCATACTGCCAATGCAACTTTTTATTGTCTTTCTAATTTCGTGGCTATTATGCCATATATCTTCAATATGTTGTAATTCTTCCTTTGTAGTTGAGCTTCGTTTACTTACGATGTTTTTCAAGACATTCCACACATTTTCAATTGCGTTTACGTCTGGTGAATTGTCTGGCCAAGGTAGCATATGCAGATTTTTAGATTCAAGGTATCTCATTACACGTTTTGCTTTATGACACGGTGCATTGTCTTGCATGAAAGTATATGGTCCTTGAGTCGGATCCGATGAACCAATATAAAGTATTAAATAGTTTTGTAAAACTTTTTTGTATTGTTTTTGTTCTGTCGTAATACACGACCAAAGCATTAAAGATAGGTGGGTATTTAATAGATTTGATCGTACATGTTTCTTTATAACGCTCTGAAGGACGTCGACGAACAAATTGGCTTCTCACCGCTAGCAGTTCTAGTCGTGATTCGTCGCTATAAATAATCTAGGAAGAAGTAAAAAATGTAGGACGATGAATTTAACCAAAAATACAGATGATAAATGAAACTTACCTTTCCCCAAATTTCAACTGTATATTTTTTGTATTCTTTAGCCCATTGAAATCGTGTCATTTTCATTTTTGATGTTAGTCTTGACTCCTTTGCCGGACGTCTGCATTTCAAGCCTACTACATGAAGACATCTACGGACTGTTCAGGCTGATATTTCTAGATCTTCTCCACTAAGAATTTTATGAACACCTTTAGTGGATAACAAACGATGTTCTGCAGCCACCTTTACTATACGACGATCATCCCTTACAGTTGTTTTGCGTTTACCGGCACAGTATATTTTGCTACTGCTTGTTCTCAGAACAGTTTGATGTAATACACCCTCTTCTTGTGCAACTTCATGTTAAGAGAACTCTCCCGTCTCTAGAAGAGCAGAAATCCGTGCTTTTTTCTCTGTGTTTATATCCTTCTCTTTCCCATTATGATAATAATTGATCGCGAAATCAAACGCAGGCAAATAAAATTAAAACTCTTTGAAATATAAGTTCTTTGGAAAATTGGTAAAAATACTGTTTTTATTTATATTTGCAATGATACTAACGAACTTATGAACGACACAATTCAAACTAAATGTAACTATTGTACGTACGAATGGCATTTCAATAAAAGGCTGCATTGGTAGTATGCCAAAAAGGATTGAGGAAATAATAAAACACATAGGAGGAACAAGCAAATATTAGTAAATATATGTTCAAATTATACTTACTTGCATGTTATATGTAATTAAGTAATAATATTGCCAACATTACCAACTGTTTTTTTTTTAATTTTACCCCAAAATCATAATTTTTTTAATTGGTCCTAATTCGATGACCAGGAACTGTACTTTGTTGAAACATCCATCTGCGTAGCAGTATGGATCAAGTTCGACTGTCTGTTCTCTTTGGACTGTCACCACCATTCCACAGACACACCATTGCGTGATCCACAAAATGGTCATCTCTATTTATGATGATCACTTTTGTAATGTTTTTACATAGTGAGCGCAGAAGTTATCATTACCAAAAAGAAAAAAAAACATTCGTCATTAAGTGTCTTTTTATCATTTAGAGAGATTATTTGGACGTTCTACCGTCACCTGCTTATAAACTTATAATAAAATAAACATTATTGCATCGACTTTAGAGGCAAATAAAAACACGAATTGTGTTTCCAGGCGCTGATATGCTTTGGGCTTAATGCAACAGCTATGTCGTAAAGGTAGAAACATGGCGACTAGAGCAACGCAACTGCGCTGAAAGCCAGTGCCGGACGCATAAAAGATTACACAAAATAAATTAAATGTGATACGTGCTCAAACACTTACCGTTTTAAGAGTCCTCCGTGAAATCACAAAGTGGATAATGTCTATTTAATATTTGTAACATTAGATATGTTTCCAAAGTTGTGTTTCGGCAAAGTGAGTGCGGCGTGAAGAAAAAGTGTTTTTGTATGCCGAAAACGAACGTTCTACATCTAGTGACGTTAAATTTGCGTAAGTAAAATAATCTTTCAAATAACTTAACGGTTCTGTTGACGCACCTTCACAAATTTGTCTTAATGTGCCAAAATCAGAGTCTTTATCTAAAACACTTTCAAACCTTTCTAAAACACAAACATTTCTTGCGTCTTCTATCGCACATAGCTGTGTGTGAACATGTTGCACTATTTGCAAAGATTCCACTAACGACACCGAAGAATTTTGTAGTTTTTCTATCGCATTCGCTAGTCCCACGTAATTGTTCTGAATAATTTCCAAATCTGTTTTAACTTGACTATCCTGAAATTTCAAGCGGCTTACCTTGATAGCCGCAGCTTCCTTTGGGTCGAATTCTAAAATCACGTTCTTTATATTCTCAAAATATTTAAGATAATAAAATGCAGCCTCTAACCATGTTCTCCAACGAATAAGAATAGGTTGTGGTGGTTCAGGAATACCGGGGCATAGTCTATGAAATTCCCGAGTACGTTTTGGGTATTTTACAAACACAGCTTTTGTATGTGCTATTAGAGCGTCTACCTCGGGATAACATTTTCTGATACTATCTGCTACGAGACTGAGAGTATGAATTTTACATGTAATATGCAACAAGTTAGCACAATGTTTTTTAAGAGATCGACCTACAGCAAGCATGTTTGCGGCACCATCACTCATAAACATCAACAGTTGATTTGTTGAAAATTCAAACTTTTCCAATGTATTTAACACCAACATTGAAATTACTTCGGCAATGCATTGTTGTATTCGTCTGGAAGCTAGTAAAATTGAGGGTGATGTGGTTCCATTGTGCGTACCATTACATCAACCACAGAATGTTTTTTTACGATCTGTTGTTTCGTCCACACATAACCACAGTTTTTTATCTTGCAACTCCGATTTAATTCATTTCTCGACATGCTCACGAGCAGACGGCACAACTCTCTGTAATGTTCTCTCACTTGGTAATTTAAAGTCCGAATATTCATTCCAACACGAGACGTATGCTTTCTTCCTTAGTAAATGAAATGGTAAATTACATGCAAAAAACACATAAATTAAATTTAAATTTGTCATAATCTCGTGTGGAATTTTTTTTTGAAACATGCCCTGCATTATTTACGGTGCCGTAGGCAATCACTTTTCGACCAACACATTAAATCTATTTTACACACTACACATTGAATTTTAGCGCCATCACACTTTAAATCAGGCATTTCTGCAATAAATTCTCTTATTGTGTCCAACTTTGGTCGTTTTCGCGACGTAGGAAACATTTTCAAAACAAACGTAGAACTACGATATAGTATACGACAGCGTAGATGCATACACAACAGATCGGCTTTCGAGTCGCAGTTATACTGACGCTTATACCGAATTGTCCTGGCCGTGTTTATTTTGTGTAAACTTTTATGCGTCAGCCACTGGCTTTCAGCGCAGTTTGCGTTGCTCTAATGGCGACGACGGCGGCAAATGATAAAATAATTGTACGATATACGCGCCTCCTTAATTTAATAAATCCAAGGTTATAGTATTTGATACAACAGTCAACCTAGCGAGTCGATGAAAAAGCGTAAATTTCCAAGGGAGACCGGGTGCCGAAGTTCGTGTTCGAAATATGAAAGGCAACAGCCGGCGCCGGCGTGCATCATTCGCGCTTCTGTCTCAGACGAACTGCGAAATGAAAAGGGTTCTCCGAAATATCATTAAGATGATTGACATGAAACACATTAAACGATGCTTGGGATTGCATGTTCCCGTTAGGCTCACGTCAAGGTGTAATTATTCATATTTATCGTTGTTCGCTTACTGTCTCTCGCTTTCTCTGTTTGTTTCCTTTGTTAGACGTATATTCGTTCGGCATTTTTATCGCCTTTTCCAATTTTCTCCCTTTGAGTATGGATTTCTTCTGTTTAAATTAAAACGAAAACAATGTTTTATACTGGATCAGCAAAAAAGAAGCGTGGGTGCAGGCGAGGGCGGAATTTTATTAAAAAAAGAGGAATGGAGAAGAGAATGTGTTATGATTCGCGTCTAAAAAATAATACTAAAAATACTTTATCTCGAATATAAATGAAAAGGAAAATCTTATAATGTGAGATGTATTTATTATTATCTTTTGGATATGCTTAAGAAAACCATTTTATTTCCTCCAAAAGGTGTAATAATGTAAATGCAGTTCTTAGATCTTTCAAAAGCCTTTGAATGTGTTGACCATTCAGTTTTACACGAAACTGTGGCTAATGGGACTCAGAGGCAAGATACACGACCTCTTGAAATCATATCTAACAGACCGCTTGCAAGCTGTAAGGGCAGCCGACAATGGTGAGCTTATTCAGTGAAAGTGGTTAAGATCAGAGAGAGGAATACCACAGGGTTCCATTCTAGGGCCATTCCTTTTTCTCTCATACACGAATGACTTACCAACCGTAACGCAGCACAGTGTCAATATGTTTGCAAATGACACCTCGATAGTCATAACAAATAACACAAACATTGAGGAATAGGTAATTAACGTGTTACACTCAATGAAAGATTGGTTTAGTGCTAATAACCTCAAATTAAATATACAAAACACAAATATATTGAAATTTGGGCGTAGAGAATCCGAAAACAACACTAAAATATGAGAATGCACAAGTTGCACCTATATCGCACGTAAAGTTTTTAGGCTTACAATTAGACAGCACACAAAACTGGAAGGAACATGTAAATGTACTTACCAAAAAGATTGCTGGAATGGCATACGTTCTGAGAGTGATTTCTTCAGTGATCCAAATTGAAGCAGCCTTGGCAGCATATCATGTTTACGTTGATTCAAGGCTAACGTACGGAATCGTATCAAGTCGACGTATTTGGCTAAGTGTTTAATTTTCCAAGCAAATCTAAGTGCTTTTGTGTTTAAATCATATTTCAAAACTGAGGTTAATTCAAGTTTTGGTTATTCAAGCGAAGTGCGTGACACGTCACCATTGAGAGTTCGCCTAACGTGAAAGTTTGAGATTAGTTTTTATTCCTTCAATTTAATTCTCAAGAAACATTATTATTTGAACTGCTAAAAGAGTTTTCTTAATGGTTTCTCTGATATTTATAACATTACAGTATAAAACAGCGGCCTGTGGGTTACTTTCAGGTTATGTTCTATTTTGAAAATACTTCCGGGGTACTTTTCTGAACGCACCTAAATGATGCTCCTATTCCATACGACACCTTCGTCTTTGGTAAAGAAAATTCTTCCACTGTGAACCTAACATGATCCTTACTTTTCTATCAAAGTGCCCATGCTTAATATTTCTCATAATTATTTTACTATTATATTCTATACATCTTCCTGTTACAAGTTTTTTTTGTTGTTTTTGTGAAAAGAAAACTTTCTTTGAAGCCTGATAGAATAAATGCTACGAAACTTTTCATCGTTAATCATTTAATAGTTTTGCAGTATAAAATATAAATCAACAAGTGACAAGATGACATAGGAAACTTGGAAAATACGTCTCTGAATAAATGATGATTACGAAACTGTGCACATTAAACTCTTCCTGAAACTTCTACGTAGATATATGATTAAAGGAAATAAATAAATTCATCAAGCCATGTGGATACTTCAACACGTCCATCCATAACTCCTTTCAATTCCTTTGGAATGCTTAGTAATCCGGTCGTATTAGTTTTGGCAGCATCACTTCGTCTTCCACCAACGGCAGAAGCAACGCTGAGTTCGCGGTGCACGGCTCGAAGACGTTGCCGTAACAAATGACTTTTAAAATTATCTGTCAAATATATTTCAAATCCCTCACTGTCTGCGAGCGCTAAGCACGTCGAGTCGCATCCCAAGGAGGAGATCATTAATATGCGCGTATACGCATAAGCCATCAAACATATATACTGTGAGTACGGCCGAGATAAAAATAATTAAATTAATTGCCTCATGTGTAAAAATATGCGGGCCGTGTTATACGAAGGAGTGTGTGGCGGACGACGTCTCAAAGGCGTATTTTCGTTCCGTAAATAAAACGACTTCTTTATGTAAATATTTTTCTTATTACGATAGGCGCTTAATGAGCGATTCGAGATAAGCTCCTGGAGAAAAACGCTTTTAATTTTCATTTTTTGTTTTATATTCCTCTTTCTGTTTGGTGGATATTAGTCAGAGATCGAAGATAGTACAGCAGAGGACGTTTTGTATATACAATGCTAGGATATTTTTGCGTTCCTTTGCAGTATTTGGACAGGTTGAATTATATCCGTGGTGATGATCGTCTCCGTAGATACGAAAGAACGGACCACATTAGCTTGTTGAGGTCCCTTTGTTATGAAGCCAACATTTTAATCAGATGTATGTCTGAAAAATTCGTTACTTTCTGTCTGCCTCCTCTTAAAAACGTTCTAAACTGCAAATTAAGCTTCCTGCCAGGTACACAACCCATGTAATGACGTTGACCTGGTATACACTACAAAAAATGTTTGAGGAATTTTACACCAAAAATTGGAAGCAAATTTGTTACCTCCTATTTTGGTGTAAATTTTCCCAAATGGAAAACGCTAAAGTATAATGTGAAAATTACCACACATCAGTTTAAAATCACCTACCACTTCTAAAACGTTCACTTGGTATTTAAAATTCCATATAATCAAGTAATTTTCTCTGTAGTTTTTAGACCTCATGGAAATTTCAGCAGTGATTTCTTTTCTAACTAAATATTCTAATAATTATTGTATTAAACATTCTAATAATTATTCTTTCCTGTAAATTTTACATGTAAGATTGCAAAGTAATCCTTCCCAAGAGTTATGTATTTTTGTACGGGATTTTTACACATTAGGATAATTTTCACGAACACTTGTTCCTTCGCCGTCTTGGGATCCCCTGAGTGCTGATATAATGTTCTTACACAGAGCCAAACACGTGTTATTTGGCCAAACATTTTGACTTAAAGTGAGAAATTGATTAGCGTCCCTCCACTTCTTTATTTTAAACGCGATAGCAATTGTTTAATCACGGCTATTTTGAATAACTACACTTTTCGAAATATAATTTGATAATAAATTTCCAATGAATAGCCTTATTTTAAAAAATTGCATAATGCATGCCATGTAGGAACGCAACTGGAAGACTGAATCTATGCTACTCTATGACATTTAACGGCACCAACAACTGTGCAATGTTAAAATTTACTGACAGACGATAACTTGATGAACGATATTTGATTTTCGAAATTATGCCTAAAGATTCAACAGAATTTATGCTGTCAATTGTTGTAGGAAAATATACCCTTAAAATTAAAGATTTAGGATGTGAAGAAAATGAATAGAAGACAAGTTATCTATCCGTTCCCCTATGTTCGTCGTTGACTGGATTTAAAATAATTTCCTAGTACCCCCGCTCCGACGATAGGAGGCCATAAAAGGAGTTGGAGCTATTGAGAAAGAGCTCATAGCCGCGAGAGGGATTTTGGTCTTGAATGAGTGAACATACTGAACTCACCATATGTGCCGCTATGTAAATTATTACATTACAATATTTATATACGATATATCACTGGTGCTTCAACTTTCATATTCCAGTGAGACTGAGCACGAAGGTTTTGGTTAAAGTTGATCAACCGGAAGTATAACTTTTTGTCGCTTATTTTTCAATTTGTTTAAGTATTTTAGAGAATAACTCCAACAATTTTCTTAGAGTTGATATATTTACTACATCGTGCAAGTACTACAGCTTCTGATCTGTACATTTCAGTCATCTCTGTCAAATAAAAATACTATTGACTACTTTAATATTTTTCGTTAGTGGATTAATTTCATTCATGAATTAGGTAAAGACAATTACAAGAATGTAATCAACCATATTATTATATACGCTATTAAATCGAAATATTTGCAATTGTATACAATACATACACTTTATCTCTTCGTCTTTAAAAATGTAGGACTTAAAAGATTTTCTACTTCGATAGATCTTTTGGGAACCAAATTAAACATTGCTGAAACACAAAATCCACATTTAAACGCAGTTCAGGCCATGTTCAATTTAAGTACATACCTTTCATTCTTTATAAACTAAGTGGTTTTCTTCATTCTATTAGATTTGTCAAATGCAAAAGTTTAAATGAGGTATAATTGAAAACATAATATTCCTGTGACAAATATTGTAATTGATTTGTTACCGCTACTCTTCAATTGTCTTGCATTCTTTTGTGGAGAACTTTAAAAATTAGGTTCTCAAATATCATTAGACTTGTTCATTGAAAGGAATTATTTTGGTTTTCTCAGTAGTACGTAAATAAATTATAATTAGGGACGCAATATCCTTATAAAAAGAAATGTTGTTGTTGATTTGTTATTCCCACTCCCCAATTTAATTTGATGAATAGAAGGAACAACCATATTGGCTAATGCTGCTCTCCAAGGTCACAAACAAAGAAACAACAACAACAACAACATGGGATAACCATATTTGGAAAATATTAAAAGAATCATTGTACATAGAACTGGTGTCTGTTCCGAGTTCTACACTCCAGGGTGCTACTTTCTGCAATAAATTGCATTGGGGTGTGCATTTTGATTCTATTTTTCTGAAATCAAAGAAGGCTTTACGTGCACTGGCAAACATCTGTAATATCGGGACCCTAATTTATTTTTGATTATGTTTATTATGGGATCACTAGTCACTTTTGGTCTCCTTTTCTGGGGATTCAAAGGTAATGTAAAACCTGTTTTAGTGTTGCAAAGAAAAAGCTCTGCGAATCATCAATAATTAAACTTACAGATTTCTGGAGGAACTTTTTTGTCAGTTAAAGGATTCCAATCGTTTACAACTTAAATGTATATACAGACTGTGGCGAATTGTTGATTGTAACAATGAATTTTTAAGCAATGCAGATGTCCATAGTTATTACATGACTCCCCAACTTTGTACGCTCCGAACGATCGAGGTACGACTGGTAGTAAAATTTATAACCATTCGGACATGTGCATGTCATATATGTTTTATATTTTAGATTTGTTATGTCTTTATTTACATTGTCAAATTCAACACTACAGTATGGGAAAAACTCATCTATCTATTGTTCAAACGGATAAGAGGTAGTCCAGCAATATTAACTATCAAGCAATTGCTGAACAAATAAAAGCTTACTTTATGATTAAAGCGTAACAAACGGTTGCACCCGCTGTGTTTACAATGTACATACAAGGAATCGAGTGGACGTTCGGTTATTATCGGTTGATCGGTGTGCGTGTAACCGATCAACTGATAATAACCGAACGTCCACTCGATTCCTTGTATGTACAACGGGTGCAACCGTTTGTCACGCTTTATTTATGATATTCGAACCAAGAGTGTACAACATTTACAAGTGCAATTTATTCATACCTTCTATCTACTTCATTTAAATTACAAATTACGAGGGATGATCGTAAAATAAGGTTCCCATATTTTTTAGAAATAGACAGCATTCTTTATTTCCTTACATTACACATCGTTTTAAAGGTAAAAACTTAAGCTATTTTTCGACATAATCGCCATTTCTATCCAAGCATTTTTGCAGACGGTGCTCCAACTTATGTATCTCCATGTCGTCAAATTCTGCCGCCAATCAAAATCTTTTCAATTGTGGTGTTGGAAATTTCAGGAATCCTAAGAGCGAGTTGACGAATAGTGACCCTCCGATCTTCAAGCAGTATGCTCTCGACCTTTTCAACGATTTCCTCTGAAACTGATGGTCTTCCGCTCCGCTCTTCATCGTGAATTTCCGTCCGACCTCCAGTGAATTCCCTACACCATTTGCGGACGTGTTGAACAGCTATACACTTTTCTCCACAAACTTGGGTTAATTGACGATGAACGTCTATAGGTGAAACCCTTTTCGCGTTTAAAAAACGTATCATAGCGCGAATTTCGCACCTGGCGGTAGCGGCGATCGGGAGTTCCATCTCGGACGGCTGCTTAGCTAACACCGAGCGGCGTAGCGAGACGGTAGTGGTACGTATATAGAGTGGGAAAGCTGCTGCTGTAGGGCTTTGGGAACCCCATTTTACGATTATCCCTCGTATATTCAATTCATTACTATTGACTAGTTTGAATACACAAAGGACATAAATACACTTGGTATAAGTGAGAGTTCTTTGAAATTAAATAAACTACCCAAATCATATTTTCAAAGGCTATTTTGCGCTTATACGTCTTTCCAATTTATATCATTTTCAATTGTCATTATTAAACTTCCTAATGAATCCTTCTTGTTTTAGTTATCTTTTACTATATTTTTCCCAATCTGACATCTTGATGATACCAGAAACATATAATTGCTATTCTAATCTACTCACACTTCACTGAATAGGATCAACTTTTATAGCGTTTTAAAAGTACTACGAATTTCAAAACAAAACAACTAGTACATTCAAGTTAGGTGGCATTAGCATATAATGCAGGAAATTTAGCCATACACAAACTGTCTATCAATGTTACACATTAAACGTTATGTACACTGACGGTAGCCATCTGCGTCAGCTCACACATCTATTACACCAAGCGTCTATCGCAATTTGGGCATTTCATGAAGCGGTCATAATTGATATGACAGTTACACTATGTTTAGTTTCTTTGTTATCGTCTTGTAATTACTTTACAGTAGAAATTCTTAAAAATCCATCGCCAAGCTCGGATAAAATTAATGAAACTTAATTTCATAAGGAATAACGCACTATAAAAGACAACAACAATGCACCACACGTAAAATATGTGATCCACTTAAATTACACCACAAAAAAAATTATAATCCGACGGAAACATGTGGGTGTGCAACTTATCCCAAGTCCGGCAGAATTCTGATTAAAGATTATGAATAGCAGAAATAATGAAAGAAGTATCTTCCATTAAGCAATCTTGACAATTAAATTAATACGTGCTGGATGCAAGATACATATAAATGAATTGCTTGCATATATTTTAAGATAAGAAGCACTGTTATATATACAAGACCTTACAGATCCTACATACGTATGTCGTTACCGCTATCCGATGTGAATACCAAATTAAGCTAGTTTGAGAAGATTATTTTAATATAATGTACTTACATTGCTGATCCTTCGTTAGGAAAAAGTTTAAGTTGGAATCGTATCATTTACATGTATATTTGGTTTTCCATATTGCTATCATAAAATCATTTACAACTGTACATCATGATTTGTGTAATCATTCAGTCGGATAAAGCGCTTTGTCTTGGCCTGTACGTGGATGGAGAAAAAAAAGTCCCTGGCTCAAACGAATATGCATTCAATCAACCAAATCGTAATTCTAAATGGCGGCAAAGATATATTTTTTTAATTTAAAGAAATAATTTTTTTGACATCGTTATTTGATTCAAAATATGATCTCTTGAGACAAATAACCTTAAGTTTGATTTGAAAATATATCTGTTTGATTTAATATACTTAGTATACATATTTGATTCAACAACACACTTCTTTTAAAAGAACTTCGTCAGTTTGAAACAAATATATTTCTCTTTACCATTTATTTGACTTCACCTCTTAACGGCGAACGTTCCCAAAATGGGAACAGTAAAAACTCTAATATTTATTGAATTAATCATATTATTTGCATAAAATCTTTTAAAATGTTTTAAAATATATGTACGTAGCTGTAAACTTTTCTTCTTTATTGATTATAAAAATTTTATGTAAATAAAATAATTAATTCAATAAAAAATCGATTTTTTAATATGTTTCCATTTTGGGAACGTTCGCCATTAAAGTGTTAGATGTATTTGCTTAACAAAATATTTCTGTTGTTTAAAGTATGCTGTTATTTTGGCAAATACAGGCTGACCGGCGGGAATCTGACGTTTTTGAAATGAACAGTACACAGTTATTTTTTACGGAAATTTTTATTTTAATACACAAAATTGTTTGTCATTACATGGCATTTGAAGTTGAATATCACTTGTGAAAGATCGCGTCGGGTAAGTGGTGTCCATCCTCCTGAATGCAATTTTCCAGCCTTCGCAGAAAATCGGCCATCACACGAATCATCAGTTCACCATCGATTGTAGCCACTTCTTCCCTGATTGCCTCCTTCAGTTCTGCCAACGTGCGGGGTCTGGGAGAGTATACACGTGATTTCAGATACCCCCACAAAAAAAAGTCACAAGTGCTTAAGTCAGGTGATCTCGGGGGCCATTGGATGTCGCCAAAACGTGAAACTAACCTTTCTGGGAACATACCTCGAACTACTTGCATGGACACACGAGCAATGTATGCGGTGGCACCATCCTGTTGGAAAAAAACATTTTCCACATCCAGTTGCAGTCTGCGCAGTTCGGGACGCAACAAAGTATTCAGCATCCGGCAGTAACGTTCGACATTCACTGTAACAGTTGCACCATTTTCGTCCTCGAAAGAATAGGGACCAATGATGCCGAATGGAGTAGTTGCGCACCAAGCCGTTACACGCTCTGAGTGTAGAGATTTTTCGTGAATGATACGGGGGTTTTCAGGGGACCAGTACCGTAAATTCTGTCTATTAACATCCCTATCCAAATGGAAATGCGCCTCGTCACTCATAATAATGACTGCATTCTCATTGTCTTCCAAAAGCATTTGCATTCGAAAAGCAAACTCCAGGAGCTGCGCATAATCTCTTTCCTCAAATTTCTCAGTAACACACATCTTGTAAGGGTGAAATTTTAGGTCTTTCTGTAAAATTGTGCTACAGGAACAGCACGGAACAGCAGACACCTCAACGGACTTATGCATGCAAACATGTCTTATCACTTGCCTTTGTTGAAATACTTGTTATATGAAAAGAGGAGGAAATATACTAACAGTTAGTTACAAAATATGAAAACGGAAGGATCCAAGCATTGTTTAATGCGTGGTGAATTGAATCGCGATTTATTTAAACTGCTAACACTGGTGTGGCCTTAAAAACGATATCGGCGAGATTTTTGTAATTTTCGCTAATCCCTAGTACATCAGGAAATCTGATATTCACCAATCTGTGGCAACTATTTTATTATTTTTTTTATATAAATTTTAACGTTAGTTATCCAATGGTAAAAATACATAAATTCATTATCCTACTTACTTATTCTTTTCTTCATTTATATCTCACCGCTTACGAACTACCATCTTACATAACCTAAACTAGGACATCGATTGCGATTACAAAATTAAGTCAAATAAAAACGTTTGTACATTTAAACAAATTTAATTTGTTGTTCTTAAAAAATGCGCTTTTACTCAAATAAACCTTTGATGAATTAAACAAATAATTTCAAAGATATATATCTGTGTATAGGTAGAATAAAACGCAAAACATCCTATTTTATACCAAAGAGACTAATCAAATGCCATTCCTCAGCGGCAACACTTTTGGGCATTATAATCCATTTGAATCCTAACCACTAGAGATAAATCTAAAGATACTTTTCTATCTTGGTTACCGTACAAGGAAAATAAAGCGACGTAATTTGCAGATCCTTCCTGTCTTATTTGCAGTGGAAGACTTCCCTGGGGATGCACGTAGGATCTTTCTTGTACAAGAGACAACGACCAGATTGTTATGTAACCCAAGAGGCTAAGACTAACATGGAAACCTCTCCAGGTGTGAAACTCAGATTTTGATGAATCTTGGTAGAAATATTAATTAATTATCAGTTTTTTCTATATAGCTCTCGTACGATAAGAGATAATGACGATGTTTAAATGTAAAAGTTACTTGATACCGGAGGCGCCTTCGTAGCACGGAACTGCAGAAGATACAGGATGTGCAACCCTTGTATGATGGCCATTTTTGCTATATCAGAAAGACTTTTAAATAAAAGTTATTTGCTGTCTAAATATACTTAAAGTCGTATACGCTTTTCCAGCTATACAGAGTGTTTCAGAAATAAGTAACGCCAAACTAAACACAAGGTCCACTCAAAAAGCACCACTACAATATGGACTCCAGTAGCAATATGCTATATAAGAAATAAATTTAAGAAGAAATAAAACATTATACGAATCGATTGCTACGTAAAGCAGATAAATTAGAAGCTTTGCATATTTTTATATACATGCAAATGTACAATGTTACATAACCAAAACGTTGCATAATCTAAAAGCCCTTGACAATGTCATAAATAGGATTGGCATTTTGCGCGGCGCGACAGGATCGGATTCGCTGTTGTGTGTAGATATACATACAGATAATAATAATGTTTATTGCCCAACAATATAGATACCAAATTAAGGACAATGTAAAACAAACAATAAGCGTGTATAAAAAATACATATAACAAAGAATTCGAACAGAAACTTATGCATTCCATGATTGTGAAATCACGAGTGCCCAACAAGCATATTTATTACGAATCTAACAAAAAACAAAACACTCGTGATTCCCTCAGATATTAAATGCTCATTTACACCAAACAATCATTCTACATTCACGTTATAAGCAAGTTAAACATTAAATTGATCCCTGCCGATAGCGTGTAAAAAGTTGGAGTATTTCGCGCGGTTGGTCGTGGAACAAGAAAATTCAGTTTACTCAACAGGAAAAGGGAAACCGACTTTATTATTAAGTGATCTATGCAAGAACGAAAGGCAAACATTACTGCATCTTAGTTCTAAAGATGCTAGAGAAAGGTGTGTAATAAAGTATCGTATGGAAAGCCTCTGCAGGGGTAAGTGCTATTTTCCTTAAATCAAAGGTACTTTAGAAAATGTCTCTGCACACTTTCAATTTATTTCTTGGGCACATTATAACAGGTACACCATACAACCGCAAACGATTTCTTCAATGCGATCGACAAAAGTGGGTCGGGTATCAAACAGTATTCCGAGATCCTTAACTTTGGTACAGCGAGCCTGTACGTCAGTATATATCCGATCGGCGGTCGATGTTAATATTCGCGTCACACAGTCGGCTGGTTGTTTGTTGGTACGTATACAGGCCTTGTAAAGGAAAAAATGTAGGGAGCGGATGACACTATTTTTTGCTGTACATATTCGCTTTACAAGACTTGTATACTACGATGCTGGCTTGTCACCCGAAAGTACTAATTCTAGTCATAGATCGCCTTAATTCAGTAGTAATTCATAATAGTAATAGTAAATGTTAATTAACAAAAACTATATAAAATGGAAGTTAGAATAGAGCATTATCTGAATTCATTAAACAGCGATAATGAGCTGGATGTTCTTTATACCTTCATGAATTTCATGTTTCCGATCTTTGCTTACAAAAAGTATTATTAGTAAACAAGCAATAAAATCATTATTTTCGTAATTGCAGAAAGTTAATTCTACACAAATACAAATAACAAGAAAGCCGTTTGTGCCTATTTTCGTTTATTTGTCAAAATAGCCTAACCGAATAAATATTTCCAAACTATTATTATTTAGTCGCTTTATTGTTTATGTGCATATAAGTAAAACAAAGTTTATCTTTATTTTTATCTGTTAATGGAGACATTTTAAATTTAAAGAAAAAGAAGTCCGGTGGTATGAAAACAAAGAAATTGTTTATAAGGGTATAATGCTTGTGTACGTCAGTTTTGTAAATTTATAATTAATACTCAAGGCTGTAAAATGACATAATAAATGATAACGTTATTAAAAATAAGTACCATTAGGTTATTCTAGTCTATATTGTAGTAAAGGTGCTTTTTGAGTGCACTTTTTCTTGTTTGATGTTACTTCTGGAAAATTGTGTATAGCTGGAAATGTTTATGTGATTTTAAGTAGATGTGAACATCAAACAATGTTTGTTTAAAACCTTTTTTCATATTATTACAAATATGGCTATCGTACAAGAGTTGCGTTTAAGTTCAACACCCTGTACATTCCGCAGTACCGTGTTACAAAGGAGCTCCAATATAAAGTAACTTTTACGTTTAAACGTCACCTCTCCTACTGTTTGAGAATTACATGGAAACAACTGAACATTAATCAATTTTCGAAGGCGTGTTTCACCCCTTCATAGAGAATTTTAATAGAAAAGATTTCCTTACATATATGAAGATACTCTACATCTCTTCCAAGTTTCATCAAAATCTTAATTTAACACCGGGAGAGGCTTTCTTGAAAGTTATTTGTGCAATCAACGACAAAAAATGCATTTGCTTTAATTGGGAGTTACCACAATCACTTCAAGCGCAACATAATTAAAGTTTGAAAGTTATTTCATGACAATAAGGTAGAAGCCCTCATAACTACCCAACTACAAAAGGCCCATAAGTGTTTCTAACATACGCTCAACGCTAAATACAACAATCTCTAAAGCAGACACCCAAGAAACATAACGATGCTGCTTACTCACACCGCGGTAACTAAAACGATTATTAAATTAAACGTCACAGCCTGTTTTACGTATATACGTACAACCTAACGATAAAGAGGTCAGTTTTACGTTACATCTCAACCGAGCAGACAATACAGAGAGTTCCTGACGGTATGTAATTCTCCTCAAATTAGATGGCTAAAGTTTGCATTGACTTCCGACAAGCTCATCCTGAAACTTGACGAGGAAATGAATTTTACTAACAAGGAGGCTTTTTACGAGTACAGTCTCCCTCCCGGCCACCGTAATGACGTTATCAAAGTTACAAGAAGACGACGAGACGGTAGTGAAGAGAGGGCAACGTTGCGATCATCATTGTTACGCTTCTGTCAGCGGCGTGTAATAAGACAAGGCACCGAGAACAAGACCGAGATACTATTGCGTTTTAATTAAAACTGGATCCTAGAGAAGAGATAACGGGAAATGTGTCAATTTTAAAAATGAAACAGTAGCTGACGTTTAATTAGTATACGTGATGAAGTTCGTATTTCAATTTCGAGAAGTAAATTTCGTATTTTTAAAGGTGGAGGAGATCTATAAAACGAAATACGGGACTAGTCTCAACAAAAATTAACAGGAAGATGTGAGAAAGTATTAATAACACAGGCCTGCAAAAAAATACTTTTTGAAAATTGTTTTAACTTTCGTCACTTATTTTTATGTGTTTTTCAGTGCTGAACCCAAAAACGAAACCCGTTTTTTCTCTATCACGTAGGGTTTTTTCACAAAAAACGGATGTATTTTAGGAATAGTAAGCTAAATACAAAAAAATTATGGAATGTATATTTTATTTTAAATTTTATTAAAATCATAAGTAACCAAACATGTTTCACTTCGTTATGTGCTTTTTCTGCTGTAGGATCGCTGGGGATCGTCCCTTTTGAGCATTCAGCAGTCCGCTATCATATTAACATTCCACCTTCCTTGATATCGCTTTCTGATTTCCTTTATATCTTGATGAAATCTTTCGCCTTGTTCCTCGCTGACAGCACCGAGATTTTCTGGAAGGTGGTCAAGGTGCGAGTGGAGAAAATGTTGTTTTAGGCTCATGTTACAGCTTAAATTCTTGAAACTTTCCAACATTTCTGCTACCATGGCCATGTAGTCAGGATCCTCTTTGTTCCCAAGAAACCCAGTTACAACAAGCTTAAAAGATATCCATGCTGCTTTTTCTTTTGGGTCCATTTTTGTCTCAAAGTTGCCATCCTTCATAAATTTTCGGATGTCAAATCCAACAAATACTCCTTCCTTTAACTTCGCCTCAGTTAAACCAGGAAACTGCTTACAACGATGTCTAAAGCATTCCCCTTCCTTTGATAAGGCCTTAACGAACAATTCGTTAAGGCCTTATCATTAAACCCAATTTGATGCGAAGTGGAGGAAGCAAAACTTTTTTTGGATTTACAAGGCTCATCCTCTCAATATTCTTTGTACTAACCTCTAAAGTTTTTCTGACTGGCCATTTTTTCTTAATGTAATGCTGTTTTCTGTCACGGCTATCCCATTCACAAAGAAAACATGGAAACTTTGCGTATCCAGTCTGTCCACATTGAAATGACTTTTAAATCACCACAAATCGTCCATTTATGGCTTGAATAGCCAAGTTTGTTGAGGACCAGCTCAAGGTTTTGGTATGCTTCCTTTAAATGAACCGAATGACGAACAGGTACTGAAGCATACTTGTTACCGTTATGTAGAAGAACTGCTTTTAACCTTCTTTTTGAGGAATCAATGAAAAGTCTCCAATCTTCCGGTACATACTCAACATTGAAACTTGCCATAACTCCAGGGACACCATATTGACCCTTCCTTGGTTATAAACTTCCAGTCTCTCTTCCCCGTTGAATAACACGGAGAAAAGTATTTTCAGAAGGGGTCTGTCTATTTGGAAATTTTTCTAAATACATTCGTCTTGCTCGTGCAGGATTTTGATGGGCAGCTCCATAAACTATTATAATGTCCATGTTTTCTTCGTTAGTGTAATTCACCATTTTATCCGAACTAATAACTTAATAACAACCACTAATAACAAATCTTAAATTTGATGTTCTAATTTACTGAAATGTCAATTTTACACTTTCCTAAGTTTCAACGGCACCTTGTTTTTTTTTATTATTCAGCATCTCTCAATAGTTGCTACAAAAATTATTGGCCATTAAAAGGAAAAATTAAGGAATCGTAATTTCTATTTTACATTTATTTTAACACGTAAAGTGCCATCATGGAATTTTTGAAATAGGTTAACAATGGCCAAAACTTGGTTTTCATTGCTTTGGTGTAGAATCATGTAAAGTTCTTGATAACAAAACTATGTTTCTTTTTTTTGCAATTTTAGGCAAATATTCCAAAAAGAAGTTGGTGGGTCGCATTGACCCACCGTGGCCATTAACACAGATTTTCTTCGATTTTTATGTGGGGGGTTGACTCCACCCACCAACAATTCCTGTCGATTCCTGTTCTAATTATTGGTTTAGTTCAGTTTGTTGAGTGAGGTGAAAATTGTGTCTGCTAATATGTCTTATGAAAGACAACAAGCATATATACAAAAACTATGGGATGATTTTATGTCGGATGAATCTGACGATACACCATTCTCCCCGGATGTGTCCGATTATGAGCCTACTGAAGAATCTTCTTTAGATGACGAACCAACTACTCCTAAGAAAAAACGCAAGTTATTTAGTCAATGCAAAAATGTTTCGAAGTTTCAAAAGCAACGATAATGCAGCTTCAACAAGTTCTCGACAAATTTTGAATTCCAAAACACAAACCGAAACAGAAGATAACACCGCACCTTTAGTAGTGACAGAAGAAGAAAATTTTTTTATCACCGTCTAATATTGATGATGTAATTGAAGAAATTATTCGCCAGTCATCGTATAATATTGAGGAAGATGATGTGCAACAGAATAATGATTTACCGTCTCTAAAATGGGGACCTCTTACAGGAGGTAATTTAAAAACCTTTACTTTTGCTGAACCTGATAAAGGAATTAGACCTTATATATACGAGTACTACCAAAAAACTTCATATTATTTCTATAAAATAATTGTCAATTACGATATTTTACGTTTATGTGTTACGGAAACCAATAGATATGCTGCTCAAGAGAAGAACAAAAATTTTTTGCGTAGATCACGTATTCGTAAATGGAAGGATACGGACCTAGAAGAAATTGAAAAGTTTCTGGGTGTTATTATGTGGATGGGCATAGTTTGTTTACCCTCTATTTCTTCATATTGGTCAAAGAACTTCTTATATCCAAATAATCTAAAGAAATATTTTTCGCGTAATCGTTTTACTTACTTCATTAACAAGTTACAAATAATCCGATGTCCATTACAGAATTTAGAGAAGGAGTAATCTCAGGTATAATATCTTTATGCAGTTTCTATTTTTGATTTTACATTTTGTTATTTTAGGTTTACTAAAGCATGATATGTTTTCTCAACAACGACAAGAAGAAGGAACAACAATAGAGCATGTTCTTGAAGAAACAAATAAAAAGCAAATGTGTAGCGGAAGTTACAAAAAGAATGCTGAGGAGTTAGGAAGAAAGGAAGCGAAGAACAAAACTTCAAAAACCAAATATCGTTGCAGCAGTTGCAAAAAAATTTTATGTGTTGACTTTCTTTAATAATCACAGAGCAGCTTTGAAAACATAAATAATTATTTTTATATGAATTCACTATTACAATGTTTTTTAGTTTATAAACGTTTTCTATTTTAATAAATAAAATAAGTCAATGAAACAATTTTTATTCACAAATATCTTACCAAAACATGAATTCAAGTAGAATGATATGATGTTGGTAGGTTACACTGACCCACCAGCCACAGGCCAAAGCATGCACAACTTTGCTTAGACGTTTGAGAACACGTTGCCATATATAAAGCATTGAAATGGTGGGTCAACGCGATACAACGCGGCCAGAACTGTGAAAAACCGTGGTGGCTTGGGGTGATCCACCGCAGCCTCTGGAGGCTATTTCAGTTACCAAAAAATGGTGGGTCAGTTGAACCCAACGCGGCACTTTACGTGTTAAATCATCTTTTTAACTAAATGTGGTTCAGCTAAGTCAAATATCCCCAATTTAAATTTAAAATTATAAATTACCCACATAATTTCCGAACAACTAATTCTTATTTAACTAAGCTTTAACTCGTTGTAACTTTTGAATTATTGAGTTTTTATTTATTACTAAAAAATGTATATTTTAGTCCCTAAAAATCTCTTCTGCATGTTATAAATCAGCCTGTATAACCACCAAAAAAATGCTGATGGATTGCTTAAATAACCATACAAAAATAAATTTATTGCAAATGTCATCAAAGCAAAATAATTGGCCTGAAATGGAAAGGCATCAAAGGTGTCTGATTAATCATACTTTCTGGTCATTAATTCATATTATTATGTTGTAAATTAGTAATAAATTATCGAGGATACCTTTTACATTACAATAAAGCTAATCAATACCACCAGCTGTACATTCTAATTAAGAAAGTAATAAATTTGTTGGATTGGAAGTTAAGAAATACTGTTTTCATTGCGTAATTTATATACATTTGTATCTGTCAGGATAACAAACATATCCGAAGGTATATGAAATTTGACTCTAAGACTTAAGGAAGGATAATTTGTGTACAAAGCTATAACAATGGTACCGGTTTTGCATTGCATATAATATTTTCGGAGTGTGCGAGAAGTCCACGGTATTTCTGACATCAGACCTTGTTACTACTGTACATAAAACTTCCCATAAATACAAAAAAGGGAATTTATATGCACATAACTCAAGTTGTCTTATCAAAACCAAACAAATATATTATTCAAGATGGAAGAAGCCGAGAAATTCGAGTACATCGCACTCAAGACATAACAAAAACATCTGTTTCTAATTTTACCGTTTCTTCCCATTGTATTTCAAACGTTCAAGCTTTAATGAAGTTGTTACGCATATAATGCCCTAGGTGTTCGGCTCGGTATGTAATTCCGGGTATCTAAATTTGGAGGTTTAGTACCAGTTATTCAATGTAAAACATCAGAAAGAAGCGTTGGTCGTCGTACGTATTTTAATTGTTTTCTTGTTTCCGTTTTAATAATGGGCGACGAATTATGATAAATACGAGACTCTGTCGTGGGTGATTTGTTTTTTGGTATTAGAATAGAAACATACTATAGCATTTAAATAAAATTTAAATATTGAAACGATAGAAAATTACCATAAATCGTCAACACAAATTTATACAAAAAAGTTAAAGAAGACAAATCGACTGCATAAATTTTCATATAATCAGTGGTCTGATTTATTAACGTTTGCCTCAAAGAAGAACACTAAAAGGGGAATCCATCCCAGCAGCTTTCCATTTAGTTTCGAATGCATACAAGGAAGTGGTAGTAGCAAACAAGCTGAAAGAGAATTTCTCTGGCGATCGAGGCATTTTCAAGATTATATAAAACAGTAGCAAAAACTTAATGCGTATGACATGGTAAAACAAGCAAATAAATAAATATAATGTCTGGAAAACGAAACCAATCTAGAGTTCGTAAGCTGAAGACCTATAGTAGAAAACATATTTACGAGGGACACGCTATATATTTTGAGATGCCACAAAAGTTAGAGCTGGCAACACTGTATTTCTAAATACCACCATCCTTAAGTAGCAAACTCTGACTGTTAGTTGAGTCGCTGCTGTCATAGAGCAAACGTGGCAGGTACGATTTGTCATCGAAACATGGACTTGTCAAGAGAACATGTACGCGCAATGATTTACTACGATTTTAAGGTCGGTTTAAGTGAACAACAAAGTCTTAAACGATTGCAAGTCGCATTTGGTGAGGAAAGTCCTTCACGTGCAACTGTGTTTCGCTGGTATAGCGAATTTAAAAGAGGACGGATATCGCTTGGTGATGTGGAACGTACCGATAGGCCCTGTTCTTCAGTTACCGCTGGAAACATTGAGAGTGTGGGACGTATGATCGACGAAGATCCAAGATGCACCTATCAAGTGATTGAGGCAATTCTTGGTGTTGGATCTGCAACAGTAAATTCAATTTTACATGATCATCTTCGCAAAGCTCAAACAGAATATGTGCTTATGAGCACATATTTTGTTTGAGTTTTGTATCGTTTTGTACCTACATACCTACATACTTACAAATTTCCAGATTTTAGCATTTTGAATCACATGTTGGTACAAAACGGTGCAAAACTAGTATAAAAGATTGGCATAAAAAAGAATTCAAAATGTTGATATGGGGGGTCTGGCATGTTTCTGGTCTTCCTGCCGGAAATGGATTATGTCGTCTAAATAGAAGTGGAACAAACCTTTCTATCTTTGGTATAAAACAGTACAAAACTTTGACGTAGGAAAAGTTAGAAAAAATCACTAATATCTTCTAAACGGAAATGGTAGGAACCCTATTATTTTTTTACAAAACAGTACAAAATTTTGACGTAGAAAAAAATTAAAAGTTTGCTTCTAAACTGATGACGGTTTTAAACTTACCTTGTTTGGAGTCAACCGCAAAATATCTTACGCACATCCTGAGTTAGTAAAATATTTAAGTTTATACTCTGGGGGTGTTTATGAGAATCCTGCTACTTGATGTTTTATATCTAAGCTGTATACGTATTTTTTTTTCTAAAAACTTTAAATAAGTCAGAAATAATTGCATGAGGAGAAGGTAACTTTAAAAATTTATTGAATTTCTCGTAAGATATATTCCATATACAAAGGGCAGATCAGCAATTAAGAAATCAGTAGATCTATCTCTAACAATCTACATACAACTCGGTTGAGTTCGAAATGGAATAGAACGTAATACTTCTTATTATAACCGGAATCATTAGCGCCATGTATTCAACAAGAATAGCGCACCAATTGATCGAAAATTTGCATGATACGAGGCTATTAGCGTAACATTATCGACTCGTAACATTGAATTAACTACTAACTGTGGCGTCAGGGAAGGCTAATGAAGCCATGAGATCGTATATTAATTACTGGAACTCCACGTTCCATAAAGTAGAATCAAGTAGGCGTTGTGTACGATACTCCGTGCGTAAATTATTCGCGCAGCGGCAGACACTCATTAAATTAAATCCTTAAACTATCCGTTATCATGTATCTATGGTGAGTACACTGTATCTATACGTATATGTATTTGGTGAATTTATAATAATGCGCGTTGGTTTTAGACTATTATGCCGGAATAATTCCGCTTGTTGAGGAATTATTAGGAAGATCCCTAGAGGTGCATAGTTAATTCACTTAATGCCCTATAGATATAAATACCATAGATCGTAAACTATCGTAGCTCCAAGGAAACAGGTTTCCGAACTATATATTGTATTCTGAAACGTTCCTAGAATACAGATATGTAATAGTAAAAGGAAAAAAGCGAATAAAATATAATACATATCAATATTAAACCTGTAGAAAATAGCTTTAGTACAAATTTCAAAGAAAATTTTCGTACAAACATCAGTCTCTATTCAAGAAAATATTTTTATTTCAAGACTATAAAAATGTATAATATAATGTATTTAATAAATATTTTCTTAGGGTTAGAAAATCGAGAAAATCGAAGACAGAAAAGTGTTTCTGGGAAGTAAATCATTTAGCTTTAAGTTACGAAAATATTCATATTAAAGGTAGGAATGAAAAAATGGTCCAGATCTCACAAAGTTCTATTGAGAAATTAGGCGACCGGTTTCGTGTTCAGCTATAAGGATGTCTAATAAAAGAAAAATTACAATAATGGAAAAAAAAACCTAAAGTTAATAATTAAAATTAGGAGCAAGTGAATGAACTGATGAAAAAGCTTTTTTATATGTTACAGCATAATTAAATTATTTCTTTAATAATGTAATCAAATAGGGATTATTTTTATGTAGTTTAATAATGAATGTGTTAATGTTTAAGTTTATTTATCCCTTTTTTATTATTATTATTTGATATATATTAAAAAAAAACTAGTTAAATTAGCGCACGTGGTAAATAGTAATAAAAAGAAAAAAAATATTACATTAACCGATATCCTTTGAAAATGTTTTGCCAATTAAAGGAAATCTCAAGGGGCAGTTCAGACGAACAGTATACATATATGTATGTACACTATTAACAACAAATACCAGGACAAAGTGAGTTCTGCGCAGGCTACCTTTCTCTGTTTGAATCTATCGCATACCCTTTCCCGTATTTGTATTTACTTCGCAGCGAGAGACGGTCTCGAATGCTCGAATAAACAATCCGGGTCGATGATGGATGCAGTTATACCTACCCTCTTTTACAACCTACTTGTGAAAGAGAATATACCGCTGCCTCTTCTTGCCGATTGCCTACGGGATGTTGCGCTATCTACGCACGTTACATACTTGCAGATATAGCGATTCTCGCATTTTGATGTGGAGCGAGTAATGAAATTTTAAAGCACATATTCAGATTGATTCTTCCATATTAATACACTTAAAATGTAGAGTCTATGATGTGTCTATTGTAAATCAGATTAGACCTAAATTCCATTAATTACTTTAATTTGTAAACTCATACAAAAACAATGATTTTAAAGAATTTTTAGAATTATAGCGAATTAGTAAAAAATCGCCGCAAATGTGATAAAGACAGAAAGAAGTAGTGCTAATAAATGTAAAACAAAAAATTATTTGGTGTCTTCTTCGTTACTATAACCAGCAAACTATGAACGAAATGAAGAAAACTTGAAGGCAATAATAACGTTTAATAAACAGCATACTGTAATGTGCGATGGCTTTGTAACGAACGAAATTTATTATGAGCAAGAAAAGAAAAGTGGAAGGTAATATGTGATCACGCATGGCTTCATTAGCGTTCTCGTATTGGGTTCTACTATAAACTTAATACAATTGCTTATCTAAACGCATTCTTTTGCAAAATATACGTGAAGTTTTCTTCCGCATTCGTTTTCAAAATAAGTATTATTGGCACGAACATATGATTTTTAAAAAAGCAAGTTCTGTAATTCTTTGGAAATTGAAAATTTAATTTCTACAATAGATATGCATAAAAATGTCCTACGTTTAAAGCAATACTTTGAGCGTCAATGTCAACGTTTTTTTTTTAAATATGAATGAAATAAAAAACGCGTTACAAAAGAAGAAAACAATGTTTAATAAAAATGTTCATACTCGTTTAATAAACTGTCGAAATACTTTTCTGTACAAAATAAGAAAATAACTGCAAGTAAATCGTGTGTGCAGTGAATTATTTGCATTTTGTTGAAATGCAAGAGGCAACTAATAATAAGAGAAGTAACATTAGTGCCTTTATTTCACAATAGAATTCTACTCGGGCAATAAATTTAAGTGACAAATATTCATAACGGTAATGAAAATTGATGTATAATAACATCAAAAACCTTTTAGGAAGTTCCAAAGGCCCAGTACATAACACGTATAAATCAGGAATTTACAAAGTTTCTGTAAAGATTGTGATCAAGTGTAGATTGGGTAGACAAAAAGATCAATCAGAGTTAGGTGTTCTAGTGCCACAGATTTAGAGTATCCGATTAAAGCGGAAATACTGACAAATAAGGCCAAATCTTAAAGGACAGTTGAAGTAGGTACTGCCATTAGCTCTTCGTCCAGTGAATCCTTATATATAAGCTAAGAAACCATGAACACACACAAAAAGCCTAATAAGTAACTGAACTCACCATTCTACAATGAGAAAACAAATAGATAAGGAAAGTACGAGGACAACTTATCGCACGCAATTGCACGCTCCGTATTCCCCGGACCTTGCTCCCTATGACTTTTCATGAAATAGTAGGGGATGTATTGTAAATAATTTTTCGATATAAATTTCATATACAAAAATTTTGAGATATTTATTTGGACCTACAATAAAACTGCGGTCCCAAACTTCTATACCACTTTTTTTTTAATAGAACCAATATTATTTGGATACACTAATTCAAAACGCAAGAAACGATCTGAACGTATCAATGATCGACGATCTACTTCAAAATACGTCGCAGCCTGCTGACGTCTAAGCGCTCAGACCTTATGTATCGGAGGCTCATAATCAAGGCTCGGCAATCCGTACGGGAACACGTCACTGCTAGCATAGCCGTTCGTTCGCGCCTATCGGTAGGAATTGAGAGTGTACACTAATATTATAACACATCATCCTGATACCAAGTTTTATGTCTAGACATTTGAAGCATCCTTGTTTTATTTATTGCTGCTTGTCTTTCAAATAATTCTTAGATTTAGATATTTTTTATATACATAGTAGATACACGGTTTCAAACATATCTGCATTTAGTTTTTCGTCCCAGAGTTGTTTACTTTTATTCTCCCGACGAAGACAGAAATATTGTTGAATGTAAATTTTAGAAAATAACCTACTAAGCGAATTACAATTTATAAATAACAATAGCACATTTTGAGAAGAGCAGCGTAACATTAGTGGAAGCTCCAAATATATTAGATGATGCAATAAATCAATTAAAAGTTGTTCCCAGAGAATTTAGATACAAGTTAAATCAGAATATTATGTCCGTGTTCAACAGAAACACAGATTTACGTATATACTAAATGAATTCCCTATTAATGCAAATCTAAATACCGAAGTACTCACAAGATACCGTACTACTATATACCATATTTTAAATTTGCCCCACTAATTGGTTGCGATATTGAAAGAACATTTCCTGCATTTTAAGAAGTACTAACATCAAGAAGAACCAGCTTTACATTTGAAAACATCTAGTAAAGATTAATTCAGCCCTCATTTCTAAAAATAAAAAATACTAATACTGTTTTACGTAGTTCATCCATGTTTGTAAAGTGTAATACCGTGTAATCATAGATAATGACTTTATTTAAAGATGTTTCTAATTAATATTGTAAATAAGTACTCACAGATTCTAACACCAGAACGATAAAACCGATTGCATGGCACGTCTATGGAAGTGATAAAAATAACGTATTCCATTCATATTTGCTAGCTGCGTGTAATTCATCCCGTACGTTTTGCAGAGACTTACTCATAATACATTTCGTTTGTTATTAAGGCAGCGCATATTACAGTACCTTTAAATCTTTTTTGATTTGGTTCACAGTTTGTCATTTTTTATAACAATGTGAAATAATTTTTTGGTTTAAATTTATTTGCATAACTTTATTTCTTTATCACATGTCCCGCAAATGTTTACTAATTTGCAATAATTCAAAAAACACTTTAAAAGCTTTACTTTTATATTAGCTCTCAAATTAAAGTAATTACTGGAATCTAGTTCTAATCTGATTTACGATATACACATAATAGGCTCTACATTTTGTGTGTTAATATGGAAGAATCAATCTGATTACGTATTTTAAAATTTCATTACTCGGTCCATTTCAAAATTCGAGAATCGCCGCCTTATTATGCTTATCTGTATGTATACAACGTGCGTAGATACCGCAATATCTAGTAAGCGCTCGGTAAGAAATAGTAACGGTATATTCTGTTTTACAAGCAGGTAGAAAAAGGGTGTATTGCATTCATCCCCAGTCTGAAGTGTTTATTCCAGCGCACGGGACCATCGTCGGGACTAAACTAAGTACATGCACGGGACGGGGTATGCGATAGATTCAGACAGAGAAAGGTAGATACGCCGTGACCTTATGCTAGTCCGTATATTTCTTGAGCTTTCTGTACATATATGCATTGCTGTTCCCTGCTCCACCACTGAACCCTTGAAGTGAAGTGAATTAGCTTAAACCTAAATCTTAATCTGCAACATAAACTAACAAAAGAAAAATATAAAAATACAATTGCTCCCCATCAATTAGCAAAAAAAAAAAAAAGTATGACAAGCTAGCTACTGTGAGTGTAAATATCTGTGTAGTGCACATCTGAATGCTCGAACATCTAATGACTTGAAAGACTCAGGCAGCCGATTATAATGGAAGTAGATACAGAACGTGAAACATCTCTCAAAAAGTGAAGTCCTATGTACCGGAGGAGCTATCAAGTGCTTATTTCGAATGTTAATATTGTGTATGTCCGAACGAAATGTCACTTTGTTTGAAAGATAAGGAGTACTTTTCTCGACCAAAACTATGGAATAGGTTCAAAGTGCGCAGTAGATAGTGATCATGCATATTCAGCCATTTTAGCTCACGCAACTTGTGCGAAACGTGGTCATACTTCCGAATCTTGTAGATATATCTAATGCAGGAATCCTGCACGCTCTGAACCCTGGCCGTGTCTATCGCATTCAAGCAGGGGCCGTAAACCTCCACACAGTAGCTAAGCAGAGATAATACCATAGTCTCACACAGCATTGCCTTTAATTTAATGCTGAAAATATTCCTACAAGGGTACAATATTTTTAAATTGCTATAGGCTCTGCCAATGGCCCTCGATATATATTCCCGATACCGAAATGTATTATCGAGAATAAGCGCCAAATTCTTTACAGAGGAGGAGAATGAAATTCGCGTATTCTGCGAACTAATATTGAGAACACCCCTGCAACCTCCCTTTCCTTGTCGAACAGAATAGCTTGAGTTTTTTGAAGGTTAATAGATAGGGAATGATTTCTTGAAAATATACTAATCTGTTCAAGATCATATTCAATTGATGCCCTCGCAATATCAATATCATCAGGAGAAATTGACAAATAAATCTGGGTGTCATCAGCGTACATCTGAAGTTGGCAATATTTTACTACAGAACGCAACTGACTAACATAAATGGAGAACAAAAGGGGAGCCAATATAGAGCCCTAAGCGACACCCTGTCTAAGGGATAAAGGCAAGGAACATGCACCAGCCAGACGCGCACTTTGACAACGACCGGACAAATATGATTCAAGCATATTCACAGCAAACGGCGCGCAACCGACAAAGCTCAAAACAGACAAGATTTGATGATCGACAGTATCAAATGCTTTGCTGTAAGTCCAGCAGCACGGCGGCAATAAGTTTATTTTGATCTCTAGCTTGAATAATGTCATCCGTTATCCTTAATAGCGCCGAGCCACAGCTATGCCCCCTCCTAAAGCCCTATTGGAAATCAGGAATGATACAGTTCCTAGGTACATGTTCCGAAAGTTGATCACACATGGCCCTTTCTAATACGTTACTAAGTGCAGGAAGAACGCTAATTGGCCTAAGATCTTCATAGGAAACAGAGGAAGTCGTTTTCGGAAGAGGCAGAACAATCGCTGACTTCCACTGGCTTGGGTAAACATTTTCCTCAATGCAGCAATTGGTAATATGCGATATATAAGGTAACGTGTGCGGCAGCGTTAGTTTTAACATATTAATACCTATCCCATCAATCCGAATCGCCCTGCTGCGAATACTCAAGATGTATCTCAATACAGTATGTGTACGTATATTTGAAAAAGCAAGCATCGGTCCAATTTCATTATAAGTAGAATTAAAATAAAAATCAATTGTTTGCTGCCGGCCGGCAACCAATATTTCAATGATGTTTTTGAAGATTAGTGGCATAGACTGAGAGATGCATAAGAATGTGGGCAGGAGCAAAAAGCGTTAATGCTTTTCTGTTCTCATATTATTTTTGTCGGGAGTGATTCCATCGATAGTATTTACTAGCATTATCTTGGTTATTCTTGCTAGGCACTTTTTTCATATGTACTTCTGCACTAAGTTCACTTTTGTCTGAACATTATTCTGTAGATAACCACCTCTACCTTAGCTTTTTTAAAATCACAAGCAATAAAAATAATTTACTGCATTATGTAGGGATATGTCGTACTGTTTTAAACAAGTGTACGTGCAATTAATAATGTGAATATAAATAATACGCATTTCAAGAATTCTAAGTAAATAAATGCTTTGTTTTAAGAAAATGAAACTATTGATTTATGAACAATACCTAAACGCTTTCTTGAACTAAGAAAACTATTTGCTATCCTTAAGAAAGTATTGTTTTGTATTACAACGGCCATTTACTTATACTAAGATCGCTTTCTTCAAATTTTCTGCAAGATAACCTTAAATAAAGTTAAAAAATGTCTACAATTATTTCATTACAAGTACATACCTCTCTTGTGGAGAAAACCGCTAAGGAAATATTTCTTTTGATTTAAAACATTTATTGTATTGTGGATAATTGGAACAGCAATTTCTGCGCGTGTATACTTAGGTTTAAACCAAAGAGGTTAAAGTAATAGAAGTAGTACTGTGGACTGCGGAGTATTCGCTAACGTATCGTTTCACTCGCTTTTGCCACGAAATTAAGTGAGTTCTCACCAATGGCGGAACATTCATTTGGTTACTTTTGTATCTAAAAGCGTTCATTTTATTTTAAATTGCTAATTATGGCTGATTACTGAGTTACATATTATTTAATAAAATAATAAATAAATAAAATACTTTTGAATTCATATTACTAATTTACTCTTCAATATATGCGAAATAATTGGTAGTTTTGTCTGCATTACTGAAATTAAATTATTTCATTTTAGACAGTATAAATATACCACACGTGTAACTTTTCAGTGACTTTTACAATTAAGTCTTTCGGTAATTAACCCTTAGGCATGAATAAAAAAACAATTTGATATCTAACTAAAGAAATGGGAGTTTGCATTATTTATTGAAAAACTATAAATGTGATCAAAATAAGATCTTTAAATGTTTGTGGAAACTGAAGTTTATGGAGAAAAGTGTACAGCTGTTCAACACGTCCGCAAATGGTGTAGGGAATTCACTGGAGGTCGGACGGAAATTCACAATGAAGAGCGGAGCGGAAGACCATCAGTTTCAGAGGAAATCGTTGAAAAGGTCGAGAGCATACTGCTTGAAGATCGGAGGGTCACCATTCGTCAACTCGCTCTTCGGATTCCTGAGATTTCCAACACCACAATTGAAAAGATTTTGAGTGGCGGCAGAATTTTACGACATGGGGATACAGAAGTTGAAGCACTATCTGCAAAAATGCTTGGATAGAAATGGCGATTATGTCGAAAAATAGCTTAAGTTTTTACCTTTAAAACGATGTGTGATGCTAAGGAAACAAAGAATGCTGTCTATTTTTAAAAAATATGGGAACCTTATTTTACAATCATCCCTCGTACTTTAACAAAATTTAGCCAATTCTTCAAAATCCATAATGTTTATTTCGGAATACCTAAAACGTGCATCATGATTATACAATAACGGCTTGCGGTTGACCGACCAATGGGCTAGTGTCAATGTCTTAAAAGATGTGGGAGTACTCTGAAGAGTTTCCAGCTTAACAGAGAAACTGATATTTTTTTGTCAAATTCATTTTTGTTTCTTAATATAGTCTCCTTACAAGTCTATACACTTTTCCCATCGATACTCTCACCTCTTTAATCTGTTCAAATAGTAGTTGGAACCTTGTTCTGCAAAATAGACGTCTACGATCATTCCTCGTACAAATCAAGTCAATATAAAACAAAACTTGACGTACAGTATTTCAGTCTCATGCAGTAGTACACTTGTATAATAATTTATTTTTTACTGCCACTTCATTATATTAAAATATTATTTTTACTAAAACCCATGTGTAGCTATACTACATTCCATCTCCTTTTAGGAATGGTAATAAATTATAGTTGAAACGTATGGGATGAATAACGTTTTGTTGTGTTCTATGTGTTGATTTCTTTTGTCTGAAAATTAATCTTCGTCATTCTGGTAGCATAAATAATAATGCTAATGATTCTATAAACCAACTACCGTAGGTTTTGAAACAAAAGAGTCTAATTATAATACTTGTTATGCTAATTACACTTGATATGCGCATTTATTAGAATATTCGCCATCGATATAATTGGATACAATCCAATACATTACTACCATCGTTGAAATCCTACTTCACATCCATCGTGAAAGCGGAATCCACAATCACAAAAGATAGAACAAAAGATCGTTGGTTCTATTTTCAGCCTGACGTAGTCGCAAGCCCGAAGAAATATTTATAAAAGAAGCAGGAGGAACGTCGTCTGGTTTGTGTCGTGGACTGATGCCCGTAATTCGATGAACACTTTATCTCCTCCAATCATATAAATGTTTCAAGCAAATCTTATCTTTACGGTCTTGGCTAAGTGCAAAAGCATCTTACGACCGAGATGTTTCTCCACACTTACGGAATTTTATTATTTAGCATTTATCTCTGAAGAGCTGTGAAGGATATCGATAGGTTTGTGTAGTGGATGCTTTACCCGTTTGTAAACATTTCACGTATTTTCGGTGCAGTTTCGCCCAAGAGCCGTTCTATTATTGGAGATAGTTGTGTCTTGGGTAAACGTCGAAAACAAAAGTTAAAATATGGACGCCCGTTAAAGTAGAAAAAACAGTGCTGCTCTTTCGTGATGTTGAGGAATGCTTTGTGCTTTATTTATTTGATTTTATAGAAGAGTTTAGATGACGTAAATTAATCTACTAAAGTCTAAGACAAAAAGCGAGAGACGCGTGTGTCATCAATTCACTGTTTTACTTACTCTTTAACTTAAAATAATCAGGGTAATTTGACGAAAAAAGGGAAATCACAAGTATAACATAAATGTCTGCTTATCTTCAATAAATTTTCTGATTCTACTTACATCCTCCTACAACTATACTTCCATAACTGTAAATTTTGTTTTAGTGTGAGGATAATATAAATAATGGTAAAATAAACCGGAATAAGAACACCCAATCTCCTTGCAAATTTTAATATGACAATCAACACAACAGAGCCCCATTTATACAAATTGATTCTTATCATAGATAATGTGTCTTTGAACAAAGCCAGGCTATTACTTGTTTTCAGGGTCCTTAAAGTAGCTTTTCAAATATTTCTGCACCTTTTACTTGTGGGAAACAAAATACCTAATTCATAGAGTAATATAAAAACTACCCGCAGTATGGCAATGACAATACTTGGGGTTAGATAAAATTAAAATATCTTTCTATATTTCTGTCAAATATACTCTATGTCTGATTCCAATTTTAAGGAAGGAAAAATTGGCAAGATTATAAACAAAATTGAAGGGACTGGTAGAACTTTGTCTAGCGCGCCGGGCTATCAGTCTCGGGGTACCAGGCTCGAACCCCGAGTCCCACAACTCTCAGAGTAAGGTTTTTCGTTCCTTACTCTAAATATGATGAATGATGAGGATGAACATCTTAAGACGCTCTGCGGGGGCAGGCGTAGTAATAACTAGTCTGGGCAAACAGCGGTAACAGTCAGTGTAGTAGATATGTGGTGCGGAGTCGGCGATTATTTATTTCACGCGTTCACAGCGTCAGTACTAAATCGATGCTGTATGCAAGTAGTTCTGTGTATATGTAGGCTGTCGTAA
Organism: Dynastes maya; assembly: GCA_029619315.2. NCBI lineage: Eukaryota > Metazoa > Arthropoda > Insecta > Coleoptera > Scarabaeidae > Dynastes > Dynastes maya. The sequence continues at coordinate 38,981,516 of JAROYE020000005.1, forward strand.
CTTATTTCGTAATTGTACGCTTATGTTTGCTTTAAAAATGTCGCAGTTCCTACATGTTTTCCACTAGTAAATGCATTGATTGCTAGTACAAAGGCAGTATTTCTAGAATCCCCGAAACGTACCCGACTGTTTCACAAATTGTGTCCTGATTTACCTGAACCACCACAGCCGGTTGTTACACGTTGGGGAACATAGTTGGAAGCTACGTTTTACTACAACAAATATTTGATCAAGTAAAGAACGTAGTTTTAAAATGCAATTAGACAGAAGCTGCAGCAATCAAGAAAAGCCAGAAAATATTTCAAGATAATCAAGTTAAAAGAGATTTACAAACTATTCACAACAATTACTTCGGACTAGCGGAGGGAATATAGAAATTCCAAAATGTTTCGATGTCGCTAGTGGATTCTGTTCAAATTGTGAATGATGTTCACGCACAGTTATGCGCTGTCGAAGGCGAAACAAATTGGTGTGTAATACGAAAATTTGAAAGTGTTTTAGAGAAAGACTCCGATTTTCTTATATTAAGACAAATTTGTGAAGGTGCGTCTGAAGATGCATTAAGTTGTTTCAAAGATTATTTTAAATATGCAAAGATAACATCGCTAGATGTCAAACGGTCGTTTTCGGCATTAAAAAACATTTATTCCGCACGTCGTACTCACTCGACTAAAACAGCTGTGGAAACATATCTAATGATTGAAATATTTAACAGATGTTACCCAATGTGTGATTTCACGGAAGACTTTTAAAACGGTAAGTGTTTCAGCACGTTTTATAATTTATTTCTTACCTTCTATTTTATGTGTAAACCTTTATGTCCACGTTTTAATTTAGGTGCCCAAAATTTAACTGCGGCAAATGATGCTGCAGAGTCCCCGTAAACAACGTCCATCATAGCTTCAATTTGCGCATGCGTATTGCCTTTCAAATGCAAGAATTTAATGACCGCTCGAAGCACTAACGTGGTCTAACACAAACGCCTCTTACACAACTGAGGGTCCAATATGGCTGACATTTTTAAAAGAATATTTTTGACGAGTAACGCCGTCTTCTTGTTGGAGCTTGAAACTTCTTGAAGCTTCAAACTATCCGCGTAGATGGCTAAAATACTCGTCCGCATTTCTAATTCATTAGTATTATTGATTGCTACACTATCAAGCCAACTTTATAATTGAGGTTCGAGTAATTGACACTGCTTACGACCATTTTTTACCTCTGGAAGTATTGGAAATATTGAAAAATATGCAACCTTTATAACCCTCCAAAGGTGTGTGCTACTGTGCCTTTAGCTAGGACAAGAATCAGGGCGGGGTATGGCAGAGGTCCATCAAAGTTCCGGTATATAAAGGGTACCAATAAGGGCGCCAGGAGCTTTTTTAAGAAAAATGCCAACAACTTTGTTGCACCTCTCCTTGATGTGTGGAAATATTTATAACAAATGAATTTAGAAATTTTATTTAAAAGAAACAAAAACTTTATATAACAAAGAAAATTTGTTTAAATCTTTTTTTTTATATAAAAAAAAAAGAAAATAAAAATGTTGTCACTCTAAAAATTTTGTTTGAAAACCTGGCTCCTGGGCGTGGTACCCGGGCCGGTGGAGTGGCTCTTTCCTGACACGCGGTACCGCTTCTCAGGTCGTAACTTGGTAAGGGTCTGCTACTACAGTTGGAATAACTGTTACTGGGTTTACAAGTACCTAGAAGTACAAAAAAAAACAGCAAAAAGGGAAGCTAAGGAGAGCGAAATCAGGGAAAGAATGAAATGAAAACTTTTTTGTGTTCAATGAATATCTAAAAAGAAAAAAAAAGTGAAATGATAATCAAACTAGGAGAGAAGGAGAACAAATTTATTTCACTAGTAATTCACTACTAATGTATAGTGTTCAATAATTCGCAAAAAAATATTATAGAACATACAGAATCTAAAGATCTAACATTGAAATAAAGAAAGAAAAGAAGAATTTTCAATGATTTGCCAAAAATAAAATTGTTAAATATATAAAGCCTTTAACATAAGCCGTTCATTGTTAATAATACGGAAGTAACATTTTACATCAAAAAAGGTAAACAGCAACTTAATATCATGAAAAAATTGCAACAGAGAAAGCCATCTTAGTTCGTGCACGAGGTTCGATGAAAAGAAACACGTGCGATAAGGTAAAGATAGAATTCTTGGAAAGCGAAAAGATAAAACTTACAAAATTTTTGCTTCAATAAAATGTTATCACAAATTATATGTTAAGAAAAAAAAAAGATCGCCCAAAAGTACTCACTCATTTAAGGTAATTTGGCACATTCACTAAGATACGCCTCGCGCCTGATCCTTATCAGAGCTCGTGAGAAGAGAGGCGAAGGAAAATTCTATTCAGTCGAGGATACACGTAAGAATAATACGCAATAAAAACAAACTGCTAAAAGAAAAATTCAATGTTGCAACAAATCGAAATAAATATTCGTTCGCATACAACGCCGTTCAAGACCACGTAAATTTATTTGGTAGCAGACCTTATTAATTTTATGCACATTTAGCTTTCTACTAATTCAACATAGAAACATTTCCAAATCTTTACCAGCTTAAGCTCTTTTTTTACAATAGCTAAGCTGCATTTTTTTGTTCTCGTTCTATTAATAACCGTCCCATCACCACTATCCACTATACACTTCAAATTTAGACTTAAAACTGTTACCACAACGCCTTGCTGCTTGCTTAAACGTTACTTCACATTATTTTCTAGATTAACTCGTGATATCCTTATACAAGCTGGTCTATCTAAATTGTCTCAAAATAAACTGGTTATTTTTCTCTAACATCGTTGATGATGTATTTGTTGAATGGATTCCCTTTAGGGAATCTTGTTTTCAGGCCAAACACTCAACACCAGCTTACAACCGATGAAAAATTCTGCAAAGTTTAGTTGAAATATAACACCAAAACGCAGACATTTCAAATTGATAAACTGTGCGTTCAAGATCCGTTGTATCGTCGAAATTTTCATAATTTTCACTCTTGCATTCCAAACATCCTTCCTTTTACATTATTTCGCAATTTGCGAAATTCATATTTCTCCTTCAAGATAATGGTGGCGAAACGGTAAAGCACCGTGGAAAAAGGGAAAAAAATACACACGTGCAACTAAAATCTAGAGACGTTGCACAGCCGGAATCGTAATTTATAGTGGTCGTAAACCTACGCTCTTCCTCTATTTCTTTTACCTCCGCCACCTCTTCCTCGACTTCCCTTTTCCCATTCCCAAACCTTTCGCCGTTACATAAAACACAAGCTTTACACGCACACACAACTCCCGCAAGGGTAAAATCACCGTACGCTGTGCTGTACTGTTTCATAAAAATGCATTCGCGTATGTTTTTCTGCGCTTTATGGCCTTTCTTTTTTTACCTTTACTTTATTCCTTTTCTGTTTGCACGTATGTAGCTGTGCTATGCATGCTCGTTTGGTGTTAGTCGTCGTCTAACGTCGCTTTTCGCTGTAAACAAGTTTTAGAATTTTATTGGCACTGCTTTATCACCATTACTTGAATTGTTGCATGGAAATGGAGGCAATAAATTTATTGTTCCTAAGAATGCGCCATCCTTGGCGCATTTATTTTATGACTAATACCAAGTACGATTTTAATATCACTTCTGGCCGTGTTACTATTATGATGTCCATTACAATAAGAACTTACAAAGTGTAAGTTTTGAGGATTACTACCGTCTAGAACCATTCCTTAACCGATGCAGTAGCGATAATAATTGCTTTGATCGTTTATTTACAGCTTCTAAACTTGCGAAAAGGAATGGTATAAAATTTTATAGCTCTTTTCATGTTGAAGACAATTCAATGTTTTCAGTATTGGGCGAATAGCTAACAGAATTAAATAAAGCCAATTTCATCGTGGAATTACTTTGCTGATTGCCAATATTTCAAATGTAGAAAATTTAAAGTATTAATTGTCAAATATGTTTGCCAAATTAAATTTAATTACCTTAAAGGTAGTGCTATAAAGCTTATTCTATAATACTTTTTGTTTTAAATGAGTCTATTTCGGCATTTCTCAGGTACATGAATCTTTTTCTTTGTAGCAAGCTTCCTTTGTAGCAAACTTCCACAAAAATTTTCGGCAGAATATACCGCTTTCAATTGCATTAATTAGGGATGGGTCGTTATTTAACTATCTGTTATTTTATAACCGTTATGGATACAATAACTGTTGCAACTGTTATCTCGCTGGGGAAATAACAGGTATAGCACGGTTGCTTTCGGACTGTTGTGAACATATCATCGACCGCCGTTGCGGCGTACTCAACTACATGGCGCTACGACTGTCTGATCGAAGCCGCTGTTTATTACAGATCATAGTTACAACTCCCCTAGAAAAATAACTTATCAGATCACGTACCAAGATAAATATCCTCTCGAACGGTTATTACGGCGATAGTCGACATCGAGTCGGACGTTTATTACGGACATATCTTCTAAATAATTGTATGTATTGGAATTATCAAATGTAAAATAAAAGACCGATGTTATATACAAAATGTACTTATAAAAACTAAAAATAAAACCATTATATTTATTATATAGCATTTAAGCACATAGATGTTCTCGTATTTCGAAGATTAACTAAGATTAATTATAAGAAAAATAACAGTAGGATCAGTCAAAATGGTGGAAATTAAAAGCTGCTGTAACAATGATTTCAGTGAATCTAATAGTACAACAGTGAACAGTTTATCACTTAATTTATTTTAATCTATTAACCAGTTTATAATTTATCTGCAAAGAAACGCAATAAAATATTTATACTACAAAAAACTGAATTTAAATTTCAGCGTGCTGCAAGATCAGCAGTTGCACATGTGCTATGTGGAATCACGATGCGTTATTGTGTAGAATTGTAGACTACGAAATAACGATAAACCTGTTATTTTGCAACCGTTATTTCGAAATAACGATAATGGTTGAAACTGTTATTTTAAAATAACGATTTTTCCCTTCACTAGCACTGACTACTAATTTATCTGAAGTATGTTTTACGGTAATCTATACATCTCTTAAGCAACTTAGACCAATATTCATCGTTCAAAGACATCATAGGTGCCTCTTATTTAGAAGTTAAAACACTTAAATCATGTATATTATATGGATAGCGATATACCTCCTGAAGTATGTTTCCAACATATCATCAACGTTCCGTAACTCTTCTATTTCACACTAGCTTCTAAGTATTCCCATTTATCTTACCTACTCGGTACCCCGCTGTACAGAATGCCTGTCGTAAGACCAAAAAATATGGGAATTTCAAATCGATGCAAGACGCGACTTAATGTAAGCGCAGGTTTCAAATTGATGTGCCCACGAAATTGTGAAATAGTGGTTTTGATCTGCTTTTGAATTAATTAATTAATTTAAGCCGTGATAACAAATGTTTAATATAATGCTACAAGGAAGTGTGGTGAAATTTAGTAAAATAACTAGGTATGATTTCAATGAAAACATCCAGAAAGGATGTATTAGAATTAGGCCTGGCACAGAGCGCCTCGCCCCAAGTTAGGAGTAACGACACGACGTATGTATACAGACGAATCGGCATGAGCTACCTACCAGTTTTTTTAAGGAATAATGAAAATACAGTCAGAATATTAACTTTTTACATAGATATAAATAAAGCTTAGACAATACTCCATAATACAGAAATATATTAAATTAATAAATTTATAAAATATAAGGGAATTTAAAAATAAACAGTACTCTAACAAGAAATAAGGTCACAGTCAAAATCGTCCATTTACAAACATTGCTTCATTTTGCATGTACCACGGCAATGACATGAAGAAGAATTAACCGTTAATACTTCGCGGGCCATCCTTTACTGATTTCGATCTCTTTTAATCGCTTATTCATAGGATTTTTGGTATAATCCTATTGAAATTCTTACCCATTCTTCAAGCACTGCTGTTTTGTGTTCGGATTTATTTTAGAATAGACATAAATCCGGACTTTTTTTGACGTTGCGCTTTAGTTCATTCCAAATATTTTCAATTACCCTAATATCGGGTGACTGTGATGGTGTGTCTAAAACTTTAGGACAGCTATAGCTGCCTTATGTTTCGGATCGTCGTCTTGATAGAAAATGAATATATCAGAAATGCCTAATTTTCTGGCGCTTTCTTTCACATTTTGTTTTAAAATATTCAGATACTTGCATCTGCAAATATTATGATATATTTGCAGATAAAAATAATAACTAGATGTTAAAGAGTGAACGTTGCATCAAGGTACTCATGGTGCAGTGGTTAGCACGCCCGTCTGGCAAGCGGGAGATGTCAGGTTCGATTCCTTTGAGACGAGGTTTTTTTTAAATGCCGTTTTCAAACGAAAAAATGCAATAGAAATACTTCAACGCCTGCATATATTCGCTATATTTACCAAACATTTTTATTGCGTCAGTTTTTATTTTTTATCATAGGGTATTGATTTCTAAATGTCACTTCTGTCGGGTGTGAGTACACTCTTTATTTATAATACGCGGCCCATGCGACTGATCCGATTCTGTCGAGAAGACCGATTATGCCAGGCCTAACTATAACTATAGGTCTTGCTCTGTAGGTCTAGTATTTGGCTAAACGCCTTAAAAACACCTTTCTTTATTAATATTTAGTCACACTACCTCTTAATTTAATATTTTCTTATCAAGTTAAGAGCAAGGATTTCCTTTTGGGGGTTGCCAATACAAATGAGAATACTATGTGTATGTTGCGAGGCATATTAACTGTCTTCAGAAAAGTATCGGAATAATAGAAATAATTAAGAGTGAGTAGCAGAGAGCTAAACTTATCTCGCCTCTCGTAAAATACCTCCAAATGCCATCAAACCAGAATAAAATATACGGCAAATAGCAGCACCTCATTTGGTGGTACCATCCTATCAAAACGTTTTTTTAATGTTAGCAATTTGTTAAAGTGTACTAGTGACACCCAATAAATCCAATACTACAGTACATCTTTCTTTTCAGCAATAATTGTTTCGAATCAGCATAAAATCCTTTAGAGCAATTAAATTCAACGTATAGATTAGCGTATACCAATTTGTTCTTTGCCGATTCGTTGTTGTACACGTCCGTATAATTATTCAACGTTTGGTGGTTACCGCACAGTTACCGAGATAGATAACATTGCCGGACACCGCGCAGTAAAATGGAGTTAATTTATTTTATATAAAGTAACCGCTGTCGTCGTTTTTCACCGTTGTATTGTGCGATGCGAGCATACCGCGGGCGCGACGTGATTTTGATACAATTTAATAACTAATTTGCATTCTCGTCGCTCGTGCTAATCGGGCTACAATTGAAATTAATCTATGCCAAGGTATTTCCGATTTAATAGAGCCGTTTGGTATTGTGCAAATGCGATGGTGAATGCTCAAATTTAGATAACAATTTATGCAATACAATATGATTATGAATTATAACCATAACAATCAGGATTATGTTGGTAAAATCTAACCATGTTATCACGTAAATGTAGTTTGTGGTACTGGAATGTTTTATTAATCTCTAAATAGTTTCAACAAAGCAATGTGCCAATCAAAACTAATCTTTATCATGTATTATTTGGCGAAAGAAAGAAAAATGTTACTGGAGAAAGATGTATGTAAAGACAGGAGTGTTGGTTTTTGATGTATTTTCTGTTCCAGCGATCATAATAATCAAAAGAATTCAAACTCACACGCAACTTGTATCAAAGCTGTCCTCTTTAATTCAAGACAATTACTGTTTCAATTATCCGCAATACAATAACTGTTTTAAATCAAAAGAAATATTTTCTTAGCGTTTCTTTCTCCGCTTAAGAGAAGTATATACTTGTAATAAAATAATTGTACTTCTTTGTTTAAGACATTTGTTAACTTGATTCAAGAAAATCTTGCAGAAAATTTGAAGAAAGCGGTTCTTAATATAAGTAAATGGCCGCTATAACACGAAAACAATATTTTCGTAAGAACAGTAAATAGATTTCTTAATTCCAGAAAGCGCTTAGGTATTGTTTATAAATCAATATACAGTGAGAGCTCCCTTGGGTGGACATCGACGGTTGCCAAAGTTTTGTCCGTACAAGAGAGCTGTCCGCTGAATGGAGTCTTTTGTTTTATGAAGGATTTATTTTGAACATTTATTGTAGAGGAAAAACTTTGTGCATAGAACAAGTGTGTCCCCGGATGGACTGAACAAGAGGGAAACAATTTTTATTTGTAACAACGTAAAAATGTCATTCTTTATAAAATTTTTTGCTTGTCTCAAAACCACCAATTCTGAAACAAAAATCAGAATATATAGAGCTGAAAAGTGTGTAGAGGTTGGAGGATACCACGTTGAATAAAATAGAATGTTTTTCTTTAGCTCAAGTGTGTTTTTGTAATTTTCTCAGCTGCTAAAAAGAATATTCTGATTTTTGTTTCAGAATTGGTGGTTTTGAGACAAGCAAAAAATTTTATAAAGAATGGCATTTTTCCGTTAAGTTACAAATAAAAATGTTTCCCCTCTTGTTCAGTCCATCCGGGGACACACTGTATACATACTTAACTATAACAAATATACTTAATAATTAATTAGCACGATTGAAAAAATCTCGCAAGCTTGTTTGTCGCATTACTCGTTTTCGTGCCATAAAAGCATTTTCAAAATGCACAACATTTTGTATTAGTTGATATTGCTGTATAGTCATCATTCATCATTCTTCCTTGCAAATGATTTTAAATCTTTTGTGATTTCCAAAGCTTCTTCATATGAATTTACTTTGCATTGATTTATATCTTTAATTGCCCCTATTTCCTCGTCCGATCCCTTCTCTATATCATCGTTATCTAAAGTCACTTATAACTCAACGGTATTATCTTCTATTGCGAGGTTCTGGTCAATATTAACAAAATGAAACAAATCTGCGTTTGTTGTGTCAATATTCGCTAGACTACTATATAATTCTGCTAAATTAGCTAGAGGTAAATCATCTTCTACATCAAATTGATCATAAATATGCTGCTCAACTATCTTTCTAAATCCAGCCTTCAAAAAGCAGTTCTTTATTGTGTCGAACGACACTTGTTTCCAAGCATTTACCTATAAAGTAGATTGCTTCTAACACATCTATTGATTTCGATAGTTCACTTATAGATTAATTTTGTCTACTAGAGACAAAATATGTTTCAAAATAAATTGTCTATAAAACACTTTGAAATTTTGTATAATACCTTGGTCTAAAGGTTGTATAGTTGTATTCGGAGGCAAATATATGATTTTAATGTTATATAATTTTACATTTGCAATGTGTGATACTGCATTATCTAACAAACAATATGATTTTTCTCGCTTGTCATCGCTTCTGTCATGATTTCTCTTGTCATCAAGGCTTTATGATTGTGCTTCCATGGAAACAATTTAACATTTAGTTTTTTAAATGCACGAGGTCGTGCTGCTTTCCCAATAACTAAAAGCGGTTCCTTTTCGCCCGACATACTAACGCAATGCAAGACACTAAGACTTTTTTTTTTATAATTTACCTCCTGAGCACTTTTCAGATTTAAAAGCTAATGTTCTATTCGGCAACACACCAAAAAAAGAGATCAGTTTCATTACAGTTATACACGTCTTCTGGTTTATAACCTAAAACCAACGATTACAGATTTTAATGAACAGGTTAAAATTTTTAATATTAATTTACTCACCTAATAATAAAGACGGAAGTTTGTTTAGAAACTGCTTAACATCTTCAGTGTTAACATTGGTAGCTTCTCCTGATACACACTTGAATCTAATATTATGTCGGGCACGAAACTTATGTAACCATCCATCAGACGCGCAAAAATTATTATAACCAAGGCTTTCTGCAATTTCTTTGGCTTTTGATTTTACTAGAGGTCCCGATATCGGAATAGATTTATTTCTGGCTTTTACAAACCAGTTGTAAAACAATGTATTTGCCGACCTTCAAACTTTAAAAAACTTCGTTTTTGGTGAATATTGCTACCGAATTGCCACTTTGTCTTAATTTCATTCCTTTTTTTTTTATAATGTCACCTGCTTGAGTTTTCCCAATTTTAAAACGCTTAGCTAGTTCACGGACAGTACATTTCTCGTGTTCAAAAACATTCATTATTTCTATTTTTTCCTTAATACTTAAAACATTTCTCTTCTTATTATTCATTTCGAAGAACAACCGTTTAATTTGACACAACAAATATTTATGGTGCGATTACGAATAGTGTAAGATTGCTTTGGCAAGCATATTTAGTTATACTTCTTATAACAAGGGGATTTACTTAACATTGACAGACATTTACGCGTCACGCGTCCGCATAACAGAGCGTCGCGTCCGTTCAAGAGAGATTCTAAATTGAAATCGGGGAAAAATATTGTCCGTGGCCGTTCAATATTGCGTCCGTTCAATAGAGAGCCTTTTACTAAAGAAATTATATAGTGTGTGCCGGTATCCCCAAAAATTTCCGCAGCAAAGAGCTATCCGCTCAAAGGAGCTGCTCGTTAAGGGAGCTTTCACTGTATTCAATATTATATGCACATTATTATTTGCGCGTACCTTGTTTAAAACAGTACGACATATCCGTACATAACGCAATAAGCCACTTGCATTGCTTGTGATTCTAAAAAAGCTAAAGTAGAGGTTATCTACAAAATAATGTTCAAACAAAAGTGAACTTAATGTAGAAGTACACATGAAGAAAGTGCTTAGGAACAATAACCAAGATTAATGCTAATAAATAGCTTCTGGTATTGATGGTATCACTACCGGCAAATAAATATATTATATATTCTTGTAGTCTTGAAATAAAAATATTTTCTTGAATAGAGACTGATTTTTGCAAAAAAATCTATTTTCTTGGTGCAAGAAACCACTTCTCTGCATGCAGGTTCTTGAATAGCCGTGGCAAAGGCATTCTTCTTCCAATTGGTCAGTTGGCTTAAACGGTACCAACAGATTAATAACATTTTCTAGTAAGTGATTGAAATAATCCCAATCTGTGCGTTTGTTAATCAACGTTGGATTTTGATCTTTCACAATGATTTTGTCAGTAATTGTTATGTAAATTTTACGAATGATCAGAGTTCACGTCAAATCCATCTTCGATTTTGATGTAATTCTAACTGGAGGTTAAATAGTAGAGAGGTAGTTACCATATCTACCAAAAGTTAAAATACAGAACAAAATTATTATGTAATTATTGCAAAATTTACTCCATTACATAACTCACATATGTATGTGTATCCAATGAATAGGAACCGCTATCCGGAAAACAATATAATGGAAGCTATAACTCAAATTGAATTCTCGAGATACTTTCATACAAAGAATAATATGCCTCTCCATACAACACGAACACATATCAAATGTACACTTTATAATCCATTTAACACCATTATGAGCGCCAGCAATTTATACACACAATATCTTAGTATGTGGCAACTATCCAAAATGTCACCAAGTGCGTTATGCCTTGGTTAATGTAACGAACACGATTTCTAAACAATGGCGTCTTAAATTCATTAATCTGATAAATTGTAATCCTGCCCGCGTAAAGACCTAACAAACGCATATTTCTATCGTTCTATACGTTTCAACGTTTTGTTGATTTATATACAGTAATTAATTAGCGGCTCGGTAACGGTGACTAATGTACTCAGTTCGGGATTTTAATATTGTCACTTAAATCGAACCGTATACGAGCGTAGGCGTTATTTATATGACTTTCTAAATTCCCAGCGATCTAATGATATCGAGTTTTAATTTGAGCTTTTACTCGGGCACCTTAATGGAGGGGAATTATGTAATTTATTTCGTTAATGTGTTTTTTGTTAAGTGGAAGAGTTGTTCCAGTATCTAAATGGTGCCACCAGAATATCTTTCGACGATTTTTTCGTTAACATTTACGGCTTCAATTGGAAAGGTAAACGAACATAACGCGGGAAGATTTGTAAAGTAATCGTAATGTGTATGTAATTTAAATTTGTATGGTAATCTTTTCATTTAAATGAAGGAACTTTTCGATAATTACATTCGAAACGAAGGGAAAAAAGGAATTTATCGTATAATACCCTACATCCTATCGAACATGACTTCTTCATTTTATCAATACTATTTGGAAATAAATTCGCTTCCTTTTATATCCTGATCATTTATTCTATTACCAAGAGGCTTTATTAGATCGATTTTCAGAATATAATTGTATTTTCAATATTAATAGAAACGATATTCTATTCGAAATCCAATTAGCTCTCCTTTTATAGGAAACTGCAGTAAATATCAAAATATAAGTCCTGTTTCAGTTATAACTAAGCCGGGCACAATCGGTCTTCGCTACAGAATCGAATCAGTCGCATGGGCCGCGGATTATTTATATGAGACTCACAACCGACAGAAGTGATATTTTGAAATCAATACCCCTGTGTAAAAAATAAAAATTAATGCAATAAAATGTTTGGTAAATAAAGCGAATATATTCACACGTTGAAGTGTTCTTATTGCCATTATTTTTTTTTTGTTTGAAAACGGCATTTGTTGTATATGTAATGTAATAACTAAAGCTGGCCACGAGCGGTACCGCGCAGTAGCGTAGAGTCGACCAGGCCTTGCGTTCCACTAGAGTTATTCTGCTAATAGAGATGTTTGCTGCCGCAAATAATTTCGCTCATCTTTTAAATAAAAATTAAATAACACGTGCTCAAACACTTACCATTTTAAGAGTCCTCCGTGAAATCACAAAGTGAATAATGTCTGCTAAATATCTGCAACATTAGATATGTTTCAACTGTTGTTTCGGCAAAACTAGTACGGCATGAGGAAAAAATGCGTTTATATGCAGAGAACGAACGTTCTACATCTAGTGACGTAATATTTGCGTAAGTAAAATCTTTCAAATAACTTAACGATTCTGTTGACGCACCTTCACAAATGTGTCTTAATGTGCCAAAATCACAATTTTTCTCAAAAACACTTTCAAATTTTTCTAGAACAGAAACATTTTTTGCGTCTTCAATCGCGCATAGCTGTGCGTGAACATGATGCACTATTTGTAGAGATTCTTCTAACGGCACCGCAGGATTTTGTAATTTTTCTATTGCATCTGCTAGCCCGAAGTAATTGTCGTGAATGATTTTTAAATCCATTTTAACCTGACTATCTTGAAATTTCGACTGGCTTTTCTGGATAGCGGCAGTTTCCTTTGTATCGAATTGTAAAACCACGTTCTTAATATTGTCAAAATATTTATGATAATAAAACGCGGCCTGCAACCATGTTCCCCAACGAGTTAGAATAGGTTCTGGTGGCTCTGGTATACGGGAGCACAGTCTGTGAAATTCGAGAATACGTTTCGGTGATTTGACAAATACTGCTTTGGTATGCGCTATTAAAGCGTCTACCTCAGGATAACATTTTCTGATACTATCCGCCACAAGATTGAGAGCATGAATTTTACACGTAATGTGTAACAAATTAGCAGAATGCTTTTTAAGAGACCGGCCTACAGAAAGCATGTTTGCAGCACCATCACTCACTAACATCAAGAGTTGGTTTGTTGAAAGTTCAAGCTTGTCCAATGTATTTAACACTAACTTTGAAATTACTTCGGCAGTACACTGTTGTATTCGTTTGGAGATTAATAGAATTAAAGGTGCCGATTGATGAGGTTCCAATTTGCGTGCCATTACATTAAGAACAGAATGTTTCTTCCGATCTGTTGTTTCGTCGACACATAACCACAATTTTTGATCTTTCAACTCCGATTTTATTTTTTGTTCAATATGTTCGCGCGCAGATGGCACAATTCTTCGTAACGATGTTCGACTTGGTAATTTGCACTCCGAATAGTTATTCCAAAAGCAGATAAATGGTTCCTTGTCTAGTAAATTAAACGGTATATTACATGCGATAAACGTAACGCATAAATTAAATATAAATTTTTCATTGTCTCGTGCGCAATTTCTTTTTGAAACATACTTTTCACTATTTACGTGTCGTAGACGATGTTGTCTGGACCAACACATTAACGGGATTTTACAGATTACACATTTAATTTTAGCACCTTCATATATTAAGTCTGGAATTTCTGCAATAAATTTTCGAAGTTTGTCCGACCGCGGTCGTTTTGCTGACGAAATCCTAATTTTTCTAGGACACAAACAATTGCGCAAATGACCGGCAGCGAAAATGTCCGTACTACTCCGCAGACGAAGTAATACTACCGTTCCTCTCGGTCCGAACTGATTCTACGCCGATGCGCGGTACCGCTCGTGGCCAGCGTTAGTAATAACCGTAAAAATTAAACAAAGTAGTTTCTTCAGAAATCTGTTGTACTTAATACCGTGACAATAAATAATAAATAAACGTAACTTCTTAAGAGTGCGGATAGGATTTTTTAAAAACTTGCGCCATCAGATAAGTTTCTACATTCGTCTCCGTGAAGGTTGTTGTCGCTGCGATGAAAAAATTTTCTTATATTTCGAGAAAGACCGTTCAACATCTACGGAAGTAACACAGGCATAATTAAAATAATCCCTAGAGTTAGTTAACGAATCTGCAGATGCACTACCACACATTTGTCTCAATCCCGTATAATCGGAATTTTTCTTTAAACACTATCGAACTTTGCTATAACGCAATCATTTTTTGCGTCGTTTATACCGTGTAGCAATGTATTAACTTCGTCCACGATTTGCACTGATTCTCCTAACGATAACCCAGTATTTTGCAATTTTTCTATTACGTCTAGTAATCGTTTATAGTTGTGGAAGTATCTTATCTAGACATCCCTTCTGGTTCTCCTTAATAGCTATAGCTTTGTCAGGGTTGAATTGTAAAATCACAGATTTTACTTCTTGCAATGTTCAGAATAATAAAACGTCGCTTGCAACCACGTTCCCCAACGCGTAAAAATCGGCTGTGGTGGTCCGCAAATACCCGGACAAAACCTCGAATCCGTTTGGGAGATTTGAAAAACACTTTTTTTTGTATTTACTATTAATGCATCCACTTCCGGGTAACATTCTCGAGTTGGTGCCACAAGATGTAAAGCATGAACTTTACAAGTAACATGTAAAAGTCCCTCACACTTTTCTTTAAGAGAACGGCCTACACGCTTATAAACATCAATATGACTAGTTGGCACTTGAAATTGTTGTAACGTATCTAGCACTACGCCCGTATTTATTTCGCCAGTACACTTTTTTAGTCTTTTGCTAGCTAACGAGATTGCAAATTTCGGTCTAACAGGATCTAGTACTCGTACTATAATATTCAAAATAGATTTTTTTACAATGTGTCGTCTCATCAAGATATAGCCACAGCTGTTTATCTTTTAATTCTGCTTTGATCCTATTTTCGATATCTTTACGTATACTTGGTAGCTCTTTCCGTAATGCTGTCCGTGATAGTAAGTCCCACTGAGGATTGTATGTACGCCAAAACTGTCGAAACGGTTCTTTACCGAGTAAGCGAATCGGTAGACCACAAACAATAAACATCAAAAGTAAATCTAACTTAAATTGGGTTTGAGGTGGCACGCCATTTTTCTCATTTTTGTGCTGTACACTATTTGTATGTCTTTACAGTCGCCTTTGTTCCAGCACATTAAAGGTATTTTGCAAACTATACAATACTTTAGTTTCATTATAGTTCAAATGCGGAAATTCACTGATAAATTTAGTGACTTTATTAGCCAACGGTTGTTTATTTTCCTTGCGTGCGTTAGACATACATATTCAATTATTTATGTCTATAACTACGACTAACGCTGTGAAGGGTTGATGAGAAACTGTTGCGGTAAATCAATAATTTCATTCGCTGAGGTAGCCCTTGCCAATTCATCTGCATACATACGTCGCGTCGTGGGGGCGGCAACCTCACTTCTAAGTTGGCGCGAAGCTCTCTATGCCCGGCGTAGTTATAACCTCTGTATAAAACCAAATAAATTTACTTGTTTGGATTGCTTTCAAATATAACTAACTTGTGAAATAAGGAAAAACTTACTATAATTCCTTTCTTTACCTTTCAACACTGCAGAATCAATATTTTTATGTACTTCAAATCAATGTTATAACAATACCAACCTTACTTTTCAACTTGTTTAAGTCACAATAATTTTCTGAGGGTTATATTACGATTTCATACTATTTTATATCTTCATTTTATAATACGGATACTACTAACTAGTTTACGACTACGAGCAGTCTTAAAATTCCATTTAAATTGATCGCTTGTTCCAGCAATTACGCGATAAATAATTTACTAGCTGCTCGATTAGGTCAATAGCAGTAATTCCACTAAGTGCACACAAGTCAACCACTTTGGAAAATATACGATTACTCATTTAATGACCAATTCGGAATAGAATTGCTTGCACGGTAAAAGTAACTGTTCAATTGTTAAACACCAAATTAATGTTTTTACCTCCTTTATAAGTTAAAATGACGTTAAAAAATTAATTTGCTGCTTAAACATAAATTTTAAAAACTTGATAGCCCAGTGGTAAGAGGACCTGCTTTTGACTATAAGCAGAGCCAGTCATTGTACGTTTACGTGTCACCAGGGTCAAGTGGCAGATTTTCTGGTGGGGCCGGTAAAATCGCCACAGAAAGTAATGTCCTAGCCTCGTTAAAGGGAGATCTCCCGAATATTCCCGTGGTTGTATCCTGTAGGGAGGTTACTGGCAAGAACTGTCAGTTCTTTGTAAGACGAATGTGTACAGCGAAAATGTGGATGTTACGGCGAGCAAGTGAGAGCATACATACTTACGCGCGTGTAGGAGAAGATGCGAAAGTAGTGGCAAGAAAGCAGTCGTCCTACGTATATTTACATTAAGAGATAGATGATATGGAGAATAATGTACAAGAATGGGATCAATAGGTATATATTAAACGGTCAAAATCAAAGACAAGGAAAGCGATAGCCCTCACGGCCTTTGATTTATGGGTTGTAATAAAATTACAACAAAAGACAATTATTACAGAAATTTTGAGAATGTACTTTGTCGGGCAGTAAAACTTACTATTATTACTATTATTATTCTCGTACATAAAATCTTTTTAAAGCAAACTTTCGTTATGGGAATATATTAATATGGGAATATATTAATATGGGAATATTTCCTTCAATACGTAACTTACATCCAGATTTCAGGATTTCCATTCACATAAGTCTCACTTCCAAATTTTCATAAACTGAACTTCAGACAGATGATATTCTGAAAAGTCGGTTTCCTGAGATACATTTGAAGGCCTCTTACGTGAGGTATATTTCCAAGTACAAATATCCAAATTTGACAAGTTTTGTGTGCAAAATAGTATCTCTCTTCGACAGCACTTATTACTGTGAGTTAGGAAATAAAACAAGGATTATCGATGTGAATTTAGAAAACTCTTTCCACAGAGCACTGATATCGCTCCCATATTGAACTTCTCAAAAAATAAATACAATTCGTAATTTCTTATTAGTTATAGTTGTGCGTAGTACAAATTACTATTTGTTTATTGTAATTTATTTCAGTTTTATTATTTTACTGCTTTATTGTAGTAGTAATACCAACTGTAAGAGACTAGTCTGAAAAGTTTCCATCGTAACACAGGAACAAGTACTTTTTTGTTAAATTTCCATGTCTCTAATCCGTCCAAATAGTAGTTTACATCTTGTTCTGCAAAATAGGTGTTTATGAATGTCATGGCTCCCTTACTTCATTAAAATCTCTGCCCTTCCGGCGAAATTTTGAAAAAGAGAAAAGTCGCTGTGTGCCAGATCTAATGAATAATGTGGTGGTCTATCAATTTTAACTCCAATTTCTGAATTTTTCCATTGCGACCACTGAAGTGTGAGACGGTGCGTTGTTTTGATGGAACCAAACTTCTTTTTTCTTCAAACTCGGCCGCTTTTCCGCTGCCTTCAGCTTATCAGGTCGATTAACATAACGCCATGATAATCCAAAAAAATCAATCCAGTTCACCATTCGCAGTCCACTGCTTCGACTGTCTACACTTATTGATCGACGCAAAAAACTCATACTCATTCGAATGTGTTTTTGGTCTTGAGTGAGCACGTGCGACACCCAACGCGCGGTTAACTATTTCATGCCCAAATGTTCAGTCAATATACGACAAACACATTCACTCGAGATGCCTACAACCTCTGCTATCTTTCTAATCTTAATTCAACGATCGTCTAGCACCTTGCGGCGAACTTTTCCGGCGTCATCGGTAGTGGTTGCAGTTTCTAGCCGAAACACAACAACAATAATTCTTTTACTTATCTGCAAAATAATAAACTTAATTTTAGTATGACAAACAACAGAGAGTATCGGCACACTCCTCACCACACAAAATGTTATTAATTAATTCGGAACAGCTGTTTCAAAGGCTCACTGGGCCCCCATTTTCAACCGGGTTACCGAATAAATCTGAACGAAAAAACTAAAAACTTTTACTTTAATTCTACCATGCATGTCTATCCCTCCTCTCGAGGAAAAAGAAGGGTATATATGTACAAATGTGTCTAAACATGTAACTGTGTATATTTATTTCCAAATACCTACTTTTCTATCGCTTAACTCTAACATGCTGGGTATATGTGAAACGGCCAAGGGTTTTATCCCGCCCTCGTAGAAAAGAGCGAGACGAAAGGAAGGTTACTTCCCGCTAATTCTCTATCTACGCACTCTAAGGATACTAAACAAATCAAACATAAATTGCAGAACACCGAGACTCGGTCTTCGTCAAGTGTAAACTGAAAAGTTCTTTTACCCTAATAAATCAAACAAGCAAGAGAAATGAAGTGGAGCATTCTCCTTGTTCATGACCTGCGAATGTTCCATCTCTTTCTTAAGATACATTGTCTCAAATGTGTCCAATTCCCGAGGTGAAGTTACGTTTTTAATTAATTTGAGATTTTCCAATTTGATTACATGTCCGGTGTTATTCATATGGTCAGCTACACTTGACGCTCCTGTTCGACCGAATCTATAGCATCTCATGTGTTCATTAAATCTAATACCTATCGCTCGTTTCGTTTGTCCAATATAGGCTTTATCACAGTCGTTGCATGCAATTTTATAAATTCCCGACCTTTCTTTCATGTCCGGTTTGTCTTTTGGATTACCAAGAAGGTTCTTAAGTGTATTTCGTGAACTAAAACATACGTTCATGTCTTGTCCCCTAAAAACTTTACTGACTCCTTTCGATATTCTATGAAAGGGGAGTTTCACAAATTTCTTGTCGCGCGTTTCTACCGGTATCAAGGTCGTAGAATGCTTGCTATCATTATTAATTTTAGTAAGCTAAAATTAAAAAAAAACTGTAAATCTTCTAGTGCTTTCAGAGTTCAAGACTAGTATTTGTGGTGAGAAAACAATGAAAATTTGGGCCACTGTATTATTGCACTTTCGCCGGGAATTTAAACTTCCTATTTTTGCAAAGAAGTGTATTGCTTTTGTTTTGAATTTAAATTGCCAAACGTGATAATGTGCTCAATATATTTATTCCAGTCGTTTGATATAACTTATTTAGCGATTAATCCCACAAAAATATAAATTCATTATAAAGTATAGGCGAATCTTTACCAGAACGGCTTTGTATACCAAACAGAGTTTATGGATTCATTCACAACTGTCACATGATGTATCACCATAGCGCATGGTGTAGCTCCAGCTCGAAATTTAACAGTGACAGCACGCACAATGGTACAAACCTAGACTAATATAATTACAGAGTCAATCCATCAATTAATTCGTATATAAACGGAAATTCTAGATAATTGAATACAAACTGAGAAATAAACATCCAATTTATATGCAAATAAATGTATTTTCAGAACAAACTTCCCGATTAATTGTATCAGGTACCCGCAAACTTTGAAGGTTCACGCTAAAACAATCACCTGCCATATAAGGAAGGGATCTAATGTAAAATACACGGTCTACGATTAAGTTATAAATATAAAATACGCGAAAGATCGATGTGCAACTAATTTCACCGTTATTTCTTATGAATATGATAATTATTTATGATCGATACGATCCTAAACCGTTCATTATTCAACATTATAATATCGAAATCTTATTACGGCTGTACCAGTTGGTATCAAGAGAGGGTGGATTGCGGTGCACGCTAAGCGGCGTGTTTGTGATGATATGGGGGTGGTGACGCTGGCGGGTGGTGCGTGCTGGGACGCTTCCGAACCCCCTTAACGTTCGCGTGCTACCAGGTGGAATTGATGACCCGTCTGCCGGCCGACATGGCGCGCGAGGTTTACTACTAACTTTCCAAGACAGACAATAGCATATCACGGAACTATTGTTTACGTTATTAGGGTCGTTCAATAGCAGTCAATCGGCAAACAAGAAATATTATTAAAACATGTAGTTTACTTCGTGCAACGCGGAAATTGCTTCGTTGCTCGTCCCACTTTTCAGTAAAAAGAGCAAAGAAAAGGCATGAAGGAACTTTTCAAGCTACTACTTTAATGTGTTTTGTATTAACCATTGTGAAAACAACGGCATGATGGCTGGAATTGGTTTTGAAAAGAATTCTTAAATATAGATAACAATAGATTCATACACACAGTAGGTTTTTAATATAAACTAAAAACATAACTTACATAATTAATAATGTCCTTAAAGTTTCAGCCATTTTTAAGTTTAGACTTCTGATAACTCCCAAGTAACATATTAATAACCTTTCCCAGTAATAATGAATTGATTATTTGCTCAACGCCTTCCCTTGCCAAACCTTGTGTGTTCTCGGTATGCCACCTCGTGGTAATGTGCCACAATGCAAATTTGAATTCAACTGGCAAATAAGAAGTAAACGAATTTCTTGGAAAAATTAGACAACTTGTTCATAATTTTGACATATGGAACACATTTTATACTTCTCATAGTTTTGCAAGGATATTAAATTGCATATATTTTCGGAGATGACTACTACATGACGCTGAAAGTACAAAATTAACCATAAATGACTAAATTGATGAAGTACATTGCAGGTTGATTTATATCGTATATAACTTCAATTCATCTCAGGTGCCGCAACTATACAAAATTGTTGTATCATCAACGAAGTGCTTTAAGATTTTGTAACTCGTTCTCATACCAATCAAATCTTTAACTTGAAACATGTTAACAAATTAAAAATAATATCGGATCAGAAATCCTATCTTCTTTTACCCCTTCCTTTAAAGTTCTATTTTAATTAATTTTTCTTGAGCTCCCGAACCACCTTAGTTATATTCTTATAACATATCCTTTAATATATCGAGTGCATTTCGAATTTTCTACAAAGAAGGGTTGCACGTATTATGTTTAGCTTAGAGTGGGTCACATCGTACAAAGAAATAGATCAAATAATCTTTTGACTCTTTATTATGCGTACATTATTTAAATTGTTTTGTTTTCAAGTACCGTAATAATTATTTCAACAGGGATGTTTCTCATTTTTATGAAACGAGAAATAAAAACTATTTATGACCACCATACCACAAAACAAGTTTGTTTCAAAGCCACTTGCCTTTCATGGGCTGTAAATTATACAGTAAGCTTCCAACAAGCATGAGAAATATAAATTATGTTGTATTTTTTAAAAATCAGTAAAGAAATATCTGATATCGCTCAAGTGCTATTGAATTAATGATTTTATTGATCTATAATGTAATTTGGGTATTCCTCTATATGCTTTCTGTGGGTATTTCTAGAGTAAAAGATGCAAATATGGAATATCAACGTTTCAAAATAATATATGTCCTTATATCTATCAAACGAATCGCGAACTTTTAGCCTAGACCTACTATTAAGGTTACAGTGACCCATGAACAAATATAGCGTTTCCACCGTTTAACAGAAGCGATATTTTAAACTAAACTGCTTTCAAAACTTTAATAGGTAAGTACATATGAGTGATTATTTGTTTTCGTAGCTTGTTATTATTTAAGTGTCTGCTACTATTTACTAGTACGTGAAATGGGTTTTACAAAAATACTACTGCCATTTACTATTTTTTAATACGTAACGAAATCTAATCTAAAATGTTGACAATGTGGGTTGTTGGGAATATGGAATACCTACCATGATTCTATATTTGCACATCCGTTTCTTCACATATTTCTTCTAGGAAAGCTTTCCTTTTCCTGTCTTAGAATGTCAAGAAAAAGTCAACGTCGAGTTTATAAACTGACTGATGCAAATAATTATGTTATTATTGCAATCATTATATCTGTGGGTTTTATCAATAAGTAAATATTATGTAGCAAATTTTAAGTGTACTCCATATTTGTGGCCCCGTTCTTCAAGTTAGAGCACTGCACCGGCCTATTTTTCACGGCCCGGCCCACCCGTAGCCCATTACAGTATGGAGTGAACCCACCCGGCCCGCTCGTTGCGTTCATTACCTCGGCACAAGGCCCACCCGTTAGGAAATTTAGGCCCATTTAGCCCGTCTAAATTATTTTAGCCTGTTTAAGTAATTATATCTGCACCGTTTATTTCTAGACACTCTAAACATGTATTTTGTTTGTTTTTGTACACTGTCGGCCCGTCAGACCCGTACAATTTTAGGCCCGGCCCGCAATGAAAAGAGATGAGGCCTGCCCGCGGGCCCGGGCGGGCCGGGCTTTTCCTGACCCGTGCAGTGCTCTACTTCGAGTAATAGTTTTGGCAGTTTTTTTTTTTTGTAGAATCACAAGAAATCTAAGTAAAGGTCTTGGTCCGTAACTGCTTTGAGTATATTCTAGTGAAATTTAACTTTATATAACTCTATTTACAACGAAGATATACTCATAAAACAAAATGGTATTCCATATTTTCATCTTCTACGATACCTATTTGTTGACGTTTTCTTCCATATATATTGTATTTATTGCTGTTATACGCATATACTATATGGCGTTGAAATAAATATATATTATTATTATTATTATCATTACATATTATTGTTATTTATCTAATGCATTCATTCTAATTATTTCACTAATATTACGTAGGTAATATCATGAAGAATCCAAGTTTTGTGAACTTACATACATTGCCTATTTTGTGCAAGCTAACAGGTCAATTTACGGTTAAATAGAACCACCAGAGTTCAAATCAGAGATCTGTTTGCTTTCAATGTTCCATTAAATACCACGTAAAAAGTGAGACGTTATATTTTATCGGTTTTGCGTCGCTAACCACATAGTCATCTATAGAGTAATTCACCCATCACTCCTCATTCAATAGCTTAGAACTAATGAGCCTCCGAAACCGATTTCAATGTATTTCACACACCACCTTTTCTGCAGCGTATAATACGCTGTATGGACGCTATTATTGGTATCTAGACGCTATTATTGGTATCTAATGATTCACAACATTTCCGTTTACTTGTGCGCACGTACATTCTCTTTCTCTCATAGTTGCGCTCCACTATCCATATAGCTTTAACAAAACGGTTTATGGCCGCCAGGTTTTACTAAATGTATAAACGGTTTGGTGCAACCGTATACAAGCGAAACGCAAGTAAAGTCATTCATAGCGTTCTACAATATAAAGAGGCCGCTGATGCCGGAGAGAAAAAGACAATATCGTAACGATATCGCTGGAACTAAATCTCCTAATACCATAAAAGCTTTTCGAAAATTACCACCATGCGGATTACATCGACCGTTCGCATTTGCTTCAATAACGAAATTAACAAAATTTAGAATATTTAAATAAGGAAGCTTGATGTATTGTACACTGTACGGTTTTAGCAGGCGCTCGGTGTTGCGGAAGCTCTCACGGTAATTGAATGAAACAGCGCAGGCCAATTTGTTTTATTGACCGTATTAACTGGGTTCTCTTTCTTTTTTTTTTTGTAAATAGCTACGCAATGCATTTACATAAATCCTGAACAAATTGGCAAACACTTGCCTAGATTTCATACAAAGAAGATCTAAGAAGCAACGGAACTGATTTGAAGAACCTGCATGCAAGATTGAAAGAACATGTAAATCGGTTACTTAGAAGAACTTTCCATTCGCATAAATACCTGTGTTAAGGAAGACAACGCAATGGTTTTGCATTTAGTAAATTTATTTCTCAACATAATCTTCTTGTCTCCTCACTTAGCCCAATGATGTTCCAACTTTTTTAAGCCATCCAAATAATAGGATTTGTCGAACTTTGCAAAATAGGCCTCTGTTTCGGCATTGATCTCTTCGTTTGATGTGAACCGCTTTCCGTAATTTTTTCAAGTTTGGAAAAAGAAAGACGTCACAGGGGGCCAATTGGCGAATATAGTAGATGAGGGTACCAATTCGTACCGTAACTGGACTAGTTTTGCTGTCGCAATTGCCGATGAGTAGGCCGGGGCGTTATCAAGGTGGTAGAGAATTTCTTTCTTGGCTACGTGGGGCCTTTTTCTCTTTAGTTCAGCTTCGATTCGCTCTAATAAATCAGCATCGTACTGTCCCATAATTATTCTTCGCCATCACGTATATCATCTGCAGTATTCTCCTCTGCTTCAATAGCTAAAACGTGTTGGGATGGCATCTCAGTGGTATTTTTAGTTTGACTTTCATCTTCTTTGACATCAACCTATGTAAAACAACAAAATGTTGGTATAATAAAACAAACAAAAAATGTGAAAAAAAGGAATTACCGTATTTCCTTCCATTTCCTCTCCTTGATGTTCGATAATTACTACTTGGTCATTGTTTCCTTTTTAATTACTTTCCGTTACTGCAGATCCCTGATTAATGCCTCTTATGATCACCGCTAACTCTTCTTCCGTGTTAATTTTAAGGATTACGTCCGTTGGAAGAGAAGTTATTTTCAGTATTAGCTTTGGTACCAAATACGAGCTACACGTTACTCTTTTATGATAAGCCCTGTTGTTAATTATTTGAACGAATGCTAAATCTTCGCTCCACTTATTGCTCTTATTTTGCAGTATCCACGTTCCAAGCATATTTTCTATATCCTGGTTAGCCCTGTCCGCCGAACTTTGACTTTGCGAGTGTCTGGGTTTGCTGTGCACTAATTTTAATTCATCCCACATATGAGCCAATTCTTATATAATTCTGTTGGCCAATTCTCGACAATGATCACTATAGAGGACACATGGTGCTCCAAAAATAGTGAAAATATCTAATAAAGCGTAAGATACCTCTTCAGTATGTTTCTATTTTAATGGTCGAAGAATGACAAACTTGGTTAGGTTATCTTGATACACAAGAATGTATTTGTACTCTCCGTCTTTTTGGGCTTGCATGTCTATTAAATCGACCTGACACGTAGTATTCACTTCGCTGAAGATCATTGGCTTTACCACTAATCCCTTTTTTAGCGAACTAATGTTTCTTTGACACACTTCACACTGATTTAGATATAACATTATGCCTTATCCTGTATTTACTTTGCAACCCTTTTTCCATTCGGTTACGACCACCATGGCCGATACTGATATGGGCTTTCCCTGTATTGTGTTATAAATTTCATCATTATGCAAATAATTTTCATTGTTTTTTGTGTTCTTCTGGGATTTTCGCCCGTATTTTCGCGTTGGCTACTTAAACATGACAGAAGTTTTCTATTTTTATTTTTAGTTAAATACAAACTGTTCACACCCTTTCTGTTCAAAATATTTTTTAATTCACTACTAAATTTGTTCGCCGTAGTGCAAAACATACAACGTGACTGCACAATGCATGCGAAAATGAGGTTAAATCTGTCGCAGTAAACATAACATCTACTTTACCCAATTCAGTGTGGCCGTTGTTCACATTGAACGGTTAATGCTAGAAATACAGTGAAATACTTTAATATTTCTTACAATGTCCAATATGAGCAGTCATTGTTGACATTGCCCGGGCATTGCTGACAATGGCCTACTTTGTGCAATCATAAAATATGCCCCCGCGCACTGAACAACAGAAGCTAGCGTTTCTAGAAAAAATGGGTCGATTTCTATTTTTGGCGAACTAACTTTTGCCGTTATTGGCAGTTCAATTACATTTCCGGTATCACCGGAAATGACGTCAACTTTCTTATTTTTAATAGCACATCCTGTATATTTTTACGTTTTTGTAAAGGTAATCGAAAGACGAATTCAACGATACCACATATATTGTAATTTTGCTTAAGAAATATGAAAATATGCAGCAATAAAAGTTTCGGTAATATATTTTTGTTATTACACAAAGTTGGCTAGGAAAGAGCGTCAAATTGTTTCTTGTAACGCAAGACTAATCTAAAGAGCTCGTTGGTAAGCAAAGTAATCATGATAAAATATAATGTTGTTTATTATTATTATATCCTGCATTTGCCATTCCGTCTTTGTTCTCGTTATTATTTTCTCTCACTTTAACTTGTTTTGTTAATTATTGTTATTTCTCTACTTTATCGAACTTTATTGCAATTAATTAATTATGGCAAGTTTGTTTAAATATATTAGTTTTTGATAGACAATATGTCTATTTTTTGGGCTTTTTGTGTTGTTACCTTTATGATGGTTTTGGCACGAGCCATGCAAAATTGCTGGGTTAACATTATGTAAATCTGGCAACAATTACCACCTTATTTGCCATGGTTGCGCAACAAATTGTACAATAATTTAAATCATATTATCTTCTGTTAAAGCACTTCCTCCTGTAAATGTTATACTATCTATGCTTACTTAGGGCAAAGTTCAAATACTTCCGGCTGTACAAGGGCAGTGTTCATTGTGTTCCACTTCGTGGTAATTGTTGCCAAACTTACCGAATATTAAAATCAGGTTTACTCTTTAGGTCCGCACTATATAATTTTACCCAAAGCCAATTCGATGTTTTTCTTCTTTAATAACCTTATTCATCTTCAAGTCTTTCCTCTGACATCCTTGTACAGCATTTCGGCGCTTATGGATGAGTACCTTCATTAATAATATTCCCAAAGAGAAAAACTTTTAGGTGGATTTACTCTACAATGTTTACTGCTGAATATTACCAGAAAATCTTAACCCTCCTCAGTCGTATTTCTGACTAGCTGTCATAACTAGGTTGCATTCTTGACAAGTTCATATTTACCATTAAAGCAGCAAATTCGCTAATTCTACCCAATTTCTGCTTTACGCAAATGAAATGACGTCCATCAAAAATTTATTCATAGTCAGAGAAAGTGGATTGAATCGTTTTAACTTGCTTCTTAATATATTGCATAAAAACGGTCTATGTTAGGAAACGATAAGATTAAGCTAAATTCAAGAACTCAAAATGTTCATATTGACCCTAAAAGTCGACATTTAATTCCAATATTCAACCACAGGAAAGAATCTATTCAACCCTCGATGCATTTCGCCACAACTTCGTGACGGTAGCTGTCGTTACATCCCCTTTTCGTTCCCCTAAAAGCCAACATTATACAAGATTCCGAACGCAGCAACGGCGAAAACAAACAACGCCCTCATCACGCGCACCTGCCCCTAATTAGCGGAGTCATTAATTAATATAATGCATCATGAACCGACCTGCGAACGCGCCGCTGCAGAAATAGATTATTGTATTTGGCCTCGGACGTTTATTGCTATTAATACCCACGCGGAGATTATTTATCGTGCGTGAAATGCTTCGTCTTCTAATTATTCAAATGTATTTATGGTGATGGTGGGACGCCTAAGACTTCGGCGAATGCGGTGCCTTTTGCTTCGTGGTCGTCTTGTTTCCGGTAACGGGAGTTGAAAGTGCGTACGTCGGTATGCATTAGAACTTTCTTTTTTTTTGCTCTGAGTCTCTGTCCAGCTGTCCGTGCATAGATACGGCTTGTTGTCGTGTTTGTCATCTCCTTAAGAGTTCGATGCGCGAGCGAAGAAATGGAACAAAATGGCGCGTGACATGCTGTATACGATGGTAGGACAACGGAATGGAATGTCTCGAGTGTTTTATAAATCTGTCTACTACGTGTCTGCCTAAGCTGTACATATGCTGCCTTTTCTAAATATGACAACGATATTATAGTAATCTCATAGCGTCGTCATTGAAGACACGTACACATTCAAGTTTTCCATTAAAGTTAAACCGAGTTATGTAATTTGTTCCTTTACATTCCTTGGATAAAATACCAAACTCGCCTGATATGTTACAGTTTTCTAAATGTGCTTAAATAACTCAAATTACGTTCTGTTAATGGAGTAGATAAAAAGCGAAGTTTCCTACAAGGCGATGTTCAGCGATCGATTATGGCTTATAAGGTCATCTTCAGTGTATGATTCAAGATATCGCAGATGAGATAACATGTAACAAAAAAAGCGCATGTTCGGTTTCGTAGGTAAGATTACTGACTTTTCCGTACCAACTAAAGAATCTTAATTAAATATTATGTACGATTGCCTTTCAAAATTCCTCACGCTTTACGAATAAATCTAACAATAAGTCGGAAAAGCTTGTTATTAGATTCTCAATAAACATTACTATTCTCTCCAAAGAATTATTTCCATTATTATTTGCTAACCGATAAATTGCTTACTACAGCTGGTGCCTCTTAAAATAAATAAGACTTTTTGCGGTTGAACATGACAATAACAGTATTGGCCGTTATACCGGGTGTCCCGTGAGGTAAGGTACAAACTTTCACGACGTGTTCCTCAGGTAAATTTGAGTCGAAAATGTCTATATGAACACGATCCGCAAATGCATCCTTATCGAGATATTGTGCTTTTAATTGGAGTAGTGTTAAAAGAGCAAGAACCAAAACATCGTTGGAAAATCTTTATTCTACAAAAAAAATAATAAATAAACATTACACGAATCGTTCACAGGAATTGTTCAAAATGTCCACCTTCGTACTGCAAGCACAGTCTACTCCGTTCATAAATATCATTGATGGTTCTCCGAATAATATAACGTTATTTCTTATGTCAGTAGCAACTGGAATAATTTTACGAAGCGGTTCATCTCTAGTACGTGATTCCTCCGCATATACCAACGTCTTCATCTGTCCCCATGAGTAATAATCCAAGGGAGTTGAGTCGGGTGAGCAGGGTGGCCAAGAAACTAGGCCACCCAGTCCAATCCAACGTCCAGGAAAAGTGGTGTTTAAATACCCAACGACATTTCTACCATAGTGCGGCGGAACACCGTCATGTTGTATCCACATCTGTTGTCTTATTTGAAGCGGAATATCCTCCAACAACATTGGCAGTTCTTCTCGTAAGAATTGAAGATAAATTGGGGATGTCAAACGACCGTCAAACACGAAAGGGCCAACTAATTGATTCCCTAACAAACCGCACTAAACATTAACTGAGAAACGGTGTTGGAAATTCCGTTCGTAGGTTGCATGTGGATCTTCAAGCTGCCAATGATGGGAATTCCTCAAATTATTGACGCCGTCTCGGATAAATGTACACTCATCCGTGAATAAGATTTTATTAACCTGATTACGATGTGCGTTGAGCCAATTACAGAACTGCATAGGAGAGCCTGGATCAGTGGGCAGCAAAGCTTGGACAGGTTGCAGATGGAACGAGTACAAACCAAAGTTATGCATCGTTCTCCATACAATCATTAGACTAGCACCAGTGCGAACTGATATTCTGCGGACACTAGTTGATGGGGCTCTTTCAACACTATCCAGTATTAAATCATGGTCAGCTGTTGATGGACGTGTTACCTTAGCATTTGGAAATGATCCCGTTGCTCTAAGATGTGTGAAAACTCTCCCGAATACTCTACTATCAGGTATCCTTCGATTCGGATACCGGTGACGGTATTCCCTCACTGATGCCCTACCGTTGCAGTTCCAGTATCCATAGACTAGCAGCATATCTGCGTATTCTTCATTTGTAAAAATAAACATGACAAAAAGCTTGAAATTAACCGTGTTTACTTAAATGCGGAGTTCAATCAAACTAACACAACCCATCTGTCAAAATAAGTACCAAAACATAGCATGACCTACTACAATTAAAAGCATCATATCTCGATAAGGATGCATTTGCGGACCGTGTTCATATAGACATTTTCAACTCGAATTTACCTGAGGAACGCGTCGTGAAAATTTGTACATTACCTCACGAGACACCCGGTACAAAGGTGCCCGTAATTGTCAGGTTTTTCGTCTTACAAATAAAGTACATAATTGGTTTTTAAGATTTTTTTCTTTATTTTATTAATTAAAGTAAATATATAAATGCGCATACACAGTGCGACAAATAAGTTTCGAGATTGGCCGTGGAAAACATTATTGAAACAAGATATCTGAATATTTTTCGATTTTTTAATTCAAAATATTCTCCCTTAGTTTCAACACACTTGTTACAGCAATTCAATACCGATTCAAATGCGTCTTCTAGCTCATTTTGTGGAATTGCCTATAGTGCTCGTCTTGTAGCTGTTTGGATGGTCGAAATGTCATTAAAAAAAACATGCTCTCAATTTCAATTTTGGGAATAAAGAGAAGTTGCACGAGGTCAAATCAGGTGAATACGGTGGATGATTCAACACACAGACTTGATTTCGAGCCAGAAATTGACGAACAGAGACTAGGTTTCTGGATCACGATATTCGGGTCGAATATGACAGATTCTACCCATCAGACGCTTCAGAGATAATATGCGCCAGTAATTGCTTGGCCAGTTGGAACGAATTCCCTGTGGATAATTCCTTTGCTATCGAAGAATGTAATATTTTGATTTTTGATGGAACTTTCCGTGTTTTTTTGGCTGGTGGTGAATTTTTCGACTTCCATTCCGCACTTTGACGCTTGGTTTTTGGATCGTACTTAAAACACCATGTTTCGTCACCCCTAACAATTGATTTCAGGAAGTTCGGATTATTTCTGGCGGCTGCAACGACTTCTTTGGAATGATTGACAGGCATCAATTTTTGGTCATCCGTCAAAGTGTGTGAAACAAATTTTGCACAGACCTTTGTTTTACCCAAATCCTCGTGAAGAATGGTTCGGATCGTTTATATGCTGATGTTTAAAGCCTCTTCCATCATTTTCAGCGAAGCATTGCGATCATTGGCCCTCCTTCACGTTTCTTCTGTCTCTCTGCCTTCCAAAAACCGTTTGTGCCACAGAAAAACATTTGCTCTACTCAAACAATCATCACCATATACTTGTTGCATCAACCGGAATGTTTCTGATGCATTTTTACCAGGTTTTGCGTGAAATTTGATAACTGCTCTTTGTTCCATGTTAGTATTTCAACATTGACAAAAAAGTTGTTTTGGGAGAACTGTCATAACTTTGCTATTTGTCAACCGATTGAAGCAAAATTGGTATTACTGGAAAGAGGAATATCACAACTTTCAAACGCCGGTCTGGACACACAGATGGCGCTACTAGTTACTCAGATATGGTTTGAGTCTCGAAATTTATTTGTCGGACTGTGTATGTATACGAAAAGATAACATGTACATATTATAGATACATATATGTATACATTTAATAGATAATACATATGTTCATTATTCATACATATTACTCCTATTACAACATATTCATACGAAAAAACATAATATGTTAAGCTTTTATAACGTATGGTTCAATCTTTGTTTGCTTTAAATTTTTTAGCTTCGATTTAAAAACCACAGCTTCACATGTGAGTAAAATTCGAGAAACATCCATAAAAATTTCACCATTGTTATCGCACAATAAATAATTCTGCATGTCTCTTAATTTTGCACACACTTCGCTCATATTAGATAAAGTAGATTTTGGAGTTTCACATTCGTCCACATCACTATTATCAGGTTTATGTTCTTCATCATTATTGCACAATTCTTCAATTTCTGTAATACTGAAGTTAGGGCTCTCTGTAGGCACATGACTATCAACAGAAGCATATTCATCTAAATCCACAATGTCGTTACGAATTGTAGTAAAGTTGAGTTGGGCAAGGGGTATTTCGTCTTCTTCATCAAACATTGTTTCTTCTTGGATAACATCAGAGAATCCGGCCTTGGAAAAACATTTCTTAACTGTAGCAGGAGATACCTTTTTCCAAGCAGCTGTAATCAATATAAGTGCATTGGGTAAATTTATGTTTTTTTCAGAATTTTCAAAATCACATTTACTGTCCGCAAACGTTAGAAGCCTTTTAATCAAAAAATTTCGGTAAATCAATTTGAAATTCTGAATTATTCCTTGACAATGCGAAGTGGTGTTTGGCGGCAGAAAGACTAGTTTAACATTTTTTAATGGAACTTTAGAATATGACGTGGCGTTATCCAAGAAAAGAAGCACTTTTCTATTTTGTTTTTTCATTTTATTGTCAAATTTATGCAGCCATCTTGTCATAATTTCCGTTGTCATCCATGCCTTTTTGTTAGAAACCCATTCTAAGAGTAATTTGTCAACATGATTACCGTTAAAACAGCGAGGATTTTTACTTTTTCCAATTATTAATGGATCTTCTTTCTCACCTTCCATACTTGCACACAGTAAAATAATTAAACGTTGTTTTGCTGCCTTCTTTCCTGCACAATTCTCATTTCTTAATGCAGATGTCTTATTTGGCATGGCGCGGTAATACAGACCTGTTTCGTTGGCATTAAAGACATCTCGAGGAGAATAATTTCTTAAAATCAACGGTAACTTGGTTTTCCAGTCCTCTATATCGTCCAAATTAACCTCTGCGGACTCACCACAAATTGATTTAAAAGTTATACTGTGTCGCTGGCAGAAGCTTTCCAACCATCCATTAGATGCTGCGAAATTTTCCATCTTTAAACTGCTTGCTGTCTCCAGTGCTTTTTGTTTAAGTAGCAGCCCAGATATTGGAATTGCTTTATTTCTGGCTTTGCAAAACCAATTGTAGACGACTTGATCTACTGCCAATCCTTTCGACTGCGAAAATTTTCGGTTTTTGCTCCAACACCTTCCTCAACCATCTTTTCTAATTCTCCTTTATTTTTCATAATATCGTTAATATTTTTCGGCCAACCTTCGCGAACTTAACGCATACTTTACGCGATTATATTTATTTTGTCTTTTAGCGGCAAACGTTTTCTTTTTAGCGACATACTTAATTAAGAATACGGAGACAACTTTAAATTAATTAAGTAACCGAAAAAACGTTTCGAATACGGAGAGAATTTTAAACTAACCGCAAGTAACTGAAAGACCACATTATATGTAAACTTGTAGAAATGAAGGCGATTTCTGTTTGATCAAACATAAACGTGCACGTATTGCGCCGACAATGTGGTGTCGAGGCGTGTTCGGGACTGAGATCGCATTCATCGCATAAATACGAAATAATATTGGGTACATATTTCCATCAATAAAGGTACATCATAAATAGTTCGGCCGATGTCGGTAGGTAAATTTCTATGAAGACAGGCCATAAAAATTTGGGTTTATTTGGCCGAGGTCGTTTTATAAGGAGGGCCGTAAATAACGGGTTTTCGTATATGGGAATTCCCTTATAGTCGATTCGGGGAACTTTGAAACTGTCCGTTACCTCAGGTGGCCCTTAACACAGGTTTTACTGTATCTTGCATATCAACTATTGCAAGATTATTCGTAGTGGGCAGAGTTGTAAATTTATGTAACTTTATTGGAAATTAGTTAAGTGTTTAAAACGATAAAAAATTTTAAGTTACATGTTCCAGTTACGTAAAATATGGACCTTCTTTAAGAAATACACTTAGTATACCTTAGTAACTGTGTGTTTCCTGACATTAGCATCAAAAGACACTAAATAAACCAAAACTCAAACAAAGAAGAATTCAAAATAAGTAAGGGAATGATCCAAGGGCAGCAGTTTAAAACTGTATGTGCCCCATATGTTTATAGAAACAAGATGTACTGCAAGAAAACAGCGTGACGTCTTCAGAATTTTCTTGAAATGTAATTTTTAACAAAATATTCCATATTGATTACTTTTTTACGTGTGTCGGCGGCCCAACAGGGTATATAAGCTTGTAGCTTGCCATAACCTCAACAGCTAAAGGGCGAAGTGCAGTTAATCGTTGCCCAATATACTAATGGTGATTCGGGATTGTACCAGACCCACGAGGAAAATCTGCCCCTAATGGGACTCGAACGCAAAGGCCTTTTATCACTGGATCACCGAGGCCTTGGATTTTCTGCGAAGATTGACCTTAGCCGTATTTCATTGCTGTTAAGAAAATATATGAAAAGCTTGCTATGATACAATCAAAACATGTTACTACGCCGACATCCATTAAAGATGTATGGAAATACAGCTTACGCGTATGCCTATGGAACTTAAGTCTGCTGAGTTGTAAGAACCACTTTACTCTATGATGGATCATCCAAGTCATCGAGGTGTTGAAAGAAACGAAGAAGCTAACAAGCTGCCCGAAGGAGCAACAGATACGTTTTTGGTCGGACCAGACCCCTGGTGCAAATCTACACAGGAACGACCTAAAGCACGAGATTAGAAAATGAAAGACAAATCAAAAACCCTAGCTTTGGGAAAACGCACCAGGATACAGCAAAGACCAAGAACAATAAAAACCATAACCTCAGAATATTGACAGTTGCATTGGTCGAACATGCAGCACTAAAATATCATCTACCTACACCAGTAATAGCAGTAATGGAATTGTCTTCGAAACAAGCTAAAAAGATTTTTTGCAAGAAAAGTAAGTGCCGACAAAAATGCAAGTCAAGAAGTACCTATTTTGAATCTTAAGCTTTAATTCTTAATGTATTCCGAAAAAAGATTCCCATAGAAGTACGAGGATGGTATGATAAATACCTGTATTAAGAAAGACAAGAAGACAACGGAATTGTTTTGCATTTAGTAAATTTATTTCTCGACATAATTTCGCAGCTCTATACACTTAGTACAATGATGTTCCAACCTTTTTAAGCCATCTAAACAATAGGATTTGTTGGACTCTGTAAAGTAGGCCTTTGCTTTGGCAATGGTCTCTTCATTAGACGTGAACCGCGTTCTACCAAGCCATTTATTCATGTTTGACAAAAGAAAGATTCCATTTTTGATCGATCGTCGGCAGACGTGGCACCCATCTCGCCGATAGCTTCCTAAATTTTTCGTGGAGGATGTTTTGCGTACGTACAATTGAGATGTTTGTCATATTAGCAATCTCTCTAATCTTCACCCCGCCGTCTGCTGACACGATATCATGTACTTTATTGATCACATCATCCGTAGTCACCTCAATGGATGGGACACCTGGCCGTTCCTCATCAAAGACGGATGCTCGGCCACGGTAAAATTCATTAAACCGATATCTGATGGTAGTCATCGCAGGTGTATGGTCCTTTTAAACTGCACCCAACTTCTCTTTGATTTCTGCATGCGTTTTCCCATCCAAAAAAGGAAATCGAATCACTGACCGATATTATTCTTTTTCCATGATTCCATATTTTATACTTACAAAGTCCTAAGTAAAGTGAAAAGTAATAAACATGCTTTATTAATAATTCTCTAACGGTTCCGGTTTGATTTTGAATATTTTATCGCAAAACTTTGCAAAACTTAAATATTCAACGCTACATCTGCAATTCGTTTCTCTTGGAGTCGTTAAACTCAATGGCGATCGGAATAGATAAAAATACACACTTCACCCAGAGAAAAGAAAATCCCAGTCGTTATTTCCAAATTTATTTCCTCACTGCGTCGAATGAAATATGGATTTAGAGGACCGTGATTCATTCGTCCAATTATTTTACTGTGGGTACCGAACGCAATTAGTGGTTCGTTCTTTATTCAGTTTCTTCGCCTAATAGGTCCCTGAGAAGCTTTACGTGGAACAGGAAGTAATATTCCGTTTCTTTTTTCGCCGATTTTCTTCCTTCCTTTTTTTCCTTTTTTTACCCTGTTTCTGCATCTCCTGCGGTACAATTAATTTCTTTTCCTCTCTTCTTCCCAAGACGATTGTTTTTACGTTTCGATAGTTAAATTAACCGGAGATTTCGACTTAAATCTGAAATAATGTCGCCCCGCATTATCCATAATGCTGCCATTGCGGCAGTCGTCGCAGGCATTGCATCCCAATGAAAGCAGAATGTTAAAAATTAAATATTCAACGGGCGTTTTCGTATCTTAATCGGTATTTCGGAAGGTAAGAGAATCGTGTTTATTGTCGATTTACAGGGGGAGAACTGCAAGCGGGTAGTGGCGAGGAGGTGCGGTCCTTGTAATTTTTTTTGTTTTTCCATCCTATCCGACTACGGTCGCATTTAGTTATGTGGGTAAATGAATAATTTATTAACCATTCCCCGGTATTACCACCTGTAAAACTTCTGTCCCAAAACAGTAATTTATATGTATAAAGCGTAATACGGGGTGTTAACGCATATTCACATGAGATTTTTCTTATTTAGTTAAAATGATAGCGGGTTCGTGATAAGTTGTCATTCGTTTAATTCAGAATGGAAATGATTTCGTATATATCAACGAGAACATGCCCGCTTTCAAATAATGAGCCGAGAAGGTGTAATTTTGTGTCCACGAGAAAACAATATAGGTTTATATAATGAAGTTAATAAAAAAATTTACTTTAATAAGTTTTAGCATAAAAACCTCCAACTCATAGAACATTCAAACGCAAACAAGACTCTAGTCACCTTAAAATTGATTTAACTGCAGTTGAAATTTTAGGTGTGAAGCCTTATAATTAAGGTTCGACAAACGAGTGCAACGTCAGAGGCGTATTACGCAAAAGTAGGTACGTGAGATACAGTATTATTATAAAATAATATATTCTTACCTTTTACTGACGTCTTGATGTCCACTGCGACAAAATACTACTGCCCCGGTAAGCCCCGTAAAACTGCAACATAAGCAACGCTTCCATTGTCGATTCACTTAGCCTTCGACGTTGGTCTGGAAACGTTTTCCTGTATGTTTTGCATAATTCAGATATTCCTTTATCTCTTCTGTCCACTCTTTATTTTCAGTAATAGACCGAACCTTTTGTAAATCGGGATTTTTATTTAAAACTGCACGAAATTTTTGAGCGACATCTAGTCCTATAGGATCCGTCAAGTTTTCTAGAGCGGCTTGTAAATTACCTAAGGTATGTAATGAGTCTCGTAAAGAGAAGTGACTGTTTTGTAGCTTGTACAACTGCAGAATAGTTTATGGAAATTTCATCTATTTGTAATTGAACGTTCGAATTGAAAAAAAGTTGCTGATTTCCTCGAATCGCTACAGGTTCATCGAGTTATTACAGGCTGAGGTGGTAGTGGAAGTTTCGGACACAGTTGTTTGAAAACGCGGATATGTTTGGAAGGTTTTGCAAACACTTTTTTGATAGATGTTATTAAATTATTCACCATCCGATACTTCTTTCGAATAGTTCCTACAACGAGATGATACGCGTGTGTGAGACATGTTATGTGAAGAAGAGTCGGAAAGCATATTTTCAACATCCTACCAACTTTAAGCATTGTTGCAGCTCCATCAGTAACTAACATTGTGACTTGGGCTGCTGTGATATAAAATTCTCTTAACGAATCTATTATTATCTTCACAACGATTTCAGCATCACTTTTTTCAATCCTTTTATTGGTTAATAACAAGGAAGCTGCTGGATCATTATGTTTTAAAGGACGTGCTACAACATGAATCACGCTGTGTTTCTGTGCATCAGTTGTTTCATTCACACTTACGCACATTTTCTTATTTTTCAACTTGTCTACTATACAGTTTTTTACTGTACCCTGCAAATGTGGTAACTTGTATCGCAATTATCTATTGGTTGGTAGTTTTCACGAGGGAACATATTCATTCCAAAAAAGACGAAAGTGTTCATTGTCTACTAGGTATTATGGGATGTTGCACATACTTAGCACAAAAATAAAATTATACAGAAATTCCCAGTACGGAATATTGTTGCTTAAATATTTATTCACATGTGATGCTAAAGGTAAACCTCGCTTACGACGATCCATGTTCTAAAAGACGCACACCGATAAACCAATAATCATCGAACGATTCGATAGGCATGGAAGTGAACGGCCACGCCTATCGAATGACTAAACTCTCCACTGCCTTCGCATCGACCTAAATCCCCTCTCGGCGCTTCTGCCGTAGCACGCGTTTGTCAAACCTTACTTATAATTCAGTAAACATATTATACAGTTCGGTCCTAAAGTGTACTCACCCCTATACTAACCTTTGAACGATAGAAGCTATCTTAATTAATTAATTGCAATAAAGAACGAAAGTATGATAAATACAGAACAAAATATCAATAAATAACAAAAATAATTGATGCTTTTGGAATTGAGATTTGACAGTTTGGCAGTTGTTATGATTACTTTACTTACCAACAAGCTTTTTAAATCAGACTGGCGCGACAAGAAACAATTTGCTGCTCTTTCCCAGCCAACTTTGCGTAACAACAAAAACGGATTACCAGAACCTTTATTGCTGCATATCGTCACATTTCTTAAGTTAAAGTATTACTTATATGGCATGGTTGGATTCATCTTTCGATTATCTTTCAAAGATGTTGAAATATACAGGGTGTTCTATTTAAAATAAGAAAGTCGACATCACTTTCGGTGACACCAGAGAAGCAATTGAACTGCTAATAGCGTCAAAAGTTAGTTTACGAAAAATAGAAGTCAACTTATTTTTTCTAAAAACGCCAGCTGCTGTCGTTCAAAAGTTAGCATAGAGGGACATTTTAGGACCTTACTACATAATTAGAACACAACTGTGCAGAAAATGGCAACGCATTTGATTGGGAACAGAAAATTGGAAGTAACACTCAAAGAAAAACTTAAAATCGCGCTAGCAATACAAACCTATTCTTGAGCAACACTATACAAAAAGCAACCTTGGCGATACCAAAGTCCAACCTGAAGTTGATATCCAAACTATTGAGCAAATGAGCAGCTGTAAGTTACTTGGACAGTATAATGAGTAGTAATGATAGTAGCAAAAAAGAACTAAACATTAGAATACAAACAGCAAACAACCTTTATCCATGCTCTATGAAAGAAATTTTTAAAATACTCATTCACATGCACCATGCATTCAGTGTTATTTAGAGGAGAAAACCAGGTATATTTATAGATAGCGGAGATGAAGTGCCTTAGCAAAGTGCAAGGAATCAGCCAAATAATGTGTTAGAAGACAAAAAAAATAACACGGTATAAACATTTTATAAGAATTAACAAAGTAACACAAGTAAAAGGGTATTAGACAAGGAATATTAATGGGAAGTGGAAAAGAAAAATGAGGATAAACTCAAACTTAGAACAGTATTGGAAAATTTACCAAGTCCAGCTGAAAAAAAAAAATTGTAAAAAAACCGCGATTTGCATAACAAGAATAAGGAAGTTAAAGTTATTTTTCCACTTTAAGATTATTTCAGATTTACACTGACGATATACCAGAACATTCTAATCTGGAACCCCAACGTTTTAACTCATTGGCATTTGTAAATACTAAAGAGGTTTACATGAGTCGAGTAGTGACCAATAGTAGTTAAGTAACAAAACCAAGATTTACTCAATAGCTTCTCATACTTAATATAAGAGGGCAGTTTGAAACGTTTCAAGCCTCGACGTGAAGATGGCGTTAACCGTCAAAGATATTCTGGTAATACAATTGTGCATACGTTGAAAGATACTTTTGAAAATTTCAGTCATGTTAGACGCTTAACTGATTAACAGTCGTTTGTGTCAGTCTAGAAGTGAAAGTCAGATTCTTAACAGACAAGCAAAAAGTAAGATTCAAACATTGGAGATAAGACATCTGAGAGTAATAAAGGGAATCACACGAAGGGACAGAATCGGAAATGAATTAGTAAGAAAAGAGCTGAGTGTAGAATCTATCTTAGAACATATCTTAGAAGACATTGAAAGACAGCATCTGAGATGGTTTGAGCACGTTGCACGAATGGGAGAGGAAGAACAAGAAGAATATAGCAAGCCAAATCACAATAAAAACACCAGAGGGACAGACTCAGGAAAACATGGGATGTAGTGATTACAGAGTGTCTGAAAAAACGAGGTCTGACAAGGAGGGAAGCAGAAAAAATGGTAAAAAACAAGAAGGAATGGTCAAAATTTATTTATAACTGAATTTTCGATTATATAAACACCCTAAGGGTATATTAAGGATATAGATTATACATACATATATATAATTGTGTCAGTCGACGTTGGTGTTTCTGCAAAAATTGAAACAATCGAATAGCGGGCTGCCATTAAATTCTTGCATTTGAAAGGTAATACGTCCACGCAAATTAAAGCCGGGATAAACGCGGTTTACGGGGATTCTGGGCCATCATTTGCCACAGTGACATTCTGGGCAGCTGAATTTAAACGTGGTTGTACCAGCTTCGTTGACAATGAATATTCGGGACGGTCAAAAACTGCTACCTCTACCGATAACATCGGAAATGTTCACCAAATGGTGCTAAACGACCTTCAAAACAAGGTAAGAGAGATAGCAGAAGCTCTCAAAAGAACGTGTTTGTCATAAATTGACTGAAGATTTGGGGATGAAGAAGCTAACCACCTCTTGGGTGCCACGCTTGCTTGAAACTTATACACCAGTACACCCCTGAAGCCAAGGGACAGTCGAAACAGTGATGATCTGCGAAGGGTGAATTAGCTACGAAAAAGCGAAGATTGTTCCATCGGCTGGGAAAGTAATGGCCACTGTTTTCTGGAGTAGTCATGAATTTATCTTAAGCGATTGTTTTGAAAAAACAGAAACAACGAATGGGAAAGTCATCACATTCGTAATCGAGACTATGCTGAGAAATAACAATAAATTGGTCAAAAAGGTACTTATTTCTCTTCAGACTACCCATTTTATAAACTAAAATAAACACTACTGGTGAAGAAATCTTATTATCTATTATTTCACTATGAATTTCAGTTTTCATAAATGTTTTCACTCTTTACATTTTACAATACACTTGTCAGAAGTAAGTTTAGGTGCAGATCCGCTGATAATTTCTCAGTTTTACGTATTTCCTTACCTTACACCTGTCCATAGTTCTATGACTTTTTGAACCATGAGTTTGCAAAAATCAATGAGAGTTCCGTACAAATTCACAATTATACGTTTAGTAATAAATTAATTTCGTTCAAAAATATAGGCGTGTCCTTAGAAAGTAGAACAGACAATGTTTTGTCAATTTTCCAAAACAAATCATTTCCTACAACGTATACCACATCGATTAACCTTACCCCTATACACAAACAGGTATTTATCATCTTTAATAGTCGGTTTTCATGGCATTTCATTTGGAAACCCATTACGGTTTTAATAATTTGTCCACGTCCGCATGCCACACACCTTCAAGAAAAATTCCCACTTTAAAACACGCCATTGTTGGGCTGCTTCATTCGAATTACGGTGGCAATTGTGATGCTCCCACTTCAACATCAACCGAACGGTTGTAAATATTCATTAGAACGTGGGTAAATGAGCACATGTCGCCACAGCACGGACCTTACGGTCCCTATTATCGTCAGTCTCTTTGCTTCAGGTTCATGCGACGTTGCCTTAGTATTGTACGTAGTAGATAGGGTATATACGGTAGAGGTAATCAGTGCCTTGATGTATGGACGTTCCAATCGGAATGAATGAAAGAAGCGGAGTTATATAGGAAAGAGGAATAACATCATCCACAAGCCCGTTATTCTGCCAGATCGCTAGGACGTCGCAATCGGTAAACGTTATTAATGATTTCGGCGATTCGGAAAAAAAATCTACCAACGTTTCTAAAGGTTTTCATTTATCATGGAAATGAAACACGCGATTTAACGTCCGCATAGTCGAACTAACAATCGAAGATATCCGAGGAGCGTTTTAAACTTAATGAATGGGACGTCGTCCGTCAATGTGCCTCGAAGCGGATATATATTTTTGAATAACATGGTGGGGCTCGCCTTCAATTCCTTTTTTTTCATTATTCGGAGACGTGGCATAAAAAATTTTTCGACGGTGTTATCGACTTTATTTTGGCGTTGAAAAGAACGAAAATCGTTTAAAAAAGGAGACAATTGATCATTCCCAAACGTTTGCGCTATCTAATATTGATGACATCCCTAGGATACCTGCGATGTTGAAAGGACAACCTTTCAAAAAGGTTTTACTCACAAATAAATGTAGACGAGTATATACAGGTTGAAGCGAATAAAATTCTTGTATTCATTATTTGTTCTGTGAATTCTAAAACTTCACAGATGCAGTGGCTAATGTGATTGTAATTTTTGTCATTATGGCATTATTTAACGTACAAATCTTTGGTAAACCACATGCACTTATATAGATTTCTCCAACGATAATTGCAGGAAGGATTTTTTTTTGCTCAAATTTTATAAAAGTAATAAGTTTGTTATTTAAATGAATAAATACAAGTATTATCTTCTTTTCTTAGTAATTTGTGCTTTAAAGCCTTGGATAATCGAAAACAACTTCACTACCATTTTACTACATTACTTTGCCTTGTCAAAAATGAAGCAAAATACATGCAAAATATTTATTCAAAAGTTATTTCTATGTTATGATTTGAAAACTTAGCATCACACACATCCAAGTAATACATTTTGATTGATTAGATTCGTTTTCTGTTTTTCAAAACTAGAATAACGGTACCAAGAGAAAAACTTTACAGGAACATAAAAATTAAGAACCAAACGCTCTCTTTCGGTGCAGAGAGTATTTTGGATACTTAAGACATTAAAGATTTTCAATTTTTCAAAGTTTTTCTCCTTCCTAAGATTCGATTTCATCTCCACGAACCTCAAAATTCACTAAGAACCTGACTATCTTTCAACTCTGATACGAGCATGTGTTTAATTTCATAAGTGATTTTCTAAATAAATTATCAATTTTCATTCTGTTCATTTAATAATTTTCGTTGATTGTCGCCAACTATTTACATATTCAATAATATGTGGTTCAACATGAGAGTATCTGACAAAGATACTCTCATTGCACGTTTCCTGTCGAACTAATTCGTATATATACGACAAATATATGAAGTGCCACCACCTTCCACATAGACACACTGATGAGCCGTAGACTGCGAAACGCGATAGGTGGTGGCTTACATTTTCATTACATACTTATTTATTTATAGTTACTCTTATGTTACGGTGATTAATGTTATCACAAAGGCCCGATTAAATTTCAAAATTGGGGAAGTTGTGTTCTTGGCAAGTAAAGGTAACTATCGACTACACACAAAAATAGAATATTTTGAACTCTCAATCTATTGGATCTCCAACTTTGAAAAGGATTCACTTTGACATCATGATTTGCAAGATTTGTAGAATTGAAGGAGATTTATTGAGATTTTTTCAATGTTCTAATCGTATATTAGAAGATTCAAGAATGAACTATTCTCTGAGAATGAATTGTTGTCAAATGCCTCCAAATCGGCCTTCATTGTATTTAAAGCTTTGAGCACCACACGTAGAGAAACGTTTACTTGTATCAAGACTGTCCGCCTCAATTCATGGCAATTACTGTTTCAATTATCCACAATGCAATTGCTGTTTTAAATCAAAATAAATGTTTTCTTACCGTTTAGAGTAGTATATACTTGTAATGAAATAATTGTATTTCTTTGTTAACTTGATCCAAGGAAATCTTACAGAAAATTTGAAGAAAGCGATTCTTAGTATAAGCAAATGGCAGTTATAGCACAAAACAATATTTTCTTAAGGATAGTAAATAGTTTTCTTAATTCAAGAAAGCGTTTGGGTATCGTTCATAAGTCAATAATATCATTTTCTTAAAATAAAGTATTTATTTACCTAGAATTCTTGAAAAGCATATTATTTATACGCACGTTATTAATTGCACTTACCTTGCTTAAAACAGTATGACATATCCGTACATAATGCAGTAAATTATTCTCACTGCTTGTGATTTTAAAAAGACTAAGGTAGAAGTTATTTACAGAATTATGTTCAAACAAAAGTAAACTTAATATAGAAGTTACACATGAAAAACGTGCCTAGAAAGAATAACGCTAATAAATAGCTCATGGTATTGATGGAACCACTCCTGGCAAAAACAATGTGAGAAGAGAAAAACACTTTTTGCTCCTGTCCACATTGTTGTTCATATCTTAGTTTATGCCATTAATCTTCTAAAATAGCACTGAAATATTTCCTAGCGCTACCTACTTCCAAGAGATATAGTCATGCCGTTCTAGGTAGCAGCGACAGAAACCGGAATACAGACGCGATATATACCTATACAATAATATAACCTTTAACGTACAACGTTTCACAAACATTTTCAAAATATACCGGTTAATGTAATATTTTCTTTTCTTTTTATTACTATTTACCACGTGTATTAATTTAACTATAGTTTTTTTTAATATGTTAATAAAAAAAATTATAAATAAACTTAAATATCAACTCATTAATTATTAAACTACATAAAAATAATCCCTATTTAATTACATTATTAAGGAAGTAATTTAATTATACTGTAACCTATAAAGAAAAACTTTTTCATTAGCTCAGTCACTGGCTCCTAATTTTAATTATTAACTTTAGGTTTGGTGGCCTAATTTCACAATAGAACTTGTGAGATCTGGACCGTCTTTTCACCACCTTTAATATGAATATTTTCTTAACTTA
Source organism: Dynastes maya (assembly GCA_029619315.2). Taxonomy (NCBI): domain Eukaryota; kingdom Metazoa; phylum Arthropoda; class Insecta; order Coleoptera; family Scarabaeidae; genus Dynastes; species Dynastes maya. Next base: position 39,026,078 of record JAROYE020000005.1, read on the forward strand.
AAACTAAATGATTTACTTGGAAGAAACATTTTTCTGTCTCGGATTTTCCAACCCTAAGAAAATATTTATTTAATTCAAACAGAATTTTAAGAAAATGATTTTCTTATACATTGTTATTGTCTTGAAATAAAAATATTTTCTTGAATAGAGACCGATTTTTGCAAGAAAATCTATTTTCTTGGCGCAAGAAACAATTTCTCTGCGTGTACTGTAGTTCTTACATTCGATTATTCTAAAACAATGAACACATTGCTCCGAGTTTTCGAGAATACTTACTCTAGGCTTTGCCCCACATATTGGCACGCCTGGCTTCATAAAAATAACTTTAACAGATAATAAATATACATTTTGCTCCTTTCTCAGTGAATCATATTACGTACAAACTTCAAATTTACGACCATCATAAAACTGTTATCCATGCTTCCAGGAAAAAATGAGATATTTCCGTCTAGATAACAGATAATGCTTACCATTCGCGCAATATACGCGGGAATAGTTAACGCTTCCTGCACGGTGACGATAAAATTCATTTCCAGTACCGCAACGATTGTAATTTACACACAGTTTATACAACTCCGGCGTTTTTCCGAATTACCGCCGCGAGTCGATTCATCGCAACGCGTTGGAAATTAGTACGAAAGTCGTTCGAAATAAATTAGAAGAGGATTTACGATGGCGTTAAGATCGAGAAGGAGGGGACGTTTTAATGATTATTATTTACGATTCGGCGACGGGACACCTTCATGACGGGCGACGGCGGACTCTCGTTAAATCAAGCTGGAGAGTAAAAATTACTGCATGAAAGTATAACTCCGAAGTGGAAAAAGTCGGTGCCGGATAAGTGATAAATAGAGTTAAACGCGAGAGGAGCTGCCATAAATAAAGCGTAATTATGTTATTATCGAATTTAAACTGAGTCGTTCCGAGTTTCATTCCGCCCGTGTAATTGAGTTGTCGACTTTGAAAATGAAACGTCGCCGTGCAGAGTCGGATTTGAATCTTAACGCCCGCGTCGAGAACGTTAGTTATTGGGACGGAAATAAATCTTTCGCTAAGAAAATCAGAAACGTTCCTTCAAGACATTTTTCATAGAAGCGAAATGCGGTTGTATTGTTTCTTTTAAAGTCCGTACATTTAGTGCATTTTCAGAGAAAATAACTGAAACAAGTTGAAAAATAAATGCTTAGACTTTTTGTTTTACATGAGTAGTCAATGCAAGAATATTTTTATTTTATTTAAAACGTATTAGCTCGAAAACAGCGAAAATTTGGATCATTTATAAGAGCCCTGTTAAAATTTGTAATTACGCTATAACTTGAAAACATGAAAATCAATCAAAACAAATGAGTTCTTTTATGCGTGCAATATACTCCTAGAGTTTGGTCCGTTCCTCCCGACTCAGCCTGTATATTAAAATATAACACAATTGTGTACCTCAAAATGCAGGTACAGCAACTGTAAATATTACAATGTACATTCCGGATCCAAACTCCTCGTGACATTAATTTAAAATTGTGAGACAAATGATTATATATTTTGCTATTGACGTATAGATAAGAAGGATGATATGCTGTGATGGTAGGGATGCCTAAGTTGCTAACAATACGTGACACCCGCTTCAGTAAAAATAAAACTGATTTTAAGTTACTTTTATTTCCCTAAAAGAGAAGCCCACAGCCCCGTAACTTGAAACTGACATCATAATTTTAAGATTATATTAGTTGTGTGAACTAAACCAGCAAACTAGTATTTCAAGGGCATTCCCACAATTCACAAGAAGTTTGTGACTATCATTACCAGTCATCACCACATTTGTACCATCGGCGCACAAAGCCATAAAACCATTAATAAAAATGATGAATAATAGCGGCCCAAAATAGAACCCTGCGGTACGTCGGATGCAACACCGACAAGACCAGAAGCGTGGCGATTTCCAGAACCTCCGCCATCAGCATCCTCGCCTCGATATAATGCCTTTGTTGCCACAGATATGACTCAAAAATATAAGGATAGTTAGCACGCTTAAGTTGGTGATACGTGAATAAAGCCAAGCAAAAAATTAGTGCTATTGCTTAACGAATTTTGTGAGTTATGATAACTGAATTTATCCCAAAAGGGTAGATGCAACGTTCTTACTACTGCCATCCTAAGTAAGAACGTTCTCATTTAGGACGGCAGTATAGTGTACAAATCTTCTTCCGTTGCTATGTAAAAAACATTTCCAAGAAAGTAACGGGTCCGTCAGAAAGAACGCATGGATTTTAAAATGATAATACGCCAAAAATAATTGTAAAAGAAAAAAAATTATTATGTCAAAATGTTCACAAATGGTTGAAGTTTAAGTATACATGAAAAAAAAATTTGGCTTTGAAAATCATTTCGGTCATATGGCGCTCTTGTGCCGAAATGCATGAGTCCAAGGCGCTCCCGAAAAGAGCATGACGCGTTGGCCAGCAAATCCACTAGAACTTCTCTCACCACTCGTCTAGTGTGTGGCAAACTTGGATTTTGTAGGAGTGAAACGATAAATCCTTTTTCAAGATCCGACGCAGCGTTGATTCATTAATTCCAAGAGAAGCGGGAGCGCTTGAACTTATGCATTTCGGCACAAGGACGCCATATGACCGAAGTGAGTTTCAAAGCCTAATTTTTTTCATGTATACTTAAATTTCCACTCTTTGTAAACATTTTGACATAATAATTTTTTTTTTTTTGCAATTATTTTTGGAGTATTTTTATTTTAAAATCCATGCGTTCTTTCTGACGGACCCTGTATTTTAGACGAATGGTACCCAATTTCGTGTAAGCGGTATCTCTTTCTAAAAAATGGCACCGCATCCCATCCAACTGCTGATACAGTGGCCCCTTCACGCCAGAGTGGAGGAGCAATATCGCCAGTCCCCTGCAGCAATGCAAAGGATGGTCATTTGGATGACCTTATGTTTCGCACTTGTTAATTAGGAACAATTGTAATGAACGCAATAAGTGATGTCTCCAAAAATTTCAAAGAATTTTAATATGCCTCTCATTTTTTCCCCAAAACATTGACGTAAGTCTACACCTTTCTCATTAACCATGCTCAAACCCTTGATTCAACAGTTGGTCGACAGAAAATGTGTTTTTAAATTAAGTCGAGTACTACGTTTTGAAATTGTTTGAACTAATTACCAAGTTATTCAGGCATCTTTTCCAAATTCAACGCAGCAAATCGCGTATTTGAACACGACCTTGAACAATTCAACTTTAACAGCGCGGCAAACAGCATACGCGTCAATATCTAACGTGATTAAGATGCATAGATAACCTAATTTAGCTTCAATTTACATCTTTTACTTTTATAATCTTTATTCATTTTAGTCGAAAAATGGGTGAAAACGTTCTGCAGCTATCTAACATACAGTAATGCGGAGATAGATTCCTCGACTGAATAAATACAGCAAACAGAATTATATTGTAATAAAATGGTGCAACAAAGGAATTTACACAAGAAGAACTAACAAGTCAATTCGAAAAGATATAAAAGTTTGTATATGAGACCCATGGTTTGTTCAGAACCAGTTTCGTTATTGGCTGAAAAACACTTCAAGAGAATGAAAGCAAGCTTCAAACATTTCTGATTTTCGATGAAACATTTATCGCCAACATGATGGATGTTCATTCAGCTGTATTGATAGAAATTTTTTTTAAATCTTCAACTTCCTGGGAAATGGATTGGTTAAAATGGCTCAGTTGAATGACCTGCTACCTCAGCTGATATTACACCAATGGATTTCTTTTTATGGGGAGCGTGAAAGTTTATGCTCGTGGTGTAGAACATAATTCAGATCAATTAAAACAAGCAGTAAGGGATGCGGATGAGATTAATGTACTTACTACGATACTCAAAATTTACAATGAAGTAATTAGAAGAGTTGAAAAATATGAGAAATTGGAAGCAGCTATATTGAATAGTGATTGTTAAATCTAAATATGTTTTTCAACATTCTGAGGAAAGCAGAATGTTTTATAAAGAATAACATTTTTCAGTAAGACGCATATTAAAAAAGTTTTTCCTCTTTGTAACCCCATCAATGGACACCCTGTGTATTGTAGAGCATGTAGTAATAATTTCATGTTGGGAACCTTCTCTTGTTAAAAGTAATAAAAATGAACAAAGGAAAAACCGAAGTTTAAAATTTAAACACTTTATACGTACAGAAACTAAAAATTCGAGGTAGTCTTACATTTAGTACAAAAAGGTGAATAAAATGCAAAACAGCAGAATTAAATGAATAAACCAGTTACACTACAGAGTATTATTTATCGAGACCAGCAAGAGATAGTGTAGATCTTTAAATAAAATACATATTTATCAAATGAACTAAAGAAAGAAGTTTTTGCAAAGATTGTAAATCATTGATTTTATTGTTTGTAATTTTACTTGATTATAAGCTGTATATTGCACTGAATTCGGTCCTGGTTGTTTGGCATCTAAAAGGGTAGCGATAAGAAATCCAAGAAAAAACTACAATGTCGTTATACATACATTACATTCGAAAGTATTCGGTAATTTATGATTCGTAAGTACATATTTCATAAATAAACATACGCTTAAGACTTTCCTAGAGACGACACGTAGAAGAGTTCCATAATTTATACACTAAATACCTGAAGCATGATCATCATACACCATAATTTATTTTGAAAAAAGAACGTCGCTAAGGATTAGTATTACCTAAATATGTCTAGATATAATAAATAATTGAGGGATTTAGACAAATCCCCGGCAAACATTTCGATGATCCTATGCTCGTAAGAAGCGTATACATAAATTTTGTATTAAAGACAGGAATTACATTCTTCTTACGCCTCTTGAATGCAGACGATTCTTCTCTGGCACTTCTCAAAACACACTTATTTGCTTATCTGATCCAGGAATTTGTGCGAGTTAATAATGGTATGTATTTGAGATTATGAAGATAAATACGAGTAGTGAAACCAGACGTTCACTTGATACGAGCGTCCCGTTTAATTGTTAGTACCGTAGGCCTCTCGAAAATCATCGGTTGGGAGGCTCGATCCATTCGTATAAATCAAAATGATTTATTAGGGTGTTAACATGCCGTACGTATTTATGATGAACTTTTCTGAAATTTAAACGGAAATTTAAGCTCATCAGTACTTGCGTATATGGCATCGGTGGCATGTGTAAAAAGGAAACAAGCTGCTAGTTTGTGAAGGGGTTATAAGTTCCGACGATGGCCGAAAATAATTGCCTCCGTATGACGAAACTGTTTGTCGGTCGCGCGTCTGTTTGAACTAGCTCTTTTGCCGTGTATGCGCATCATGACGCAGTGTAAATATTCTCCTGTAAAAACGGTAAATATAATATATTTCTCATTATAGACAGATCTGTCATCTACATTCTCATTTCTACAGGTCTTCCATAATTTATATCAAAGACATGATGTTGACTTTGCGTTTCCAAAGTGACATATGTCCTATATCAATTATCTAGTAGAAAATCCAAGGATTTAGCGATGATTAATTAGGTACAACAACGCTTTGAATCTTAGCATTAATTCAGAATTCAACGCTGAGATAGTGTCCTAGTTGAAAACCCATACATTTTTGAATTGTTAGGTTTTGTTTATATTACATCCGTCTGTATTATTTACTGCTTTTTTATTAGTGCAAAACACCCATTTATTATTCTGTTGTGTGTATATCAAATTTTAACGTTCAAGTGCTTTATTTATATTTATATTTTGTTGTAATTCATATTATAGATGATTTATTCCGTATATGTATCTGTGACAGGCTTTATGCCCTTGCACAAGACAAGCATATCGTTATTATTTTACTGTTATTTTTAATGGAGAAATATGCGCATTTTACGAATTTTGAAATAAATCTAACTTATTCGAAATTATCATATTATCAAAATAGTATATCATTCTAGCAGAAAGACTTCCAGTGTCTTTAAGCTTTCAATATACACTCATCACTAGAGTAACCTAAACTTGCGGACTCGCATAGGCGTCGGTATTACGGGTTAATATAAGAATATGAAAAATTCATAAATAAACTAAACCGGTAGAGAAGCAGGCATGTAGTGTCGACCTTGAATATAAATCATGTTAAACCGCGCTGAGAGAGATTTCGTTTTAGTACCGGTTGGGCTGTTGCAGAGATTAGTCGAACGGTCAAGGTTATGTACTTACGTGTCGCTTTTGAAAATATAGCGGGTGTTTTTTGTGTGTTGTAGTATTATACCAAGTACATAATTAGTGTATCGTTTCATATAGAACTAATATTTACATACCTAAGAAAACAATGCCTCGTAATAGATTTGCTACTAATGTACATAAGTACGTGTCACTTTTTCCCCATTTAAAATATGACGGTAGTGCAGTTTTTTGCTTAATATGCAATGTTCGTTTGGCTGCATTGGACAGAACTGATTGCCAGAGGCATGTCAATGGTATTAAGCATATGAGAAATGCAAGAACTGAAATACCTTATACACTATTCCTCATACATTTATTAATTATGTTTACCTCTTGTAATCTTCCGTTGTCGTTGGTGAGAAAAGCAGCTTTTAAAACGTTTTGGCGACAATACGTTCCAAAGTACCCATTACCCTCACAAACACAATTACAGAATCATTTGCCGCGAATGAAAGAGATGCTAGAAAATGTGTGTAAACGTGATTTGTGTTCCAAAAAAATATGGATTACCGTGGATGAGACGACCGATATAAAGAAAAACAGTATTGTGAATGTAATAGCTCGCGTTTTATCTAGCGAGAACACAGCATCTCGATATTTGTTAGCTTGCAAACGTGTTCAACAATGTACCGCGGAAAATATTCAAAAAGTGATAATGAACGCTTTGAAAAAATTTAAAATTGTGATGATTGTGACAGATAGTGCAGCAACTATGTTAAGTGTTGGGCGATCCTTAAAACATATATTTCCTAACTTAATACATATAACCTGCGTGCTGCATGCTTTGCATTTAGTTGGTGAAGTTGTTCGACAACATTACGGAAACGTTGACCGGATGATTGGAAGTACTAAAGCAGTGTTTCGTAAATCTCCTAAACGTTTCAAAGAATTTCGTAAATTTTGTCCAGGTATTCCGGAACCTCCTGAACTAATTTTAACGCGATGGGGTACTTGGCTAACAGCAGCTTCTTACTATTTGATCCATTTTCAACAAATTCAATCAGTTATAATGTGATTTAATCGGAATGAATCCAAAGCAATTAGAGAAAGTCAAAGAGAATTTCAAATTCCTCAACTTTTAGAAGATTTAACAACAATATGTACCAATTATACAGTATTACTAGATGCCATCAGAAAACTACAATGTACTGAATTGCCATTGCAGGAATCATTAGACATAGTGGAGAGTGTAAAAAATAAATTACACACAATAAATGATACGCCAGGATTATGCGCTAGTCAAAAGTTGGCAGATGTTTTAAGGAAAAATCCCGATTTTAATACTTTAGAGGCCGTTTATAATAGGTGTAAGAATAGTGAACTTTTAAGTGATTTTGAAAAACAGTTTCTACATGCAAATGTAACTTCCTTAGATGTGGAGAGATCGTTTTCTATGTATAAGAATATTTTTTCTTGTCGACGCACAAAGTTTAAAGAAGTAACTGTGGAAACATATGCAATGATGCAAGTTTACAGTAGTCACATCCTGATGCCTCTAATTTGTTGAATAATTAGCAAGCAAGTTTATTTATGAATTTTTCGTATTCTTATATTAACCCGTAATACCGACGCCTATGCGAGTCCGCAAGTTTTGGTTACTCTACTCATCACTAAAAGCATGGTATAAGGGGTCTATGACGTTTCATCCCGGCCAGCTTATCGTGGCCGTTTCAGCACCGGTCAACATTCATCGCAGACCATTTCATCATAGGCCGTTTCATTTTAGGCCATCGGGAAGAATTGAGTACAAATACTCTCTAAGGAGATTGGGAAAGGGGGGAAGGAGAAGAAAAGTTCGCTTTCAACGTCTCTTTGTATAAAAGCGACAAAAGTGTCATATTTTGGCGATGTGAACAAATGGGACCCTCTGTAGTAAATGTGGAAATCACTACTGCGCTCACAAATACTAGATGTGCAGAAAACTATGTCGAAAGTACTACTCAGGTGAAAAATAACGTATGGTTCCGAAGTTTTTGGAAAATTTTTAGTTACAGATAATTTGTTCAGAACTGTTTACCTTTTTAAACCAATTATTACAACAATTAACAATAAATATAACAAAAAATACGTAATATTTAAATTATTGATAGTGGGCGTTTATCTTTAATGGTCCTCAGTTTTCTTCTGATTTGTTCCATCATCTTCTGAACGATAGCAGAGTCGATTTCTTAAATTTTTTGAAAAATGCGACGTCTTAGTTGGTTTTCATTTTTAGCCTGCATTGTCCTACACTTTTTTGGCAAATGTCTTCTGTTGACCGAGCCTGAGGTACATTAGGAGAACTTTCCAATTTAAGAACAAAGTTTATGTTTGTGTTATACCAGTCTCTAGTTACTCTTGCATAATGACATGGAGCGAGATCTGACCAAAACATTATATCATCAGTGGCATGATGTGTATTTAAAAACAAAAGCAGCTTAAAGAGGCTTATTTCAATACAAAGTTTTGCAGTTGCGGCTTCTCCTCAAACACGGCCAATGTACGGCTGCGAAATAATTTTGTCCACAAATTTGGATTTACCTTTGAATTTGACATTGTCTGATGTGTTTTCTATGTCGTCGGTACAAAAACCGTCGTTTCCCTTCATCTCTGAATGGGACAAAATATCCTCCACAGCAATCAGGTCATTGACAAAATGGATGCGCCTCAGAACAGAAACATCTAGGAATTCATTCTAATTGAGACGCGGTATATTTTGGCGACTTTCTTCATTTTTGAAACACCACGTTATTTCGGGAAATTCATCGAAAAACAATGGCCTTTGAAACACGAAACCTTTAAGCTGGTTTTTGAGTCTTTATTTCCTCATCTGGCTGAAAATTCTTGCTCGACTACTTTTGAGCAAAGTAACGCACGGTATACTCTCTTCACGTTCCTTTTTGGTCTGATAAATTGTCGATACAGAAATAGCTTATTATCGATAAGCGCCCACTATATTACGCTTGGGCATTCGCACAACTAGATTGTAAATTTGTTTACGAATATCTAGCTTGTGAGACATTTTGTTGAACTAGATCGCAAAAAACAACCTGTCATAATTAAAATAAGGTGATTGCAACACTTTACTTTCAGCAACAGCCGTTTGGTACAACTACAAACCGTTTCAAAATTTTCTGAAAATTTTGGCACCATATGTTAGGTGCAAAAGCAATGCATCTGAAGCCGCTGGAACTGCAATGCCAAACATTCCTTCTCTACGGAAAGCAATTCGCCGTAGAAGAAAGGAAATAAACGTTGCACCTGTAAATTCGGGCACACTTGAAAAGTTGACAGCGCCAGAAGGTTACAAAGTGTATGTGCCTGAATGAGAAATTCAAGAAACCTTTCGACAATATGACAATGGACAGAATAATAATAGGATTTTTATTTTTGGTGGGGAAAGTTAGCTTCAGCATTTGCAATAATTGCAAATTTGGTACGCGGATTTACAGTTTGCAGATGATTTTTCAATTTCGCCAAAATTATTTTCCTAAGTTAAAACGATACGGTGGAGTCTACCCAATATTGATGCACTTTTACCAAATAAGCAACGTGAAATTCATGTACAGATGTTTAAAGCAATAAAAAGACTTTATCAGATTAAAGTCAAGGTCCATCAACTGTGATTTTGAACAAGCACCTATCGCCGCAATGACAGAAATTTATATGCGCGTTTAAATTTCTTCCTATTTTTAAAATTATGCGATACTTCTTGGGACGAGTTTACGTTTGTTTTAATGCAAAACACTTTGTCTCCAGGCTGTACAAATAATCTTTCTAAAGGCTTGCTCTCCCTTGGTATCATTTTCAGTCTCGTATGTATCCAACGTACAGCAACAACTGTTACCGTATGGACCCTAAATTTTCTTACTTATGGCCCGTAATTTGTATTCAAACGAGTTTACCCTCGTTTTACGATCGTGATACTTCCATTGTATGCGTAAGACATCTTACAAACTGATTGTGAGCTAGAAGAGTTACGAAACTTTACCCGTGACGTTAATAGCGTTCATATTTTATAAGCAACGCTTACGTAAATGCCTTCTTGTCGCTTCCACACAAAGGGACTAAATAGTTATTTTTCTAAAAACGTATACAGTTTTGAGGGGAAGCCAAAAATATAACCCCTGTTTATTATGTATTATTTAATTTCGGGTTAGAAGACGATTACATGAAAATTACCATCAAATATTCTAGGCTGACGCTACTTAGTCGAAATTAACATTTTTATTACTGTCACATTAGATGGTAAATTATATGCTTGGGAATTTGTGAAAGATTATTATAATCGTTATATTGTATTAATACGCTTATTCGGTGTACATTGAAGAGTTTTGGTGGTGATACAAGAAGCAACGATCAAATACTTCATACAATAAATTAATGCTAGTGAATCAATAAATTAGTCAGAGCTAATCAGAACCCCTACAGTGACATCGAATGGAAACATCAAGTTATAGCAACCGGCAGTGACTAAAAAGAGATTTTAAATCGAATAAACAAATGAAAAGGGTGTTAAAAAGTCATCCTAAGGAAAGGAATTAAAAAGTCTTCGTATTTCTTTGAATATGCGACAGGGCACTTGAGCAAATAACGTTTTACAAAAATTAAATTGATAGAATAAAAACTAACCTCAAAATTTAATGTTAACTCTTTCGTAACGCGTCACGTAAGGTAAAGCTCGCATTCTTTTGAATAATTGAACTTCAATTAAATTTCTACTTGAAGTAACATTCGAACACTGCAACACTTGAATATGCTTGGAAAATTAATCACTTATAAAGACAGATACATCTTCATTCAAAGGCGACGATATTTTCTTTTCTTAAAAATTAAATTTTTGAACAATTAAATTTAATTTTCTTTAACAATATCATATTACAGCCTGCAATATGCCATACGAGTTCGCGATCTTCCAACGATTTGACCCTAACAAGTATCGGCAACTGTACAATGTGTACATTTAGGTAATATATAAAATAGAAAAATGTTACATTAAAAACGAACACTTTCGACGTGAAGAAAATCGAGCGAAGGTCAGGCATTTAGCCGTTCACCTGGAGTTATCGTTAGCTGGAGATAGATTTACCTAATAAAGCTTCGGACCCGGAGATGTGGATATCTCACGGGTGAACGTCGCTCCACATAGCTTTAATGATGTTGTAATTTCTAACATCATAGTACAGCCTTGGCCATATGTAGCGCTCTTCCTTTAGTTTTTGCTGATTCTATTAGGCTACAAAAAAAAATTGCTTAGAAATAAATTTTTAATACATAAATCTAAGAGTTTTTGACAGCGGGGGTAAAATATTTATAGTTTTGTAGACATTATTTTACAGGTGTTTTGGATGTTAATTTGATGTTCACTGGTATATTGTAATCAACAAATATGCTGAAGAAACGTGAGAGCGCAGTTAAATTGTTGTCTTGCATTCGTAAAGGGTATCAAAAACAAAAATCGCGAAAATGAAACTTTCACGTTGTGCAATACAGCACACTATAAATCATAACCGGGAAATTTCCCAATATGGAAATAGGTCAAAAAGTGAGGGGAAACGTGCAACAAGGCTAGACCGATATATATCGCAAGTAAGGAGACAATACCTACATCTTATAGGCGCAAAGTATCTAATAAACCCTTTCTCAGTGAGAAGCACAAAAGGGATCGCCTTGTGCGGACAAAAAGACTTGCTTATTGGATAATTAAAGATTGGTTCAAAATTATTTGGTCTGACGAATCCAATGTAGAAGCATGTATAGTCTGGCATTTATTTGTTTTTTTAATATAATTCACGTATTCTTTATTTATTCAATTCCACGTTTTGGCCAACGTGTGTCGCAGGAAAGGAGAAGCATTTCACCCCGATTTTGTCTCCCAACTGTCAAGCACGAAGGTACCAGCATCATGGTTTGGAGATGCATGTCGGCTGTCCGTACCGGAGAAGCTTTCGTTTGCCAGGGTAGTATGAATCGCATGCGGTGTACTTTGTCGCTAGAAAAAGTGTGAGACTTATCAATTCATAAACTATTTAACGAAGATGATCCAGATTCTATCTATCAACAAGATAATGCACTGTGTCACAAGTAACGGCATGCTTATGCATTGGTTTGCTTAAAATAGTGTAGCAGTATTTGAATGGCCCACGCAGTTCTCGAACTTATCGTCCATTGAACGTTTGTGGCGTATTTTAAAATTAAATATTGGCAAGGACAGATGTACTTCCAAAGAAACATTGAAACAAAAAATATTAGAACTGTGAAAGGTAATACCATCTAAAACATGTCGGAATTTGGTTGCCAGTATGCCGAGGAGGATTAAGCCAAAGATGTTTCAGCAAAATATTAATTTCTAAGAATAACTAGTTATTTATGACATAATATATAATAAACAAGCAGTTTTATCTTTTTTAATTCCTGTCAATTATCTTCCAATAAACATATTTGGGGGTGCCTAAAACATATGAGCAATGCTGTATATATTTCTGAGATATCCGTACTTATAAAGACTTTATTCTCTCGGTATCTCCACAAGAAAACTCAGAAAGGGACTAAAATAAAGAGGAAATCGAACAAACTGTGTGTGATATACTATCTAATGGTAATAGTAACAAGATTCCTTTAAATTTTCATATTTACAAAATCGTAACAATTTCATGTCTGTATAATGTTGTAGTTTAAATGTCTTTTGAACAAATTCTTCTAAGATGTACCATTAGATAATCCCACAATGTTACAGATGCCTTGGATGGTCTGTCCGTGATAAGTCATAACTGCATTCTGTACATCGACGGCGTATTCCAGTGTAATATCGGTTAATGCTTGCCCGAAACGTTCATCATCACCAGCTGATGTTTGGCCATTTTTGATACCATTAAATCAGTCTGTGTTTGATCCAAAGCCTTACCTCCCAAATGCTTCCCCGTATATTTTGTGTATTTCTGCGCCTGTTACTGAATTTAGAATAGAGCTTGATTCATATACGCTATTCCCCCAAATCGTAAACATAAACAGACACACCAACAAAGAACGTTTCCACTTACAATGATGTCGTTTGGCATACTGATTCAGATAGGTTGTACACAACTCCACGTAACGGCGTTTAATTGTAGCTACGTTCGTTTAGGGGAGTGATTAAATTTTTGGGAACTTTTGGCGTACCACCTCGTATTTCTTCAGGTTTGGATTAAAATATTTGATGGACACTTTAAGCAAAATTTCAAGAATATTTCTTGCACAAGATACCTTGCACCAAAAACTTAAAGCTTATGCAAAAATATTACTTTTCATTTTTCAAAGTTCTATTCTAAAAACTGGAAAATTCCATAATTTCGAAAGACGACAACAAAGAAGAAATTTTCAGTCCTAAGGATTGTTTTGTACGTTAAAACTAACAAGTAGTAAGAAGAGATCAATTTAGAAACCGTCCTTGTTTTTTGAGAGTTTACATTTTTTAAATCTTAACAATTCCGAAAAATTAAATTTTTGATACAGTTTTAACTTAAATCCAAATTAAAAATTGTTCCCGTTTAACGCCAGTTTACGGAAAATATAATACATAATCACAAAAACCTTGTTTTAAATACCTGCGTACACTTCTTATGCGCAACGGTACACCTATGTTTGTATTTCCATTCCTATTATTCAAACGCAACCGTCGTAAGAAGAGAACATTAAATCATGCATATTCGATGTGTGCGATACGGGCAAAGCATGTTTCATGCAGATAAGTGCAGGTAAAATAAATTGCTGGCATTATCTACATGGAATCAAATCCTCAACATTACTACTGTTACATTAAGAAATTTATGTAGGTTCAAGTTTTCGTCGAAACTTTATCAATATCCCATAAATAATGTTCAGAGGTCATAAATTTCAGCCTTGCACTTGGTAATCGCACGCGATGTAAAATTACCGCTAAACATTCGCCCGGATTCTACTACTTGATTCATGAAATCTGAAACTTGTGTGTCGACAAATAATACCGACGATGACGTCTATTTCTATCCATATACACACACGTACAATCCTATCAAGTATCCTAGAACATTTACGGCTGTTTGTTTATGCCGGTTGGATACTTCGGAATGATTATTTGAGGGTACACTTTGCAATACGAAATCTACATTATGGATGCTGATGGTTGTGACGCTAAATCAATACAATTACTAAAATTTACATAATTGGTTTACGGAAGATAATACGTCTGTACAAATTATGTTAATATCCAAAATAAACTGTGATTACAATAACTTAATTTGGCTACCATACTGACACGATACACGCGCAGCCTAGCAAAAATTTTTAATCAAAAAGTTATATACCTTGTAACCTTGTATAATGCATAACAGAAATTGAAGTGATGGTATCATCTAGCAGACGTAAATTTTCGAAAGCAATTGTTTAAGTAATACAGCTGCGCAAATAAATAAAAGGTTTAATAGGTTGGTACATATGCACACATCTAAAAGCATGGGTAAACCTAGGTGTAAGCATGTTAAGTATTCTACGATCTTTTGGGGAATGGAATGTGACTTACTCATAAATAAGTATTGTTGACATTACCTAATTTTTGACCTCAGTAAACTTTTTGATTGATTTGATGGAAGTGAAAATGAAAGATGTTTGTTCTTTAGTACACAATATATTTGAAATCCGAAAAGAATACTATTTACGTTTCGTAAGGAGGAATTGGTAGAGGAGTTGAATTGCTTCGTGTTTTATAGTGTATTACGTAAACACTGGAAATACTCAAATTAATCATAACTGTCCCCCCTTTTTTTTTTTAATATGGATCCCACAAACCAATACGATTTACATCTACAGCAAATTTAAAAACCAAGGTAACCTAAAAAATAAAGTCAATGGCGTTCAAAACGAAGATTACAAAATTAGTTTCCCGGAAAAATTTATTTAATTTTCCTATTGTCGTCAAAATGGTACTGTTACTAAACACACCGGCAAATTTAACGGAACGAATATAAAATTGATTTTTTCTCTTCATAACTTTCTTTCTCATAACAAATTTGAATGGAATTTTTTTTATTGGAAAAATTAACTAATGGCTAGCTGATTGTAGTTTATTTTGTAAAGCTTCATGCCATTCTCAAGCCAAGAAAATTTTTGCAGAAAATGAATTGTACATTTTGACTTGTTTTAAACATTTAATATTCAAGAAAAATTCCAACAATTTTTTTTTTCAATAACGGGTGTTTCCTCCACGATCTCTTACAACTGCGGTTATCCGTCTTCCCATACTTCTAATGACGTTGTCGATCATTTCTTGAGGCAAATCTTCCCATATTTCAATTAGAGCAGCTCTCACGGCTTCGGTGTTCCGGACTGCAGGAATTCTTGACCTAAGTCGTCTACCTAGCATGTCCTAAACATGTTCAATTGGATTCAAATCCGGGGAACATGCAGGCTTGATTATTGTTGGTATTTATACTTGATTTAAAAAGTCAGTTACACAGTGAGCTACGTGAGGGCGAGCATTGTCGTGCATTAACATGAAATTTGGACCGATATATGGAGCGAAAGGTATCACATGGTCTTGCAAAATTTCCCTTACGTATCTATCGGCAGTTAAAGTGCCGCCAGGATTTTGTAATTTTTCTATTGCATCTGCTAGCCCGAAGTAATTGTCGTGAATGATTTCTAAAATATCCGTACTGCTCCGCAGACGAAGTAATACTACCGTTCCTCTCGGTCCGAACTGATTCTACGCCGATGCGCGGTACCGCTCGTGGCCAGCGTTACTAATGACCCTAGTAGTCGACGCTGAAAATAAATAAATAAATAAATAAATAAGTAAAAAATGTAATACAAGAATCACATTAATTAATATTTGCAAAGTAATTAACAATTAAATGTTTTTCAAAGTTTTTTATTAAAAATATGCGGCGATTGTCGGTATACATATGTTTGAACACAGAAAAACTCCTTTCTTAATTGGACATGCTTGAATTTTTGACATATTCATGGATCTATATGTGGTTCGACATCTGCACTAAAATTACGACAAAAAATTTGAGAAACATTTTTCAGCTTTTTGCATACTACATTCTTATCAAGAACTGAAGCTAATTTTTTACATATCGAATTCCCTAACTCGCCCTTCACCATTTAGCATTTTTTTCAAAATCATTTACTAAGTTCACCGAATCAAGTAAAAGCAAATTTTTGCTTTCGAGCTTCGCAATTGTCGTATGTACAAAATTGTAATTGGTTTTAGTAAAAGTTAATTGTTGAGTTAATAATGTTGATTTTAAATACGCTTACTATTTTCAAGGGCAACGCACGAGTTGTCATGAATGTCATATACTATGGGTTTGATTTCGTGTAAATAATCAGAGTAAAAAATTGCAGCTTCTAGCCAAGTATCCCATCTAGTTACAACAGGTTGTGGCGGTAAGAGAGTTTTCCTTATAGTGCTGTACTCTTAAAGGTGCTTTAACAAATATTTTTTTACATTACTGATTAAATCATTAATAAGCGGAAATTGTTTTCGGATTTCTTCCGCTACTAAATTCAGTTTGCATAAAAAATTTGTAGATTGTCTACAGCCATAACTATATAACCAGCATTATCGGTTAATATTAAAATTCTTTCACTTGGAATACTTTGCGGTAGAAAAAAACTAGACAATTCTTCTTGTACAAAACGAATAATAGTTACATTATTTGTTTTCGATAACTCTTGATAACTTTGATGCAATTACATATGATTTAGCTGCGTATTCTTCTTGTAAAACCCCTATAAGCAAATTTGCAACGACTAGAAGAGTCTGTTGTTTCATCAACTACAAGATAAAAATAATTATTAGAGTAACCTAATCTTGCGGACTCGCATAGGCGTCGGTATTACGGGTTAATATAAGAATACGAAAAATTCATAAATAAACTAAACCGGTGGAGAAGCAGGCGTGTAGTGTCGACCTTGAATATAAATCATGTTAAACCGCGCTGAGAGAGATTTCGTTTTAGTACCGGTTGAGCTGTTGCAGAGATTAGTCGAACGGTCAAGGTTATGTACTTACGTGTCGCTTTTGAAAATATAGCTGGTGTTTTTTGTGTGTTGCAATATTCGTTTGGCTGCATTGGACAGAACTGATTGCCAGAGGCATGTCAATGGTATTAAGCATATGAGAAATGCAAGAACTGAAATACCTTATACACTATTCCTCATACATTTATTAATTATGTTTACCTCTTGTAATCTTCCGTTGTCGTTGGTGAGAAAAGCAGCTTTTAAAACGTTTTGGCGACAATACGTTCCAAAGTACCCATTATCCTCACAAACACAATTACAGAATCATTTGCCGCGAATGAAAGAGATGCTAGAAAATGTGTGTAAACGTGATTTGTGTTCCAAAAAAATATGGATTACCGTGGATGAGACGACCGATATAAAGAAAAACAGTATTGTAAATGTAATAGCTCGCGTTTTATCTAGCGAGAACACAGCATCTCGATATTTGTTAGCTTGCAAACATGTTCAACAATGTACCGCGGAAAATATTCGAAAAGTGATAATGAACGCTTTGAAAAAATTTAAAATTGCCCAAGATCAAGTTGTGATGATTGTGACAGATAGTGCAGCAACGATGTTAAGTGTTGGGCGATCCTTAAAACATATATTTCCTAACTTAATACATATAATCTGCGTGCCGCATGCTTTGCATTTAGTTGGTGAAGTTGTTCGACAACATTACGGGAACGTTGATCGGATGATTGGAAGTATTAAAGCAGTATTTCATAAATCTCCTAAACGTTTAAAAGAATTTCGTAAATTTTGTCCAGGTATTCCAGAACCTCCTGAACCAATTTTAGCGCGATGGGGTACTTGGCTAACAGCAGCTTCTTACTATTTGATCCATCTTCAACAAATTCAATCAGTTATAATGCGATTTAATCGGAATGAATCCAAAGCAATTAGAGAAAGTCAAAGAGAATTTCAAATTCCTCAACTTTTAGAAGATTTAACAACAATATGTACCAATTATACAGTATTACTAGATGCCATCAGGAAACTACAATGTACTGAATTGTCATTGCAGGAATCATTAGACATAGTGGAGAGTGTAAAAAATTAATTACACGCATTAAATGATACGCCAGGATTATGCGCTAGTCAAAAGTTGGCAGATGTTTTAAGGAAAAATCCCGATTTTAATACTTTAGAGGCCGTTTATAATAAGTGTAAGAATAGTGAACTTTTAAGTGATTTTGAAAAACAGTTTCTACATGCAAATGTAACTTCCTTAGATGTGGAGAGATCGTTTTCTATGTATAAGAATATTTTTTCTTGTCGACGCACAAGGTTTAAAGAAGTAACTGTGGAAACATATGCAATGATGCAAGTTTACAGTAGTTCACATCCTGATGCCTCTAATTTGTTGAATAATTTGCAAGTAAGTTTATTTATGAATTTTTCGTATTCTTATATTAACCCGTAATACCGACGCCTATGCGAGTCCGCAAGTTTTGGTTACTCTAATAATTATTTCGAATAGTATTACATATTTCGTTAAGTATGTTATTGTAACATTTGTGCACATAATCTTTTCTTATTGTCCTTTCATTCGAAATATTACGGGTCTGTTATATCATTTGCATTATAGTCAGCAATAACTCCTTTAAAAACAGTGTATTAGACAGGTTATTTACACGAAGTTGCGCTGCGCAGGTCACCTGCATTATTCTGTATCAGGAAAAAGCAGTCGATAATCTGTTAATTGCATTATAGGTAAGCAAGTAAATACCAAATTACCTGACATTAATGCGCATAAATGCAATTTTTAACAAAATATGAAACAAGTACGAGAAATATGCAACTTATGCAAAAAAAAATATTATTTTTTTACTTATATTTTAGTTGTAAATATGTTGAAATAAAAAAGGGTCGGCATATATATGCAAAAAATAGAACCCTAGATATCACATATTTCCATTTTGAGTAGGTCAGAAGTCGATTTTTGCAGCATATTGCTTTGATCCAACGCTCGATGTTGGATCCAGTTGGATTATTTTTACTAATTATACGATATTATTACATTTTTTGTTGCTAGATTTATCCGTTTGATGTCAACATTGACAGATAAATAGTCTGACTAGTTGCATTTGTGTTAAGCAGAGTCCGCATACAGATTTGCTTTTTAATATTGCCTTAGATACTCAGAATTTCCTAAGAAATCTCTGCATTTCAAATGCAAGAAGAGTCATAACGAAAATAAAAAAATATCCACTACACACTTTTTCCTTCCCTCCTTTCATCCTTCGCGAAACTTGTTTGAAATATTAAGCACTTCTAGAAACAGCAAACAAGATATTTTAATTCGCGGTAGTGCAATTTATTCGGCAAAATAAGCAGTACGAAATTATGATGTTTCCCTTTCGTTTTATTATCGCGCGACTACGGCTACGCGTCTTGCATTTCTAATGTAAAGGGAGAAGGGCTGTAAAAATTTACTGAGGCGAGTTAATAAAAGTTTAAAAAAAATATTACTACGGCAAGAAAATAAACCCAAATGAAATATCAGATGTAAATTGGGTACCTACGTGTCTGTACGGGTAAGGTCCGCCAACTTTAAAGGAAATTACACAACGTAAATAAAAGCTGTAAAAAAAGCGGATGATAAAGTTCGCTGTACTGGAATTTTATAATTGGATAAATTGTAAAATTATTACGTTTTGACACACTGTTACTGCCTGGTGATATTTCTGTTGGTGTCCAGCGAACTGAACAACTCGATATTTATGTCGCGGGTCTTTGTTTGTCTATTATATAAATCATAACGAATTTCCAACTAAATTCTATAAATAATACGCGAGAAAATGTAAAAAATTCTACCTTAGCTCTCTTGATACTTCTTGTACATTACTTTCAGTGTAATGTAAACTAATCCCTGGACAAAATTAACGCACCACCTTCTTAAACTTAAATAATTACATTAATGAAAATAAAATTGAACCAAATTATAATGAAAACAAATTAGGTTTATAAAATCATTTGAGAAAGAAATCAGCGAAACATGGACCATATTTTAAATCATTAGAAATTTCTTTTGTTAAAAATGAGTGAGATATGAAAACGAAAATTAGTGGATCCAATGTGGCGTTAGTTTGTAGGTCCTCCTCTACTCCTGATTACCGCATTCATAAATTCATGGTTCCATAAATGCTCAATGGAATTGAGGTCGGGACTGTTAGGTGGCCATTCCATTAACAGAATATCAACAGCATGCGTCTTGCATAAATAAAAAATTAGGACCAACAAAAGGAGCATTTGGCATTACGTGTTCAAGCACAATGTTTTCCAGCCCTAATAGACCTCGCACCTATAAGGACCAACTCTGTATGGCCGCCGAAACATATGACTAACGCTGGCCACGAGCGGTACCGCGCATTGGCGTAGAATCAGTTCGGATCGAGAGGAACGGTAGTATTACTTCGTCTGCGGAGCAGTACGGACATTTTCGCTGCCGGTCATTTGCGCAATTGTTTATCTGTCCTAGAAAAATTATGATTTCGACAGCAAAATGACCGCGGTCGGACAAACTTCGAAAATTTATTGCAGAAATTCCAGACTTAATATATAAAGATGCTAAAATTAAATGTGTAATCTGTAAAATCCCGTTAATGTGTTGGTCCAGACAACATTGTCTACGACACGTAAGTAGTGAAAAGCATGTCTTAAAGAGAAATTGCGCACGAGACAATGAAAAATTTGTATTTAATTTATTCGTTACGTTTATCTCATGTAATATACCGTTTAATTTACTAGACAAGGAACCATTTATCTGCTTTTGGAATAACTATTCGGAGTGCAAATTACCAAGTCGAACATCGTTACGAAGAATTGTGCCATCTGCGCGCGAACATATTGAACAAAAAATAAAATCGGAGTTGAAAGATCAAAAATTGTGGTTATGTGTCGACGAAACAACAGATCGGAAGAAACATTCTGTTCTTAATGTAATGGCACGCAAATTGGAACCTCATCAATCGGCACCTTCAATTCTATTACCCTCCAAACGAATACAACAGTGTACTGCCGAAGTAATTTCAAAGTTAGTGTTAAATACATTAGACAAGTTTGAACTTTCAACAAACCAACTCTTGATGTTAGTGAGTGATGGTGCTGCAAACATGCTTTCTGTAGGCCGGTCTCTTAGAAAGCATTCTGCTAATTTGTTACACATTACGTGTAAAATTCATGCTCTCAATCTTGTGGCGGATAGTATCAGAAAATGTTATCCTGAGGTAGACGCTTTAATAGCGCATACCAAAGCAGTATTTGTCAAATCACCGAAACGTATTCGCGAATTTCACAGACTGTGCCCCCGTATACCAGAGCCACCAGAACCTATTCTAACTCGTTGGGGAACATGGTTACAGGCCGCGTTTTATTATCATAAATATTTTGACAATATTAAGAACGTGATTTTACAATTCGATACAAAGGAAGCTGCCGCTATCCAGAAAAGCCAATCGAAATTTCAAGATAGTCAGGTTAAAATGGATTTAAAAATCATTCACGACAATTACTTCGGGCTAGCAGATGCAATAGAAAAATTACAAAATCCTGGCGGCACTTTAACTGCCGATAGATACGTAAGGGAAGTTTTGCAAGACCATGTGATACCTTTCGCTCCATATATCAGTCCAAATTTCATGTCAATGCACGACAATGCTCGCCCTCACGTAGCTCACTGCGGTGCCGTTAGAAGAATCTCTACAAATAGTGCAACATGTTCACGCACAGCTATGCGCGATTGAAGACGCAAAAAATGTTTCTGTTCTAGAAAAATTTGAAAGTGTTTTTGAGAAAAATTCTGATTTTGGCACATTAAGACACATTTGTGAAGGTGCGTCAACAGAATCGTTAAGTTATTTGAAAGATTATTTTACTTACGCAAATATTACGTCACTAGATGTAGAACGTTCGTTCTCTGCATATAAACGCATTTTTTCCTCATGCCGTACTAGTTTTGCCGAAACAACAGTTGAAACATATCTAATGTTGCAGATATTTAACAGACATTATTCACTTTGTGATTTCACGGAGGACTCTTAAAATGGTAAGTGTTTGAGCACGTGTTATTTAATTTTTATTTAAAAGATGAACGAAATTATTTGCGGCAGCAAACATCTCTATTAGCAGAATAACTCTAGTGGAACGCGAGGCCTGGTCGACTCTACGCTACTGCGCGGTACCGCTCGTGGCCAGCTTTACATATGACCCTCCCAAAACATTACGAAGCCACCATCAAACGAGACCCTTGGAGAAATGTTGCAACTTGCAAATCTCTCTCCTTCCCTTCGCCAGATACGCCTACGTCCACTGGGAGATTTTAAGCTAAACCTCGTTTCGTCAGAGAATAATACCTTTTTCCAATCATTAATAGACCAATGTTGATGATTTCTGGCAAAACGTAATCTTTGAACTTTGTACTCCCTGGTAAGTAGTAGTTTTTTCTGTTGGTTCCCTGTTCCTTAGTTCGGCTTCATCCCACACATTACTAGTGATTCTCCGGTTTCTAAGGACGGATTGCCTCAGAAAACGGCCATCCCTTTGATTTGTACATCGTTTTCGCCCTTGCGAGAAATCCTGAATCGTTAAAACGTCTAACTATGCGACTTATGCTAGAATGATTTCTTCCTAACACACTAACAACATAACGCATAAAGTATCCCTCATCCAGCAGAGTTGATGCCCGTACTGCCTCCTCCACCGATAAATTTCTTTTGTGATTCATTTTTCTTCTTTGAAACACTCGTAGATGAACTTTAAAACTCGTATGTCTTACAACCGATAAAAAATTAGCTTAATAACTTGTCTCAGCAGTTTTTGAACGAATTTTAAATCAATGGTGGTCAAACCTGACTAATTGACATTTGCCATTTTAAAACAAAACAACATGTGCTTGAAATGCCAGAGAAGGTCCAAAGCCTACTTGTAAGTTAGTAGATTAAAAGTTATCATTATCTCTGAATATTTTTAAAAAATGTTAATGGTGCGTTAATTTTGTCCAGGAGTTTAGTTTACTTAAACAGGAGAAACCAATAAAATGTATTTCATACTCGTTGAGAATTAATAATGGCACAAATTGGTGGTTGTTTTATTTCAGAATCATTTATATAGTAAGAGATCTTTTTTACTCATTAAAGAAAAATGTTGAATGTTGCTATACCTGTGAAACTACTTATCTTTCCGGATAACTACGTGCAAGCAAGCTACTTCTGACCATAGTACGTACTACCTTACATGTGTTTTCTCAGAATAAATAACAAGTATATATCTTCATTTGCTGAATCTAATGTCTTACTTCTCTAATAAGATACGAAAGAAGCAGCTTAAGTTTTTACAAACGATCACTAGTTGACGCTAGTGAGAGTTGACATTACCATTTCCGTAAAATCTAACATTTGTTATTGTTGAAGCAGTGACAGGACAGAAGTCGGCCAAGCGGTTTGTTTAGTGTGCGTTTAAAGAAATGAATCTTTTGAAAAAATGGAAATTTCACGTGGAGGTTTTCGTTGGATGATTTATTAAAGGTCTAACACAACAACAATGTCTCGAATCTCTTCATTCAACTGCTGACAATGAAGCACCATCAGAAAAGACTGTTTACAACCGGTTTGCAGAATTTCGTCGTGGTCGTGCTTCCGTCAGCGATGAATTTCGTGAAGGTCGACCAAAATGGGTTCTTGTTCCAAAAAACATTGAGGCTGTACACAACTTAATTGAAGAGAATTGGCATGTGACTTACCGTGTGATCGAAGCATCCTCAGACATATGGACATGTCTAAAGGATCTTTTGCTGATGGATTCCGCATAATTTTAGTCAAGCACATAAAAGTCTCGTGTAAATTAGTGTAAGGAAATGGTCAAAAATTCGACAGAGGAACTTCAAAATTCAGTTTCTGGCTCGCAGCAATCAACCGTTTGGGGGTCCCAGATGAACCGAATCCAACAAAAGTTGAAGCATTTCCAATAAAATAGTTGCTGATTTCTTTCGTTGTACTGGGCATGTCGCAAGCATGGCTTTGGCTGTTAAAGGCTTCAAAAACCATGTTTTGGAGATATCACCTTCAGAATGGAAAAAATGCATGCAAAAGTGTATAAATCTTAATGGGGTATATTTAAAAAACAACGATTTGCACCAAAAAATGTTTGCAAAAACTTAAAAGGTATCCCTTGCAACAATAACCTTCCATCCTGTTTCCTTCCGTCACCCTTGGTGACTAGGAAGACAAGTAAAATAAGGCGTAGAAAATATCAATCATATTAAAATACTCCCACCAAAAATAACTAAGAAAATCAAACCAGATACTCCCTTTAACATAATTAAACCTCTATCCCTAATCATATTCAAAGGTAAATTGTAATATTCCGCACCTTGCAATTTCTGACAGGATCTAAATTGATTGGAAAGATAAATAATCCAATAATTTGCGTGTAATTCTAGTTTCATGTGTTTCTATGAAAATTACATATACTGAGTATACTATTGAGTAGCATTTTCATTGAAATAAGGTAATGTGATTTTCATTTCAGTTCGTTATGTCTCCTTAACCAAACGTTTTCGGATATATAGACTTTTTACCTTATTTTGACGAGTATAATTTATTGTTAGTTTTTGGAAATGTGTTTTTGAATCAGCCTGTATATTTACGATAACTTCTGAGATAGGAAGTTCGTTTTAAATAAATGTTTTATTCAAATTTAACCCATTTAACTTGGTTGTTTATCTTTTATATTCTGAATGCTCCATATATCATATTCTTAGATTAAATTATGTAACCTGTAAGGAGTAAGTAGGCGTTCAAAACGCCTTAGGCCCTCATCTTTTACGTTATTTACTCACACAATTCCGGCTCAATTTAAATTTTTTAGTAAATGCTTTTATAGCGGCTGCTGGCTTCCTAATTTTATGCCCGAGACGTTTTGTCTATGGACTGTAATCTTTACAACCTACTACACGCTTAAGATCGCGGAGACGGTTCCGTAGAGACCAGATCCGGAGGCTACAACAGTTGCACCGGGACCAAAAACTATGTGCATATAAAACGGATATTAATGAATAACGTCATGAAACGTGCACCATCGTACATTTCGTGACTAGATCCCGTGAAATGCGTGCATTATTACGGAGTTTAAAACGCGCAACACCGGCTGAACTTCTCGTTCGTGATCTGAAATTCTTCCGAGTATTAATTAAGACGTTTAAAATATCGCATCGGCGAGTTAGTAAAGTACATTTCTGTACGTACATACATCGAAGACCACCGTTTAGTTTGATCTCTGCAGTAGCTTGCTATTATCCGATGCAATTAATTAAATTTTATTGTTGTAAAGTGGAGTAATGTAACAATCTCGATGCAGATAAACCGAGAAGACTCCGAAATCACATTGAATTGATTTATTATGTAGAGCCAATGATGAATAAATAATATCTCTCATTGTGTTCAGCTCCGACTTTATCTTATCGACACTGAAGGAGAAATAATTAATAACCCGTGACAGTTGTATACCAGTAGCATTAACATTAAGTACATCTTTTTTCGTAAACAACATTCCATCTCGGTTGCTTTTTTCTCTTTAAGAATATTTTAATTGTAAATCGGGTATTGTCGTTGAATCAAATACTGTGAGACTTCCACAAAGCGACCAATTGTTTTTTAACTAATTTGAATCAAGAACCTATTTGTGTAAAATTCAGACAACCACCTTATATAAATAAACGCTAAATCCGCTAGATTTTTATTATCCATTGCTAGAGCACAGTTATGAAATAATTTGTTGGGTGAATGCTTAACAATCCAATAATCCTAATCTCATTACATCGTTTAGTTGAACAAGGTTTTTTTTGTATAAGCAGCTTAATGTCGACCATGAAAGAGGATATTCTAAGATGGAAAAGCACCATTTTTAAGGGTATTAATTAAAGTAAAGTGACAGAGACATTTATTCTTTGGAAAAACGATTTATTGGGAGAAATTTCTAACCAAATAATTTGAAAATATAATTTTAAGCGGATAATCATCAAATCATCAAAGAAAATAGGTTAAAGTCAAGTATGAAACTTTGATTCCCTAAATTTAAAGAACTACGTTTTATACACGTGGAAAGAATGCCTAATACAATAACCAAAAAATAAATGCTAATATAGCTCATGGTATTGGTGGAATCATTCCCGGCAAAAACAATGTAGCAGAGAAAATAGCGCTAACACATGGACATGTTTCTGCCTACTCGGCGTCATCAGCATGGTTCTGAGCACTATCTACTGCCGCTATCATTGAGTTTGCCTCTCAGTTTATATTGCTAATCTCCAAAGCAGCACTGAATATGTCTCTCGGCGACACCTATCGCCAACAAACATAGTCACGCCGTCCCAGAGGGTAGCAAGACAAACCGGAGTGTAGTGTGTGTTGTTTTTGCCGGGAATGATTCCACCAATACCATGAGCTATATTAGCAACTACGTTTTACTTTTAAAATTCCCCTAAAGCATAATTTTCCAAAAGTGGCAGATTTCGCCATTTTAAAGCTACAGCAAATACCCCTAAATAATACAAGAGGAACGGTCACATAAACTTCCGTTATAATTCTCAAAAATTATAGAAAAAATTGTAGTAAATGAAGTATGGCAATTCATAAATAAATTTAACACCTTATACCCAAATTAACACAGTTTTAGGAAAAATCATTCGAGGGAAACGGCTAGGTTTGACTTCGTTCAGCAAATACATAGCGAGTTAGACAAAGGAAATTATGTTGGCGGATTATTTTTCGATCTTTCAAGAGCCTTTGACACAATTAATCCTGCATTCGTCAGTGACAAGCTCTTCGCAATGGGTATCCGTGGCAACATTAACACCCTGATCACTTCTTTTATGACCAACAAGCGCTTGTATGTGAACGCAAATGGTGAGGATTCTGAGCAGCTTGATGTTGATCTCAGCACGCCACAAGGATCTTCATTGGGACCCCAATAAAAACAGGCACCACAATTAACTTTGCAGATGATACATCTATCCTTGTATCATCTAACAACCAGAAAGAATTACCGGATAAGATAAATGCAGACGTAAACGAGATAAAACAATGGTGTGATCGCAACAACTTTATCCTGAACATCGCCAAAACAACGTTATTAAATTTTCATCGGCAGTTGAGTTATGAAGATGTGACTATAACATTTTTGGGAGTTGTTTTAGATCCGGATCTCAATTGGACGCAGCATGTGGATCAAGTAGTAGCGTAGGTTACTATTAACTTTCACTATTACTTGATCCACATATATTGCATATCACGCACTATTGAAACTTAGGGATACCCAGAACACTCAACAGTTACTAGAAATGTACTTTACTGTGTTCGTATCGCAAAAAAGGCTGTTGAGGATAATATTTGATTCAAAACCTACCCATTCGTGCTTTCCAGAGTTTCTACAACATAGATTGTAAACTTTTCCGTCGTTATTTATGTATAAGTATGTGCGTAGTGTTCGCGTTCTATAGTAAAAGCAAATTCATCGAAAACAGTGACTTTCACGAGTATCCTACAAGAGGCAGACTAAAGACTGTCACAAGGTGACAAGTCTGGACTATAGGGTGGATGTTTCAGCGCTTCCCATCCTAATGCATCCACTTTTTGCATCGTGGCGTTAGCCATATGAGGCCTGACGTTGTCATGCAGAAGAATTACACTTCTGGCCGATTGCTTCTTCCTTTTCCTTCGAAATGACAATTTCGCGGCACTTCACAATGCGCCGATTTCCTTCTATGAAATTTCGGATCGCCTCGATGTTGGCCTCGGTTACACTTGTCTTTGGGCGGCGATCATGGCTCTCGTTCTCGACCTTTTCACGCCCTCCAGAACATTTTTTGTGCCATATAAACACACGTGTTCTTGACAGGGTATTGTCCCCGAACTGTGTCCGTAATCGCCGTAAAATTTCGGATGGGTTTACCCCCTCCTTGGCCAAAAACTTGATGACAATCCGCTGCTCCACGGAGACATGCACTTCTTTCTCGCTCATAGTTTCTTTTGATACTAAAGGGACCCGAGAGAGTTGCGGTCGGTTCTCCTTTCTCCCTAACGGTACAGGCTACCTGCGCATCAACCCCTTCCAGGTCTTGAAGCCCTCCGGAATTTTTAAGAAAATCAGTCCCGTTTATATTTGATACACCCTCGTATTTATTTGGAAATAATCAACGATTAAATTCCATCAATAGGGTAAAAAAAAAATAAGGTGTATTACGTATTTTCATAAATCTGTGTCGAGCAGATATCTCGAGCACGTATGCTAGGCGGCTGACTTCCGAGTGTGTGCGATTGCCTAAGGACACTGAGGAATAGGGCGTTCCTGGCACAGGCGGCAACGTTACTCGTTGTATGTATGGGACCACCGCTTATAAAGCAATCCTTACCAACCCTAGTATATATGACGTTACCAATGTCACACTGTGATTACATGGCCTAATAAATCTATCCATCTATCTAATGATAAATTAAAGTGTAAACAAAAAGCTTAAATCGCTTTCCTGAAGAATAATGTTTTTTGAGATATAACTCTCTTCTTCCGGATAAACGATATTACATCACCAGGAAAACCACGGAATAATTGCAAAAAAACACCTTAATAATGTACAAATTAAAAACAATACTGTTCGATAAAAAAGTCATGATTGTTATCTCGTCAAATCAATCTCCTCTAAATTAATTGTTCTGTACAACTCCTACAGTTCCCTGTAACCGCACAAACTTTAAAAATCGCGTAACTCAGCAAATAAAAGATCATGTAATTCCACTGACTTCGCGTTACGGGTGGTTCAAGTGGTTCAATTAATAATCCACGCTTCAAGAAGAACACACACATAACGCATATATCCACGTACACAAACATATCTATCTCCATCATCTTTTTATACGGAAAACTATTTTCCTAGCTAAATAAATATTATTTATTAACGAAACGCCTAAAAAGAAACATTGAATAATGGCAGCGCTTATTTAACGATTTAATAGTGTCTTGACAAGCTCGACGCGGGTCCATAGCACCGCACCATACGAATAAATTTCACGTACCCACATGCGCGACTAAACAACGTTCGTTTCTATTATTCACGGTAAAAAATTTATATTGGATTTACATCACACAACGAGGTGGTTCATTTACCAGTACATGCATTCAAAGGACCATAACCGAACATCGCGGTGTGTGTAGTATGGCGCGTACAGAGGCGTTATTGTTACCTATATATGGTGTCCATCACGACGGACCCCAGAGTAGAGTGTACGGAATAGGTTATGCGAGTACAATATTGTTCAAAAGTATGAGAATATTGGGAATTTTGTGTATTACATGTTTGTATTGTTAATGTGTATGAATTTTGTAACAGGGATTAGTAAGAACGTCGACCTTGATCTGAGTAATTGACTTTATTTACCCTGATCTTTGTTACTAGGCGTATTATGCCCAATGAGCAATACCAAGTGCCAGCATTAAAATAAATTGGAACAAAAATATATGCAGGATGTTAGGAAATTCGCGAACACGGACTATGGAATTAAGTTAAGTAGCAAAAACTGAAACGAATGTTCCTTCATTTTTTAATGCGACCAATATTTTCTGACTTATAGCAATTTTAAAAATGAAAAATAAAACATGTAAACATTAATATTAGACTACTGGAAATGTATGAAACAAAACACTTTATAACATTTGTTCGAGTTGTCTTCAGTCGGAATCTAAACATGCTTCAACACGTCCTGCTACTACTTGAACGGTGTTACGTAACATCTGCGGTGTTATTTGTTGCGTCGCTTAAAATACACGGTTATCTAGTTCATCAAGATCGGCCATAGGTGTTTGGTAAACTAACGATTTCAAAACGTCCCATAGAAAGAAACCGCAAGGTGTCAGATTTGGCGATCGAGGTGGCCAAGGTATTGGATCACCCCTACCAATTCATCGGTTATGGAAAGTATTGTCTAGCTAATCTCGTACAATTCGTGCAAAATGGGGACCTGCCCCGTCGTGCATAAAATCATATTGACGGAGATTTATATCATCCAAAAATTCTGGAAGCTGTTATTGCAGAAAATCTAAACAATTTTCTCCATTTATGCGGTGCGGCAAAATATGAACAAACTAAAAATAATGGAAAGTAATTACAACATTTTGACGTAACTTTACCAGTCGTTCACCCAATGAACCAGCCCAGATATTGAAACCAAAGCGACGTTGGCGATTTCTAGGCACCATTAAATGCGGATTCTCATAACTCCAGTGATGTTGATTATTGAAGATACCATCTTGGAAAAGTAAGCATTCATCTGTCCACGGAATGGAATCTAGGATGTTCAGATCGAGATTTAGATACCACTCACAAAACGCTTGCCGAAGTGGACCAATATTATCTTCCAAATACTGGTCTCTTGCGAAATTATATGGATGCTGTTGGTCTCAGAGCACGCCATACGTGGACATGATTTGTTCTCAATTCTCAAGTCAATTACTACATTTTCACGTAAACGAAAACGGCCAGCATTTCTACGTGGTTATATTGTAACGCACTCAGTGAAAAGAATTCTGTCTTCTAGTTTTCTAAAGACATTAACATTTGGCAGACGATGCCCAGGAAAATGCATCGCATATAATCGCGCTGCTTGACCTGCGCTATTATTTGAAGCACCAAGTTTTGAGCCATTTTTTCGTACGTTAAAATTCAAAATACAAAAACCGTCTTCTTTTAACGACAGGAGCAGAAATGTCAGCTATTTATTTACGCACCACATTTGTTGTTATAACTAACGCTGGCCACGAGCGGTACAGCGCATCGATGTAGAATCAGTTCGGACCGAGAGGAACGGTAGTATTACTTCGTCTGCGGAGCAGTACGGACATTTTCGCTGCCGGTCATTTGCGCAATTGTTTATCTATTCTAGAAAAATTATGATTTCGTCAGCAAAACGATCGCGGTCGGACAAACTTCGAAAATTTATTTCAGAAATTCCAGACTTAATATATGAAGGTGCTAAAATTAAATGTGTAATCTGTAAAATCCCGTTAATGTGTTGGTCCAGACAACATTGTCTACGACACGTAAATAGTGAAAAGCATGTCTCAAAAAGAAATTGCGCACGAGACAATGAAAAATTTATATTTAATTTATGCGTTACGTTTATTGCATGTAATATACCGTTTCATTTACTAGACAAGGAACCATTTATCTGCTTTTGGAATAACTATTCGGAGTACAAATTACCAAGTCGAACATCGTTACGAAGAATTGTGCCATCTGCGCGCGAACATATTGAACAAAAAATAAAATCGGAGTTGAAAGATCAAAAATTGTGGTTATGTGTCGACGAAACAACAGATCGGAAGAAACATTCTGTTCTTAATGTAATGGCACGCAAATTGAAACCTCATCAATCGGCACCTTCAATTCTATTAGTCTCCAAACGAATACAACAGTGTACTGCCGAAGTAATTTCAAAGTTAGTGTTAAATACATTGGACAAGTTTGAACTTTCAACAAACCAACTCTTGATGTTAGTGAGTGATGGTGCTGCAAACATGCTTTCTGTAGGCCGGTCTCTTAAAAAGCATTCTGCTAATTTGTTACACATTACGTGTAAAATTCATGCTCTCAATCTTGTGGCGGATAGTATCAGAAAATGTTATCTTGAGGTAGACGCTTTAATAGCGCATACCAAAGCAGTATTTGTCAAATCACCGAAACGTATTCGCGAATTTCACAGACTGTGCCCCCGTATACCAGAGCCACCAGAACCTATTCTAACTCGTTGGGGAACATGGTTACAGGCTGCGTTTTATTATTATAAATATTTTGACAATATTAAGAACGTGGTTTTACAATTTGATACAAAGGAAGCTGCCGCTATCCAGAAAAGCCAGTCGAAATTTCAAGATAGTCAGGTTAAAATGGATTTAAAAATCATTCACGACAATTACTTCGGGCTAGCAGATGCAATAGAAAAATTACAAAATCCTGCGGTGCCGTTAAAAGAATCTCTACAAATAGTGCAACATGTTCACGCACAGCTATGCGCGATTGAAGACGCAAAAAATGTTTCTGTTCTAGAAAAATTTGAAAGTGTTTTTGAGAAAAATTGTGATTTTGGTACATTAAGACACATTTGTGAAGGTGCGTCAACAGAATCGTTAAGTTATTTGGAAGATTATTTTACTTACGCAAATATTACGTCACTAGATGTAGAATGTTCGTTCTCTGCATATAAACGCATTTTTTCCTCATGCCGTACTAGTTTTGCCGAAACAACAGTTGAAACATATCTAATGTTGCAGATATTTAACAGACATTATTCACTTTGTGATTTCACGGAGGACTCTTAAAATGGTAAGTGTTTGAGCACGCGCTATTTAATTTTTATTTAAAAGATGAGCGAAATTATTTGCGGCAGCAAACATCTCTATTAGCAGAATAACTCTAGTGGAACGCGAGGCCTGGTCGACTCTACGCTACTGCGCGGTACCGCTCGTGGCCAGCTTTAGTTATAACGATTGCAAAGCCCTCTTGGATCATGTTTGGTCATGTTTTGTTTTATACATTTTCAGTTGTCTAATATTAAAAATGTTTACATGTTTTATTTTTCATTCTTAAAATTGCTATAAGTCAGAAAATATTGGTCGCATTAAAAAATGATATAGGAATATTCGTTTCAGCTTTTCCTACTTAACTTCATCCCATAGTCCGTGACCACGAATTTCGTAACACCCCGTATAAACGATCTTACTCAACTCCATTATTAGGTTGCATTAGCCGAAGTTGTGATATTGACTCTCCAACTTAACCACCTATAAAACTTCAGCCAACGCAGTTGAAAGAGTAACCAACCTGGCGTAATTACAGAAGAATACTTAGAAATACAGGTTAACCAAAAAGTTCTTCACTACTCCAGATAGTTGTTATAG
The DNA here is from genome assembly GCA_029619315.2 of Dynastes maya. Taxonomy (NCBI): domain Eukaryota; kingdom Metazoa; phylum Arthropoda; class Insecta; order Coleoptera; family Scarabaeidae; genus Dynastes; species Dynastes maya. The sequence goes on from JAROYE020000005.1 coordinate 39,059,239, forward strand.
ATCTACCGGTTTGCGTAATTCATAGCAGGGTCGTTTTTATTAATTCCTTCTTGTTTTATTTTACAAGCATTTTTAAAACTACAAAAACGCGAGAACTGAATATGAATAAAAAGAAGACAATTCTTGAATTATATGCAGGGACAGGCAGAATGGCAATCATAAAGACACGTATAGTGTGTAGAAAGACCTAGTAGATACCGTGTTGGAGATTGAAAATCAAATATCAGCACATGTGTATGTCCCACTTGAACGTGTAAAATGCCGCATCAGAAACACTCGTCTATTCATACCCTTATTTTTATGTTTCACCTAAATAATGGTTAGCAGACGACATTGGTAACGTTGTTTTAAACGATTTTTTTCCTCTAAAAGTTTAGTTTTGCTGAGTTCTATCTAAAAAGAATGAAGATATTCCCATAGATTTCTTTTATGAAGCAAGATCCAATATTGAAAAGCACTTAATGTTATTGCCAATCACACAAAGACATTTCTAAACTATTGTAAAAATTACTTCGCTTTATTACTCAGTTATTCATAACTGGAAAGAATATTTACCTAAAATTCCTTGGGTTAATTGTAATCAGGTCAAATTGCCCCACATTTTTCTTAACGTGCACGTTGAACGGGGCCTTCAAAGGAGTTGCTGTTATTTATTTTTCCCTCTCTTAAAAAAGATCTTATTAAAAATGTCCTGGCAATTTGGATATTTTGGTTAGTGTAATTTTTCAAATTTGTGACATAACAAATATTTAACTTGTCCTTAAACTTATGGAAGACTGTGTATATCTTCGTGTTCCAATATGTCCAGAAATAATCACCTATGGAAAAAAAATGTTAATCTTTATTTCAATGGCGATTTTGACAAGATCGATTGTAATATTAAAAGAATATCTAAACCGCCTAAATTATCTTACTTTATTGATTTCGACTCTTTAGTATAATTTCCGTGCCCTAAAATAAATTTGTAGGCAGCTGTGTGGGAGTGGAGCATGTTATTTCTCACGTTTTTGAGTTATTTACACAAATATATGGGTTTTTTTATCAATTATTGTTTTCCTATATTGATTCTTTTTTTTTCTACATTTTTTTATATGCAATCGCTACGATTTTTAAAACAGCAAGGCAAATACAAGATCAAATTGCTCAAAAATCTTATTTCCACGTTTTTCTTCTGGATAAACAACGTGCAATAAATTATATTGTTCTCGAAACTCCTTTCGCAAAAGTACAGAACGATGTTAGGAAGAAAGATTCATACAGCTGCATCACCTGATAACTCAGAAGTTATTGCGTGATGCAGAGAGAGGGCTCTAATTCGCGTATGCGGTTATGCACTTTAGCAAACTTTGGTCGAATATGCGGATAAGATAAGGCGCAATCCGGCGGAATCTAATTCAGCGGAAAATTGCGAAGAAATTTCAATCTAGATATGATCTGGACTCGAGCGAAACAATTACCTTAGACCGCGGAATTTAATTAACCTTTGTACCAACGCTACCGTGCCCGCTGTATAAAACTTTGCGCAATATAATTGAAAATTTTATGGCGTGAATTAATACTTCACGAAACGGGCCGTTAAAAAATCTACGTGGCGGTTTGCAATTTCCAACGCTGAATACTACTGCGGTTTAATCTCCAATTTATCATGTTCACACGCGTTTACGGAAATATTTGCTGTTGGGCGTGAGGCTCAACTTAGATTACATTCACTTTATTACTCGTAGATTCAAGATCGGCATTCGAGTTTTTATTCACAGCTCACTAGAGCAAATAAATAATAAATAAAAGGTCACCTAATGGTTGTTATCTAAAATTAATTTTATCGGGATGTTTGGAAGAATTCAAGTAAATATAGCTGAATATAATTGCTAGTTTATAGATTTCGCATTTAACTATTATATTACTACGTTCATGTATCAGTTAATCCGATAAAATTCATAACAGAGCTTCAAACACAGTCCAATATACAGTGAGGACCTAAAGTATCCCCCCCACTAACTTTTGAACGACTGAAGTTAGCGTTTTCGGGAAAAATAGGTCGACTTTTATTTTTTCTAAGCTAACTTTTGATATTATCGAGAGTTCAACTTCATTTCCGGTTTCACCGGAAGTGACGTCAACTTTTTTATTTTAAATAGAATATCCTATATATTTTTATATTTTTGGAAAGGCAATAAAAAGACGAATTCAACCATACCACATTTATTATACTTTAGCTTAAGAAATATTACGATATGGAGCAATAAAGTTGGTAGTAATCTATTTTTGTTATTATGAATGTCTCCACCAATTGTCGGTCTATCAAATCTTAGTTCTATAAGTTCAAATTATTCTAATTGCCTAGTAACAAGATTTAGGGGGCAATTTGCAGTTTTTCTTTTAGCCTACTTATCAGGATATTTTTTAATGAAAAGTATAGCAAATGTGGTAACGTTGAACTCGTTTTTCTATTGCCTTTCCAAAAATATAAAAATATGCAGGATGTTCTATTTAAAATAAAAAAGTTGACGTCACTTCCGGTGAAACCGGAAATGCAGTTGAACTCTCGATAATACCAAAGTTAGCCCAGAAAAAATAAAAATCGACCTATTTTTTTCCGAAAACGCTAGCCTCGGTTGTTCAAAAGTTAGTAGGAGGGGGGATACTTTAGGTCGTTACTGTATAAAATTTAAACAGCTGTTTTACAGTGTTCTAGATGCTAGACGCTGTTAGCGATCTTAGAAAGAACTTGGTATAAATTCCAATAACATATAGGAAAGATGAAATCGATAGTAAATATTCTGAGAACGTTTTATTTCGGTTAAGGTGTGACATAAGAAGTTAATGCTTCCCCTTCTAGGCGCTTTCCAGCTCTTTTGGAATCGTAGTTGATGCATTCGAGAACAACTTGTACACGATATTTTTCTTGTACTTTATAACACTGTAAATAAAACGCACATGTTCAATATTCACAATATATTTACTACGGTTACAATTACACAATACTGCACTGAAAATATGTTAACCCTCTTAAAACAAATTAAAAATGTATAATTCACTCGCGACGATGCTGAAAATTGGAGTGACAGAATTATAGTACCTTTTGCTTTTAAGCTGCCACATAACGTATCATAAAGAAGCGTAATTCAAAACCTACATGATACATGGGGAAGCGGCAAAATTCAAACATGAAGCCTTAACACAATCCACAAACTCTTCGGAGTAGAAATGTATTTTAAGGGTGCAGAAACAGCTCAAAATAAACCCTATACTCTGTGTTTCCGGGTTGGAACGGCGTCCTTGTCGTAGCTTTTGTCGACGTTTCTTCCACACTCTTATAGAACATCTTCAGGGCTGTTACTGTACACTGATTGGGGACTATTAATTCCAGAGGAGTTTATATCGAGCTTGTTTCGGGTCAATGGAGCGGAAATGTTATGCGTCAATGAAGCGTGGCGGTTGCTAGGAGGTTTAATCAGTTGGGATTTCCACGTGTGATGCAAGGGATAGCCATCTTCGCGATTTAAATCGTTGGGATGTTTGAAAATCTCCATTGATTCATGGATTTTTCTACTATAATAGTGAGGATGGCGAGATAAGATGCGGGTAGAGTTAAATTGGATTTGGTGACCAGTTTCCAGTCTATGCTCAATCAGCGCGCACCACGCTAAGCGCAACAACTGCGTACAACACTCGTGCTCAGTAACACGAATGCTGACCGATCGCTTTGTTTCACCGAAGTACACACTACTGCATGAAGAAGGAATCTGGTAGATACTAGGGACTTCCAGATGATTGTGGTCTTTGATGGGAAAGTAGTCTGAGAGCTTGAAATTGTAGATGGTTTTTACTGTTTTTTTATTTATTTTCATTATGCAACATGTATGCAACTAATTCAACATCTCGTTCCTTATTTAGAATTATGGAAGTATTTAAGAAACTAAAAAAAAATGCATTTCTACCTACAATGACAGCAATTATTAAAATTTTAGTGAAATGATACTAAAAAAAAGGAAGAACAAAGGCACTAAACCTAAAAAAAATAGGATCTTATCAAAAGAATGTACTTTTTTATCAACAAGCTTTGCCTCTTTCCTTTTCTTATTTTAAGAATTTTTCTAAGTAACATAAGTACCCACGCTTGATCAATTTATTTTTACTGATCTAGTGTAGCTTTTTAGGATATAAGAAGAACTTTAACGTATTTTATGAAAAATCATGAAAACAGTTAAGGCACGCGATGTTTCTCTTCAAAATTGCGCTTCTCTATTAATCTTCTCCAAAAGGTTAACGATTGATTATGACCACAATTGATCAAAATATGTTCTTTATCATTTCTCTTCTGAAAGTTAATTGCTTTCAGTTGCAAATTGGATTAAAATTTAGGACTTTATTATATAATGGTTCCAACATATTTTGGCACGATCTCTTGCCCACTGATGTATGCCATTTTCTAACCTCAAAAATGTCAGAGTATAGTTCAATATATTTGTTAAACAATCCATATCTTAAACCTAAAACTAACTGAAAATAAGTGAATATACAGCAAATTTTCAAAACTGATACATTAGTATTCGTATTACATATTCTATTGAGTTGCACCAAGTAAGCAAATTATTTGTTTCTACTCAGGTATCAATCTAAAAACGAAATAGAAATAGGTAAATTATAGCTTTTCGTACTTAATTGAGTAAGTCCGATTTCGCAATTACTAACCTGTTTAAATAAAACATGTCACTCTACTAAAACTAATTTTACGAACCGAAAAAAGTCAGGCAATCATAACTGTGTCTGTTGCTAACAGTAAATAGTATATGAGAGAATACTGAGCTTTATCACTAGTCGCGACCGCAAGATATACTTATTATTACTACACGATAGCGGCGGTGTTATTGCCCTTAAACATAAAAGAAATACCGAGTTTATTATTATCTTTCCCTCATTGTGCGACCGAGTGCGGAGTACGACGAGTCGCTGTCATCAACGAAAGCCGATTATTATCATACGAGGAAACGTTCTCAACCTGCGCTTACAGATTTGAATCAAATTTTGTGGCTATAGCAATAGATTTTATAGAGGCATACAAAAAAGCATACCTATTCATGCATATATCTTCGAAAATTACAGAAATGTAAATCAGTATGTTACAAAGAATAAAAACAGCTCGTTTTATTTTTTCAAATTTACATTGCCCCTTTCTAACGCAACATATCTGGAAAACATGATACTTGTTACATATTAATAAACAAATGTAAAATTATGAAGACCGGCAAAATAACTGCAATTTTAACGTTTTAGCTATGGGCGTTGTCAATAGACGACATTAGCCAAAATTTGGCTGAAACCCACTTACTGATCTTTCTTTCAATATCTTTCGTGACGATATGTTTATGCCTCTTCCACTTCCTGGAGGCATGGAAACGTAAGTTTGGGCAACTCAAACAAACATTGTTGAGCAACAGTTGGGCAACAGTTGAGCAACTATTGACAAACTTGTTACTTTCAATGTATTCATATATTCGTTTCCCTGCAGCCCAGAAGTTGCCGAACACATTTACAAAATAAGACTTCCAGAATGCATTTCTTTCGAGACAGACGTCCCGAAATCCAAGTTTGCATTCTCAAGGGAAGGCATTTGAACTTGCAGCAGCCAGATCTTATACTTACACTTAATTATTGCTTATTACCTACATGTATCCTTTTAGTAAACCAATTCCATAAATTCTCTATTACTGTTGAAGAGGAGTAAGACGTTGAAGGCTTTGCCAGAAACCCCCATACTGGTCCTTGCGGATATAATCAATAGCACTTTAGCCTTACAATACTTCCCAAACACCTGGAAGCCTGCTGTCATAATTACTATTCTAAAACCCGATATAAACGCCTTTTTCCCACAGAATCATAGACTCACCAGTCTCTTTCAAGCTAGCTGAATCCGTGATTCCAACTAGATTAAGAAACAAAACGGCAATTCCAGATCCGCTACCGAATGAGCAATTCGGGTTTAGATCAGGTCTCTCAACCAAAATTCAATTGCTTCGACTTTCCGAAGTAATTCGTAACACCTTTGAGTGGGGGTAGACTGTTGATGCTATCTTTTTAGACGTGGCGAGGGCGTTTGGCACAGTGTGGCATGACAGCATCGCTTACAAAATGCTCAAGATCGTGTTCAGCAGGGGCTTGGTCCGTTTCATATTATCATATGTGGACAGAAGATCATTAAAAACCAGAGTCTGGGCATGTGCATCCCTTATTCGATCGATTAGTTCCGGTGTTTCCCAGGGTTCCCTTTTGAGATCGGAATTTTTTCTATTATATACCCATAATGTACACCGAGGTAGAGTTCTCAATACACACTGACGACATGGCTGTTTTCTACTTCAATCGAAGCGAGGGCACGGTAATTGCGAGGCTGCAGAACGCTTTGGACGAGATGGTCGAATGGGCTACAAAAGACGGTCTTCAAATCAATGAATCAAAAAGTGTTACGGTAAAGTTCAAGCGACGGAGAGGAGCACCGGGAGAAGAACTGGTTTATTAATAACCAAGGATTGGAGTGGCAGACATCGGGTAAATATCTTGGAATTACATTATCTTTCTCCAAATTCTGCCAGAACTTACATGTACTGGACAGACGCAAATAATTTTTACATGATTTAAAAACATGTGTGAATGGTCTTAATACCTTCACGTAAAGAATGAAGTATTTTTGCGTCACACCTCAGTAGAGAAGGCAGTCGCATAACTTGCAAATCCTTGGTTTGTGAAATAAAATTTTGAAGTTTCTATGTTGTCCGGTAATCCTTCGTGATCTGAACATAACAGAAAATGTAAGGAAGTATCCTAATACATAGAAAGATTTGTGCAAATACAATAAAAAAAAACTTCAAACTGAGGAAGACCTGATTATTGCAATTTCAAATGCCTGAACAGAATGTTTAAGATAACCAACAAGAACCGATCTAGCTAATGTGCCTATAAACCCACTATTTCGTTCAAAAGTATTCGTTTTTACCTTTCCTTCTAATATTGAGATCAACCAAGTCTTATATCCTTGTTTACAGTTTTCATGTAGATAATATTACAATGCAAAATTATAAATAATTTTTAATTTACTGATAAATAGAGATCAATCAACTGTTGCAGAGTATATGTTCTTTTCTTACTATTAAAATCTGTTAACAAAAGACATTTCTTTTGAAAATACTGATACGAGGATAGCGCCTTCAGTACAAATTTGACATTAGAATTTTCGTAAAATTTGACATTTGTTATTGTTAAAGCGGTTTAAAGAAAGCAATTTTGTAAAAAAATGGAAATTTCACGTGAAGGTTTTCATTGGATCATTTTTACGATATTAGTAAAAGCCTGACACAATAACAATGCATCGAATCGCTTCGTTCCACTTCTGGTAATAAAACACCATCGGAAAAGACTGTTTGTAACCGGCTTGCAAAATTATGTCATGGTCGTGCTTCTGTCAGCGAGGAATTTCGTGAAGTTGGACCAAAATCAGCTGTTCCAAAAAATATCGATGCTATGCACAACACGATTAAAGAGGACCGGCGTATGATTTACCGTGAGGTAGATGCATCCTTAGGCATATCGAAAACTGCAGTACACTTAGATGTGAAAGGGATCTGTTCCGAATAATTTAATCCAAGCACAAAAATGGCTCGTATCAACTAGTTTAAGGAAATGCTCAAAGAATTCTATAGAAGAACTTCAAAATCCGTATACAACATCGTAACACATGCCGAAACTTGGATATATTCGTACGAGCCGAAAACTAACTGGGTGTTCCCAGAATCCAACAATAGTTGTTAATTCACGAGGCACTTCCAAAAAAATGATTGCTTGTTTCTTTTGTTGTTCTGGACATGCCGCAAGCATCGCTTTGGAGGATCGAAGTGCAGTTAATGGTAAATGATATGCAACAATTTTTTTTTACCAGAAGTCATCGATGAAATCAAGAAAAACAATCGACAACGTCGCACCATCCTTCATCATGACAATGCCAACTCTCATACAGCACGTCAAACAATTGATTATTTGAAGGGGAAGAACGGACTAATGTCTCATTGCTCATATTCACCTAATTTATCGCCTAACGACTTCTTTTTATTCCCGAGTATCAAATAAAAAGTAAGTGGACAGCGACTTTTATCACTTCAAGAAGCTGTTGAAGCCTTCAAAAACCATGTTTTGGAGATACAACCTCCAGAGTGGAAAATATGTTTCGAGAATTGGTTCGAACGCATGCAAAAGTGTATGAATCTTAATGGCAAATATTTTAGAAAACAATAAAACGATTTGTACCAAAAAACTCTGTTTCATTGTTTAAAAAGTATCCCTCGTATAAGGATATAACATGTGATTCTTTTGCTAAAAACGGAATCCAATTGTTACGCCAAAGAGTGTTGAGTTTCACCCTAACCACTCTGTTTTTGTTTTAGCGGTAATTTATCTCGTATATGTAAGTAACCATCACCCCCAAATAAGACCAGCGCTACCACATTAGCGATACTCTCCGACGCTTAGATACCGTCTGGCCTTTTCACATCGTTACTGGACATTCTTAATTTCTTTTCCAAGTTTCCAGACTGATTGTTTCCACTGTTTATTTAATTACGGAACCGCCCCACGTCTGGTCAACAAGAAGAATTAAGATTAATGAGTCGCCGGCATGATTAGGTGTACATAGAGGGTGAGCAGCGGCGCGGAGTTGCGGTCGTTACTAAACTTCGGCACTAGTGCTGTTGGGAGATGCGGTTGCGTCGCCTCCCAGTCACCATTGTTCATTGCGCTGCAGGATTAATTACGATTTGCAGATTCCGTCGATTTTTTTGTTGTCATCCTGGGTAAGCATCCAGTGAATTAAATTAAAAATGTTCGGGGGAAGCACTTCCAGCTCGCATTAGCGGATTTTCCACGTCTTATGATAAAAGTTATCACGGAGCTTACCAACATTAAATATGTATACGCTCTTCTATGATCGTCAACGGAAAGTAGATGCTATAAATTTAGAAATGAATGGTTATCTTTCCTTTGGGGAACCGCAGAACGATATTCTGCAATGGAGAGAATATTGTAATAATCAATCAAAAAATATTAATTTAAAAGTCTTTGTATTTAGACAGTCAATCTCATGTTTGATTTCACTTTTACATTATTACAATGTCCAGTTTACAATACAACCTATTTTTATGGAGACTTACTGTTTCATATAAAAGTGATTTTGAACAGTAACATGTATTTTACCATTATTTTGCATATACATGCATCAAAAGTATCTATGATAGCAATATTTCTTAGTATTTACAAGCTGGTAACAGATGCACAAGATACACAACAATAACATACCTTGCTGCTCTAGCTGCTACGTATGAAACGGGGAATACGGGTAGAAGCATGGCTGGTGATATACTTTTTAAAACTACCCCTAATAAACCACCCTCTAATAAACCTCTCCTAAACCAATTCTTTTAAAAATTGCGCCGCTCATCTTTTTTACTTTATGATTAAAGTACTAGAAGTTAGGAATATAATGGTATAAACGAAAATTTCATTTAACAAATAGCTATTAATAAAAGCATATTACAAATTGTTAGTTTATATTTGGCTGTACGTATACAATCGTTTAGATTTTCAAACAAAGAAGATTCGGATATTTATTTCGGTTTGCGAAAATAGTTTACGTATAGTTAAATACGTACTGAAACAGTAATAAAATCTTTAAAATGCCTTCTAATTTTTCTCCAAATGAATGCATCGATATGTTATTATTTCATTGAGTGTGTCATAAGGATTCTCGTAAAGCAACAACATTTTATGGAGAGCGGTTTTCTAACAGAGTGGTACCATCGCTTATGGCATTTCTGTTAGCAACCTGTTAAATTGGCTATTGTGTAACTAAATTGATTTATAAAATTACATACATATACGAGGGTAGGTCAAATATTATCTACACTTTCGCCATAGCAAGCTTTGAAGGTTATCGTAGTGGTGGCCGCTTGCGCATGCGTTGAGTTGACACCTCTGTGGTCATGTGTGCGGACTTTAATCACGATCGCGTCATTTGTCTGCTAGCTACAACAGCATAAGTATGTCAGCTCCGCTATTAGTTTGCAGCAAAGAGGAACAACGAGCAGTGATCCGACTTTTGTGGTCAGAGGGTGTGAAAGGTGCTGAAATTCACCGGAGACTTTTGTCACAATACGGGGACAGTGCTTTATCTCGTAAAAGCGTTTTTTGTGGATCGAAATGTTTCAAAGAAGATGCAACCTCACCTATGGTAACTCGCCTATTTGCTATAACCATCTCTCGAGCTTGCTGAATGTTGTCGTCGGTGGTCGAGGTTGACGGCCGTCCAGCTCCCTCTTTTTGTGTTACGCTCGTGCGGCCATTTTGAAACATTTCAATCCACAAAAAAACGCTTTTACGAGATAATGCAATGTCCCCGTATTGTGACAAAAGTTTCCGGTGAATTTCAGCACCTTTCACATCCTCTGACCACAAAAATCGGATCACTGCTCGTTGTTCCTCTTTGGCACAAACTAATAGCGGAGCTGACATGCTTATGCTGTTGTAGCTAGTAGACAAATAACGCGATCGTGATTAAATTCTGCATACATGACCACAGAGGCGCCAACCCAACGCATGCACAAGCGGCCGCCACTACGATAGCCTTCAAAGCTTATTATGGCGAAAGTACAGATAATATTTGACTTACCCTCGTACATATTCACATTTTGGGATTCAACTCGATTGACTTTATATCATGAAAACTTTTCTTTTTGGGCGCAAATCTGTAAAATGACTGTTAATGATGATACTGATTTTTTCAAACAAATCTTATTTTAATAAAAAGCTAAAAGACTTCAAAGATAAATTACTGAGGCTCTGGGGGTGGATGTACAGGAAGATCGGCACTTTAAAAGTAACAGAGCTAATAAACTTGTATTTATTCTACAGCCATCACGATTATCATAAATTTGTAGAAAAATATACATAGGTTATGATATTTTTATCGTTGCCAGTTAATCAACATTAGAAAACAGTTTTCTCTGTAGAATTTCAATATTTGCTGCTATTTTTTTAACATCATTCTGTATATATTTAGCATATTTACTTTACACGACGCAAAATTTTGTGCAGAATTATGCACATAAAAATAAAGCATTGTGCAAACCAACACCGGGCAAAGCTATATGTAAATGTCGTATAAGCATTCATACACGATTTCTGCTTGACAAACACAATTAATATGATCTCGTGATAATTAGAAAATTCAAAAATTCAAAGTACGCATGCGCCATGGGTAATTTTGTGCATAATAGGGAACTTACCAATTTTCTTTGTATCAATAATATCATTTTGTTATGTCTAAAAAGAGTATTCCCCAAGTATTGTTCCTTAAAAACCAATAACAACTTGGTCAAAAATATTTAAAGTATCGCGCGTTCCGAAAGCTTTTCAAACGACCTCCAAAGCACGCCAAACCGGCTGACGTCATAGCGTATAGTTTTACCTCGCTAAATTTCCGACATGCCCGACTGTGCCGATGTGGTGCCAATATTCCACGATATTCTCATTGTTTACATTTGGATTGCCGTGTTGTTTCTGTGCGGTTGTTGTTTACAGTAATGTTGTTTTGTGACATATTGTAAATTTTTATTAGGGAAGAAAATAGTCGAAAATACTTTAAGTACTGCCTGGTGCCACATTGCAAAAGACGATGGTAAAAACGCCTAATAAAATATTTATTAGATTGCCACTGAATCGCAATCGCATCAACATTTAATTTAAAATACATTTTTACAACTTTCGTACTAACTGTCAGTATTTTTAATAAAATTTACTGCCATAAACATATCAACAAAGGGTACATTGACGGATTGACCTTTGAAATACCCTTCTTTAGTCATAGTACGTGTTTTATGGACACCAACCACAAGTCAAGCTAATTATTAAGAAGAGTTATTAATCCCAGAATTAAAGAAATACAGACGAAAACATGAGTAACCAAAGTTGTATATGAGACACCACCTGATTGTCACATAGACGTCGTACAAGGGATTATACTATTTTACGTCACGCCAACAGCAACGCGTTTAGGGCCGCTTGGAATAATTTGAATTCTTTGTAGTGGCCGTTTGGAACAAAAAAAAAACTGTTTCCATGCAATATATACTGATGATTTGTCACTTTTTCCAATTTAACATTTTCGTCAAATTCCCTATTCCGCGTCGTGTAAAAGAGTGTTTACGAATACGATCGAAAAAAATGAGAGGATATTCGGCGAATAATTGTAAACAGAAGTTAGTTACCAACATGTCGTTAAGCATATGGTGATGAGATCTCCATAATTCATAATCTAGCGGTTATAATATCACTTGTAATTGTACATTATATTACGATTATAGATCATCAAAATCCAATTCAAATCATAATTCATCTTTTTCTTTCGTATAAACTTTTTCTGCAAAAATAAATCTTAAGTCAGGAATTTTGGCAATCATTTATTGTCCTACGATGAACAGCGCATTATATTTTCCACTAACGATCGTTAGCGATTTCCCCAATGATAACGAACCGAAAGACCCATCGTATCGAAGAGGAACGCAAGACGACGACTCAAAAAATTTTAAAGGCCGGAAAGGATTATTTTCAGGAACGGCAGCCGCTCCGGCCCCGGCAAACAGACGAACACAAACAGTATAATGCCCCATTTGCGGATATCGTTAGCGAAATGATATTATTTACTTTGCGACAACATCAAAGGATTCCCCCGGCAACTTCGTCGACAGTGGATGCGGTACGCGTGTGTTTTCTAAAAATAAATAGCAAACCCGTTTAATGAGCAGAACCGACTCGAAACGAGAACATATTTACGCATCATCCATCCAATCACTCGCTCACTCGTATTCATACATGCATATGGTGCATAGGTTTGGTATAGAAAAGGATATGCAAAGGATCTGCACATACAAACATCAAACTTACACAAAAATGCTTCTGATATAGATTTGGGTATGAGTAACGGATATGTAATGTCGATATTACTGCATTACTCGTTTACAGCAGATGTGAATTTCAAACGCTTCTAAATTATAATATAAGACTTGCTAGCTCTTTTGTTTACTTTTTATCATATCAAAGCAAACTTCTATATTTAACGTTTAGTAACATCTCCAACCATGTTGAATTATGCAAAAATAATACAAACGTCAAAAGGGTGTCAACTAAAATTAAGTTACGGTAACTGGTGTAAAATCACAACCAAAGAGAAACAGGAACAGGTAGATGTCTTATTAATTGAAGACCAGCTGTTTACAAGAAATCCGGTCTCAAGACCTAGCAATAAGTATAGGTGTGGTAAAGGAAATACATATTTGTCCATGTAGCCAGCTGTTATACACCGTTGCTTCACAACACTTGGTAGGCAGCCAATGTTCCCTTTCGATCTTTCATATGGTATATTCGGTATGACCAACCATTTCATATGAAATTCCCTCTGGTGGCTATTAGTTCTGTTCTGTAGTCACAATTTCCCCTCAGGCCGACTGGCTTTGGAGTGGGGGTACTACAAACTTAATTTAAGTCTAGCCAATGACAAACAGAGGGTAATGATGAATTAACTCCTCTTCTTTTCGTTCTCTTCATTTCGTAAATCCTCAAATTTAATGTAAAATTTTCTTAAAACAAACAACAGCATAAATTCGAAGGTATTTTTAGCATTATTTCGTATATTAAATGTTTCGTTAAGGCATCGTTATTTATGTCAGGAAGTTTTAGTATTTTAAGGTTGTTGTTGAGGTAATCATTGCTTTTCTAAATTTCAAACTTAAATTCGTCTATAGTGCAGTTACTAAATTGTGGCAAATCTTTTCTTTTAAAATAGCATAATAAGCCACTAGATAAAATTGTAACTCTGTCCATGTAATAAATGTCACCTTCGAGATGATTTATTGCATTTAATGTTTCAATTTCTGAAAATGTGTTAATTACCTGCGCTAAGAGATCTTAATTATTTTTCAATATATTTGAACGAAATAAAATATATGAATTGTTAATCTTGAAGCTTACTATAGCACTGGCTTAATTTTTCACATCTTTCCAATTACATCAAAAATTAAAATCAATAGCTTTTTCCTTTACATTTGAAAGGATTTGGAGTCTTTAAGTTAATTGTTTACGCCTAATTTTAATCGTTAAATCGTTCGGTCTATTTTTCACCTAGGATGGTGAAAATTTACGTTTAGTTTCCTATACCATAACCTGGTAGAGGATCCCCTTAAATCATCATTACTACTGGAGCACAGTTAAAACAAGCCAGTTCCAGAAATGTAAAAGCGAATGAAACATGAACAGCCAAGCTTCTAAGGAATATATCATCCAATATGCAGCAATTCCAACTCTTTCTCTGCATATAAAGAAATTAAAACACAGGCTCCAAGTTAACTCCAATCATTATGCGATGAATAAGCTGAAATTATCCAATAACAGTAATAATAACGATAAGCAATGTCTACACCAACAATCTACGGCCGTCAATATCGAATACAGCGTTGTAACTTCCATACATACAGTTGCAAATGACGCATCGCAATCGAAAAAAGCTCAGTGATAAAGTTAACAAGATTCTGCCTCGCTGTGCAATGGTATTGACAGTGGAAACAACTTCCAACGTCTCGCAAACAGGAGGTAGATACAATCTTCAATTCAAAGGCCCTCTTCGTTTGGCAATATGCCTTCTGCCTTAGTTCCGTTTGCATCTGTTCCCTCTATATGTACAACCTACGAATGTTTCCCCGATCGAAGAGTCGCCATAGTCCGATATCTATAATTGGATCGAATTATTTGGAACGGTTACGGGATATGCTCATTCAATTACAATAATGCACGGTAATAATAGGGAACTTACAGATCGAAGCGGGCTGCTGCGGCCGTTTCTACGCGAACGTAAAATGCTTTTCCTCTTTTATAAAGCGCGGAATGTATCTATACCATAAGGTAATTGCATACTGTTCGGCTCGCTCGCGGAATGGATACTTTCCTGTCTTCGAAGCGGTGCAGTGGCGATTCCTAGATACCTTCCTGATTGAGTCTGAAATCGTAAAAAATATTTAATGTGTACCCTCGCAGGATTCATTTCGTATATATGTTGGGAAATTTAGCAGCAATTTTATCTCCTAAAAGAATTAAATAAATTTAATTTTTTAAATGCCCCTATTATAATTAAAGCGTGACAACGGTTGCACAAGGAATCGAGTGGACGTTCGGTTATTATCGGTTGATCGGTGTGCGTGTACTATTGTTCGCGTGTACTACCGATGTAATAGTACACGCACACCGATCAACCGATAATAACCGAACGTCCACTCGATTCCTTGAATGTATGCACATAGTAAACACAGCGTGTGCAACCGTTTGCCACGCTTTAATTATAATGTTATACTTTGAATGGTTTCTCATTTTAGGAAACCTATTTTCGGTAAATGATATTTTGTGGTACCATGTATGTATGTATTAAGATGTTTCAAATTGTAGCAAAAGTATGAATTTAAAAAAGTTTATGTCCGGTTTATTCTCAAGTATTTTTACAAAAAATTTTCATTAATTACTTAGAATCAATCCCTCTTGTGTGTAAAGTGGGTGTATAATACTTATACAATATGTGTTTTAATGTTCAGATCTGATAGATTTCATCAATGAGCAATTTTTGTCTAACGATATGAAAGTATTAAACTAAAGTTCCTTTTAATAATGTTTTTCAGGTTCTAACAACTAATTGCAAGCAATTTTCGTGGACGTTTCCGCACATTACTCTGCTTTCTACGTCACTTACAAGGAAACTGTTCCAATCCGGAGACATCGATTTGAATGAAACTTGGCTAAAGTGAAGACCCTATAGAACTATGGAAAACCCAGTTGTCCGTTTCTGCTAAAAAAGCCTTTAAGGAGGTAAAACGGGGCACTGAAAATAGGGATGATTTTGGTTTTTTTCTAAATTATTCGACAATTGCTGAAGATAGTGAGTGTATGCGGATGTATTGCGTTATAAGAGCGCTGTTGAAGTGCGCACAAATATCAGCATTCGGGATGAGAAAAAATCACCCCCTTCCCGCCTCCCCATCACCAAAACGGAGAAAATGTTTATTTCTTATCGGGTTTGGAGGCCTTATAAAGCTGTTTAGACCGCCGAAAATAAATGCAACATTTCTTTTTGTCTTTAAATTACAAGATGTATAATAGATATAAATATGTTCTTGTTTGATATTATTATGTTATGTCAAGTATGTTTGCTTTGTTGGTGATTGGAGGTTTATACTAGGGATGATCGTAAAATAAGGTGGGAGAGCTGCTGCACACGCCAATGTTGTCGGATTTCGCCTAACACGTCTTATTGCTGCTGTAGGGCTTTGGGAACCTTATTTTATGATCATATATTACCAGTTTGTTTTACGGTTGCTGCTAATTATATTAGGTATAAAATGAACTGTGAAATATTCAGTTTAACTTCCAGTCACACAAGTGTAGTTAATTAGTTGCAATATGGCGATTATAAATCCTTTGAATATTATTCATTTACTAAACTTGTCGAAACTATAGTCACCTACATTTAGTATATTATTTTAAACACAGTGAAATTACAAAGTTTATTTGTGTTTTTATTAAACCTAGTATTTTTTAACTTATGCTTTTAACTAGAACACCTGTATTCTACAGATTATTAAATGCTGGCGATTTTTAAGCGCACTTAAAATGCAATACATCGGTAGATACCAATCTTCCCAATTTGTGGAATAAAAAAATTAAATCATCCCCATTTTCTGTGCTCCGCCTTACCCCCTCAAAGGGTTTCTTAGAAGAAACGGAAAACGGCGTTTTCTATAGTCCTACATGTACGTCAAACCTGATAAGAAACAAACGCAATACATCCGCACACATAGCAATTGTGGAATAATTTAGAAAAAACCAAAATCATCCCTATTTTCAATGCCTCGTTCTACCCCCTCTAAAGCTTTTTTAGCAGAAACGGACAACGGGATTTTCCATAGTTCTATAGGGTCTTCATTTTAGCCAAGTTTTATTCAAATCAATGTCTCCAGGTTGGAACAGTTGTTAGTCGCGCACTTCCACCAACTCGAAGGGTTTCTTACTTTTGAGTCATCTTGATAGGTCTGCAATATCAACGAGCTGGATTGCTAGATGGTTGTGTAGCCGTTGTTCGTGACTTCTAGGGAATTTGTTGATGGTCTAGTCAATGGTATCTATCTCTAAATCTCTATGGATGTCAACGTTCCTTAAATACCAAGGAGCATCTACTATGTTTCCCAGTACTTTATTTTGGAATCGCTGTATTACTTGTTTATTGCTTTTGCTGACACAGCCTCATATCTGTATACCATAAGTCCATAACGGCTTAGGGGTTTGTCCGTACAATAGTAACTTATTGTACGTGGATGACGGAGTTTCTTCCAAGCAATCAGTACATTTTTCGGTATTTAATTCCAAGTTCTTCCCCTTTCTTTTTGATATGAGTTTTCTAGCGTAACTTTGCATCTAACGTGATACCTAAATACTTTGCGGTGTGTAATATGAAATACTTTTCAGTCCCTCTTTAGATATTCTTATCTTCTTAATTTTCAAATATTTTCAAATTATTTTAACACTGTTTCATAATTTAAATGCTCTTTAAATTTGCTTCTATAGGTTTATTTTTTTCAAAACGTTGTTTTACCGTCAAATATTTTTTTTCACCACAAAGGCTTCTATATTTGCAAATGACTAGAAATTTTGATGACTTGATTCCAATATTGACGATGTGTTAAATGTTTTTTGACAAAAATTGTTGTTACAAAGTAAATTATTGACAGGAACTGTTGACCTTCAATATGGCACTAGAGTATGTACTGAGGAGTGTAAACAAGGGTAGACTGAGAACCAAAAGAAGACAAGTAGTTGGTTATGCTGATGACGTCGTAATAATAACTAAAAGAAGAGATATAATGGTAAAAACTTTAGAAGAAATAATACGAGAAGGAGGTAAAATAGGATTGCGTATAAATAAAGATTATGAGGGTAGGAGTGGAAACGGGTAAAAGAGAAATAAAATTAGGATGTCACTCCTTCAAAGAAGTAAAAAATTTAAATTTTTAGGTGTGATGATAACCAATGACGGAGGAAGGGGGGAGGAAATTAAAGAGAATATAATGGCGACGAATAGAGCATACCAAGCAAATAAAAAATTAATGCAAAACAAGATACTGACAAAAGGAACAAAAATGAAAATATACGAAAATATAATAAAATCAGTAAGGATGTATGGAGCGGAAGTAATGTCGATGACTAAAGGAGAAGAAAAACTAAGGATTACAGGACTGAAAATATTAAGAACTATATTGGGGCCGATGAAGTTAACGGAGAATGAATATAGAGTACGTACGAACATGGAACTACTAGAGGAGATGAGAGGGAAGGATATTGTCAGAAAGATAACGCAAGAAAGAATGAGATGGATAGGACATGTGCGGAGAGCAAAAGAGGAGGACCCGATCAAAGTAATAGGAGAAGGCGAAGAACAGAATAGCATGGAAAAATATAAGCAGCGAAGTATAAATGATAATGGGGACTGATCCACCCCGTGAAATGGATCTAGAAATCCTCTAAAGAGGAGGCGCAACCCCACAAGGGGTGTTTAGCCACTATACATACAACTGTTGACCTTTCTTACTTCCTTCAAGTTAATTTTACTGGGCTTTTTTAGAAATAAAAAAATTGATAATATAAATCGTTAAAATGTCAAAATAAAAATAACAATGCCAGATTATTTAAATTCGCGCACCTATAGACTAGACATACAGAGTTCATGTTAGAAAACGTTTTAATTCAACCAAGTTATTAAAAGCAAATCGGTTCGTTTTAATCAATAATGTGCAGTGTATAAATTATCTTATTAATAACGATATCCATTTCAAGGCGGATTAATTTTGCAGGAATTATGTCATTCGCATGTACTTCTGTTTTCGACAGTAGGATTATGTTGTACATATTCTGCTTTTGTTAAATTCCAGCCAGTTTCGCCCAATTAGAAATATAATTGAAGCTTATCTGAGTTGTAACTTGAATACAAAAATGCTGGACAACTGAAAGTGACACATGTTGTTTAGATATATAAAGTGGGGGTGTTACGAGGGTAGATTGAAAAGTTTCCGGAATGACAATGAAAACAAAATAAATTAGACTCGAGTTATATTTTATTTTTCAATGTAATCCCCTCGAAGCTCAACACATTTGGTCCAACGATCCTCTAGCTTCTCGATTCCCTCCCGGAAGTGACTTTCTTCGAGGTTCCCAAAATAATCGTTTACAACCTCTATCAGTTCTTCATTCGAACAAAATCTCTTTCCGCCCAGAAATGCTTTGAGTTTTGGGAACATCTGGGGAAGTCCGACGGAGCCAAATCAGGCGAAAAGGCGAAAAAAAATGAATGCGGAAAGATTTCGAACTTCAATTCTGTCAATATTTGCTGAGCGATTGTACTTGAATGAGCGGGTGCATTGTCGTGGTGAAACAACATTTTTTTCTTTACCATTCCCGAGCGTTTTTCCTGAATTGCTGCTTTCAGTTTGTCCAGAAGTGTTGTGTAATATTGGCCAGTAACAATTTTTCCTTTTTCAAGATAATCAAAAGGAATTTTGCTAATGCAAAATTCCTTTTGCGTCCCAAAAAAACCAATGCCATCGTTTTTCCAGCCGAGTGAATGGTCTTTGCCTTCTTCGGAACCGATTCACCACGTTTAATCGACTATTTTGATTGCATTTTTGTTTCTGGTGTGTAGTGATGAATCCAGGTTTCATCCATGGTCACGAATCGTCTCTTGAAATCCATTGGATTCGTCGTAAACACTTACAAACAATCAACTGAGGTTCGAGCTCGAATGCGTTTTTGCTTCGAATTGAGCAAATGCGACACCCATCTTACAGAAAGCATTTTTAAACTCAATTCATTATGTTAAATATGAACTACTCGTTCATAAGTGATGCCCACGGTTTCCTCAAGTTCACGCACTTTTATTCGGCGATCTGCCAAAACCATGTCATGGATTTTATCCACAATTTCTGGCGTGGTAGCCGTTTTCGAACGTCCTGAACGTGGTTCATCACTTGTATGCGTGCGGCCGCGCTTGAATTCCGAAACCCAAACACTCACGGTGGAAGGTGATGAATCCCCAAAAACCGCATCTAACCTTGATTTGATTCCCGTTGCGGTTTTCCCTTCCAAATAGGAAAATTTGATGACCGCTTGAACTTCGTTTGTATCCATAATTGAAAACATAAAAAGGTACTTGACTTCAATGCTTGCCAAAACCAGACTATTTGACAGATTAATTTGTCATTTGTAGTCAATTAATATGAAAGAGTTGCCAACATAATGACTTAAAATATTTGGAAAAAAAAGAAATACCTTTAACAAGATTAAAGGAAAAATATGTTTTAATTAATTAGAAGTATCGTGTTCAAATCAGTTATAAATTGCTCTATTCTATCGGTGTAATAAGATTAGATTAGCAGCAGCAGTAAAGTAAATTAGTTCCTGTCTGCAAACTTAAAAATATATAATTCTTTCCCAATAATGGGTACCATGGGAAATTGTGTACGGAAAAGATCTCATATAAAGGAAACGTTGTTATCGACATATTAAAGCAATATAATATCCCATACGTGAAGATATTTTACTTTTAGTTAATGCAGTAACTGTTATTAGAAACAATACCTCCATAAACGTCACGAATCCTACTAATTAACAGCAAGGAATTAGTAGCTGTACATTTTAAGTATACGTTATTATACCTGCGCTACCACACAATAGGCTTTTGCCAAAAAAAGCATACATGCCAGAGATAATAAGCAAAGTTTTCTTTTATTCTTTCAGGTCAGTTCCGTTCGCCGAGAATAACAGAACATCCTTCTGATACGACGGTGGCGAAAAATGAACCGGTCACGTTGAACTGCAAGGCGGAGGGTCGTCCAGAACCAGATATCGAGTGGTTCAAGGACGGTAAGCGCGTAACGACATCGGACGTCGATAAAAGTTCGCATCGCGTACTGCTGATGGGCTCTCTATTCTTTTTGAAGACTCTGAGCAGCAAGAAAGAGCAAGATTCGGGCGTCTATTGGTGTGTAGCTAGGAACTCGATCGGCTACGCTGTCAGCAGAAATGCAACGCTTCAAGTCGCAGGTAAGGCGTGTTCTTGAGATTATTTTATCCGATATATTTACATTTAAAACGGCGAATTTGTAGTATAAAGGATGGAAATGATTAACGCAGTTGCAGCAACTGATAAAAGTGTCTGATGAAAGAAGAGATTGCATTATTATATGTTGCACAGATATTGTATATGGTGAAAAAGTTTTTAAGGGCTTGTCCAATTTTGTCAGTTCTTTAGTAAAGGCATGAACAAAAAACCCTTAAACTTTTACATATAAAGACTAAATTAAATTCGTTACCGTTTACGTACGCATTTTGACCTGGTTTAATTCGTGATTAACTAACAATAAGTAGAATTAAAATGACATTTGGAGCGATCGGCAACAGAAAAATATGTTGGCGTGTGTTAGCGGTTATGTTTAGATGATTATCTATCCCATTTTAAAGAAATTCGTGCCAAAATTATGCAAATAACAGCTATTTCTCGGGTATTTTACTTTTTTCACGTTAACATTGACAGATGTCAAAGTGACGTTTCGTTTTAATCGCAAATTAATTTAATCGATAGTTAAAATTGTTTAAAGTTAAGTGAATCAGAGTTTAACGCCCTAATCACTGATTAAATATGTTACGCAAATTAAGAAACAACATATAGAGGAATTACATAAAATTTTCTTTTAAGTGTACAGGTTTTAGTTTTCTTGTTTTTATTTCATCAAAATATTTAGCATAATTTTTGATACAAAATCCGTGATTTTGCGAAGGAACATGAAATACTGACAAAAAAATTTATTGAAACAGAAATATTTAAATCCTTAAAAAACGATTGGCTTTTGTATAATGCATATTTGCCTAAAATGATTATAAGCGCATTCTACTAACACATCCTCCAAGATATACCGCCCTATATATACTAGGGTACGTAAGGACTCATTTATAGTCGCGAGTCCCATACATATATCGAATAGTGTTGTCGCTTATACTAGTAGCGTCCTTGATTCGCTTCGTGCGCTCCCCACTTTATACTTTCATATCGGGCAAACGTTGTAACACTGTCCATATATTTTAGCGATTCACTTTACTACGGAACCTACGAACGCGGTATATATTTTTCGTAATAAAAACATTCATGAAATTAAAATGTTTCTTTTTCTGATATCAATTATTTCCCCAAGTGCTTAAGAATTTAAATTAAATGACAAGCTATATTTCCTTCTATATATCTTTCTTTGCAATAGTTTGAAATACAATTGTTGCTTCATCAGGCCAAAATAATGAGAAAAATGTTTACATAAACGGATTTAGAGGATTTTATGAGGCGAGAAAATAAACCACATAACATGATCACTAAGTTTTGTAAGAAAGGGTTACGATTTTTCAAAAAATCTCAGCTACGTTTCGCAATTTTACAAATTTAGTTGTACAAGGTTTTTTATTTTATTTTGACCACTACTTATTTCCATTATTATTGCCAATAATTTTTTTGTTGTCTAATTTCATTATACAACGTATTTATTTGATCCTGGTTAGAATATGGAGTATTGATATGGTATCCCATTTATCAAACACATATTAAGAATGTCTGATGATGTATATCCTGAGGTAGGTTACGATTACCGACTTATGTCGAATTATTTTAACATGGTGTTTCTACAACTGACACAAGGTGATAAACATGAAGTTCTTATATAACTACAGGATGAGGCACGGGAACCAAGTGGGTTTGGATTAATTATAAAATTTTTAGATTTTACTGTAGAAGAAATTTATTAGTAAAAAAAATCTTTGTAAGTACATAGCACTTCATTATTATTCACGTTCAGAAAATTAAATCTGGCATGTGATGACCATTTCTATTGACACATTGTTGAAGGCGTTGAAGAAAATTGGTCTCCACACTTTCCAGCAGGTCTCTATTGATTTCGGTGATTAGCTGACGGATAGTCTCTTTCAAGTCAATCAATGTACGGGGCTTGTCTCCATAGAAAAAAGTCACATGTGGACAAGTCAGGGCTTCGAGGGGGCCACAACACGTGACCAAATCTCAAAATGAGATGATTAGGAAACAGGGGTCGAAGAACAGCCATTGTTGCTCTGGCGATGTGTGCCGTGGCCCCATCTTGCTGAAACCACAAAAGCTGACGATCAATATTGCGTCTTTGTTATTCAGGGATGAAAAATGTATTCACCGTATCAACGTAACGCTCACTTGTTACGGTAACGGTGGGGACCGATGATGCCAAATTTTCCCATCACGCACCAAACTGCAACCTTAGAGGTATGCAGCGGTTTCTCGTGGGAGTATCGGGGATTTTCCGCAGCCCAATACCGACAATTTTGTTTATTGACGGCTCCATTAAGGTGGAAATGGGCCTCATCACTCATTGCCACCATAATGTTTTCATTTTATTCATAAAGTGCAAGCATTTCCTGCGCAAAATGCGCTCGTTGGGAGTAATCCATTACATTTAGCTTCTGCACAATCGCTAACTTGTAAGGGTGAAATTGTAAATCTTTATGCAAAATCCGTCTTACAGTTAAAAAAGATTACTGATTTGAAGTGCAGCAGAATGTTTGCGAGCAGAGCGACTTGGGCTTCTCAATATCGCTTGTCTGACCTTTTCAACGTTCTCTGGAGCGCAGTACGTTGGGAACCGAGCGTTTTTTTTTTCATTATTGAGCCTGTAGTTCGAAGATTATTAACCCAACGCAAGATTGTGTCACGCGAGAGAGCAGAGTTGTTTCGATGAACATTAAATCTACGTGGAAACGCACATTGAACTGCGGTCACCGACTCGTTATTTTTAACAAAACAATCGTACGCAAACATCCGATGTTCTAACGTCCATGGCTCCATGATGGTAACTGACAGTGAAATGCTATGGGCCAAGGAATGCAACACCACCTAGCGCACGCCCCTCCTTTCTATAACGAGTGAGTAATACCCCTTCCAAAACGACTTGGTTCCCGTGTCTCACCCTGTACGTATAGACATGACCAATGTTGGGCTAAAATCGCCCATGAATATTATGTGTTTAAATTATAATGCTATTTCTAGTAATATAGGTAAACTTTGATTCATTGAATGCACTGTTTTTTTATATGCTTGTATGCTTTATGTTTTTGTTTTTCAAACTCGCATACATCAATTTTTTGTAAAATTTTCTGTATTCGGATTTTACTCACTGAAAATAAACTATTATTATTATTATTATTATAAATTTGGAATTAAGAGATGAGGAGCTATCCAAAAATAAAAAAATTTTCAGGGTATCCCATTGAAAAACGCAAATATTTATTTTGTTGAGCGCGCCCTCTACATGCAACTCTGATAGTTATCACATTTTTAATCAGTAAAGATAAAACACGACAACTTTTATTCAAAATATTTTTTTGTATCTGCATTACAATAAGTACTGGTCAAAATAAAATGAAAAACTCTGTACGTCGACAAGTATTTTTTCTTTGCAGATTATAAGAGATTTGACAGCTAATTATTAAATTCAATAGAATTTAAATAAGTATTTAGTCAAGCAATACCTCATACATTCAAAATATTGTAAAGTGTCTTCTGGGTTCCGCCGTGTTTGTCGCAATCATTTATTTTACATTTTGCTGAACCTGTCTTAAGCGTTTGAAGAGGACCGGGCAAAACCTGGAAGACGCTATTTCAAAAAAAGGTGAGTGGATTCATTTCTTTCTAACAGAGATTGTTTGTCTCTAACAAATTTTGTCACTTGTTGCCATTAATAAATTACACATAGACAAACACACAGGTAAGATCCAGATTTGTCTTATGTCAAAAGTTATCGCATTTAATTACTTACTTAAATCTTTGTATGAAATCCTATAAACTGATCTCATCAACCTTGAAATACTGTAACGAGGCGGTACTAAAAATGTTTATATTATCGAGATCTTCCATTCATACTTCCTTTGTGTTTGTTACCACGTTTACTATATCAATATATATCGATTATATCGATTCCTTTTCAAGGAAGAGCGAGCCATTTTAACTAATAAACATATAACGAAGAGGCTCTCAAAAGAGTAACACATATACTGATATGTTTACTTCCCTTTTAAAACTGAGGATTGATTATTTGCATACCTTGCGGCTTGCATACGCATTCTGGTTTGTGTTTTCGTTGCTGTTGGAGGAAGGACTCGCAGCGAAACTGTCCAGACAGCTGGGATGCTCGTTAGCGTTCTCGTGGGCGGTATGTGTATTTAGAAAATGCGCGGAAAGAAAAGACGATTAGAGAATGAAGAAAGGAAAAGGCTTTATAGCCATTCTACGTGGTGTTACATCGCTCAACTTTTACACGAGCTGCGAGTCTCAGAGGCGCATACCAACAGCGAATTGCCTTCATCCATCGCATCGCAATATGTGTATAATTTTATATGAACGAGGAAGCGCACCGCCGTTGATGATAAAATTAACTTCTCGCCGCGCTATTTACCAGCCGGTGCTTAGCGGGAAGTGAATGTATACGTTGCGGGTGTACTACGGGAAAAATCGTAAATGTCTCTCGCGGTAGTCGATAAAATTAATGACTTAAATTGTTTTATTTCGCAACGTCTGATGATGCACGGAGATGTATACACCGAGTAAGACGAATTACAGAACAGCCGCATTAAAATTTATACGGCCTGTTCAACAAACAAAGTTTAAATTGTAACCTAACTGCCATAAAGAAGCTGTTAACGGGTTAAATATTACTCACTTTGCACTATAAGCAATAAAAACTTTTAATGCTACTACCTGGAAAAATGAAAATAAATATTTACGTCAAAAGAAAGAAGACATGGATAGAATATCTACTCTACGTTATAAAGTCCTCAAAGGCGACGTGATGAGCAAACTACATCTTCCATCGATTTATATCTTATCAAAGCAAATAGTTTCGATTTACGAAAATAAATACTAAAGTCTTTCCGGTTCCTGTATACGTTCCTAACTATTTGAAATCGCTTTTACACTAGCACGTAGGCTCGATATCTCTGCAGGTACGGGAATAAATACAGGCAATTTAGAAGTAACGTTTCATATAACCTGAATTATCCTGAGTAAATATTTGATTGGATAAATAGATACTATAAATTGCAAACAATTCGATCAAGTCAGGGACGGACCGGTAACTGGACAAAAACTATTCGTGGGATGATGAAATTTGCCTAAGTCCATTTTTTTATGATACTAGGCTTTTAGTTTCATCATTTCCTGCGCGTTTAATTTCGATTCGTGAGCAGCCGTTACCCATAAGAGCTTGTTTCAGGTGCCGCATTTCATCGGGTAGCTTGCTCCATTAAGGTTTTGATGATGCTTCTCTTTTGCTCAGGATGGTGGTTTGAGTATTTGTGTAAAAATCTGCCTGTGTGAGCAGGTTTTCGGCAGACAATACGCCAAGTGGTTCCATTGTCTTTTTTGTCCACTAATACAACCAAGAAGAGAGGTGCACCGTCTTCTTCAACCTCTAGAGTGAAGCGGATGTTTGGGTGAACATTGTTCAAATGCCGAAAGAAACTGTCCAAGTTGCCATGGCTCCATACAACAAAGGTATCATCTACATAGCGAAACCAGGTGGTTAGTTTATTAACTGATGAATCCAGGGTAATTCTTCGAAATTTCTCCCTGTAGAAATTGGCTATTACAGGACTCAGTGGACCGCCCATTGCTACGCCGTCCGTTTGTTCAAAGAACATATTGTTCCACTGGAAGTAGCTGGTAGTCATGCATTGGCGGAACTGTGTGGTAAAGTCTTCGGAGGAAATGTTGCTGATATACCGCAGGGCATTGGTTACAGGAACTTTTGTAAAAAGTGACACAACGTCGAAGCTCACTAGCACATCGTCCAATTTGCTCACGAAAAGTGTGGAATCCTTAATGTAAGACGGTGTCAGTCCTGTATGTGGCTGCAAGACCAATAAATAGTGAAGATTCATGAAGAAGTAAGAGTTCTACCGCACCACGTCACTAAGTGTGCCTTCTGCATCTTACATCGTTACCCATTGTAACACAAAATCTCTCTCTCCGAAATTTTAACAAAAAATATCAATCGATATTCCGCAGCATTAACGTTATCCAAACTTCGACATCGTTATTTAATTCAAGCTTAGTTAATTAGTCCCCAGCGTATTCTATCGCTTATTTAACCGAATTCGGTTTCCACATACGCACACACACATACAACGTTCGTCCAAATCCTTTCGGCTAACGTATAAATCGTTTGCGTTCGCGATTTTCACAACCGATTTGTTTTTAAGCCGTCCCTCGCGAGATCCAATGTGAAATTGCACACATGTCTATCGAGCGACGCTGTGACATGTGCAGTCACACCAATTGATTTATGATGTCCGACCTCTTCTCCATTGTACGAGACTCCCGCTATGTGTGTGGTTCCACCGCCAGTCCTCCTCCTCTTGCCGTAAACCGACTGACTGACTGTACGTATATTGCTGCGTGCACGGATTTTGCGGAAGAGTACGACGCCAAGTCTCCTACATACATCAATGTCATCGGTGAGCACGAGCAATAATGGCAGACAAGTCAGACAACAGTGCATAGCGGACTGTTTCAGCTATTCAGCCGCATCGGGTTTATCCGAGCGCTTTGTCGCGATAGTTTTGTGTCGCTGGGTCTCCTCTTCCCGGCCGAATTCGCGTTTCGAATTTAGAGAGAGAGAGAGTAGAATGTTATTATCGTATTTGCAGGGTGAGCGATTTTCTGTTTGGAGCGACTGTTTTTCTGTTTGACATTTGAACGAATTTCGACGAAGATAAGCCCGGACATTCGCTTTTGATGCTCTAATTGGGAAAGAATGGTATTTGGAAACAAAGATACGGATGAAATCGTACTTTTTTGTTGTTTGCGTGATAATTACATCTCGATAAATGTTAAAAACAAACATTTGCTTCGGTCTGGAGATTATATTTCGTATACCTACGTCGAATATTCCTCGATTGAGTTTGAAAATTTAAATATGCTTTACTGTTTGAGAAAGGGCGCTTGGTGCTGGAAATAATAGACCTCTGAATGCTCTGAAATGACACAAATATAAAACTATAATTTTTCCTTGGAATTTTTCCGACGTAATTACTGAAAAAAAACCGTTCACAGCGAGGAATCGAACCCCACATCTCCTGCTTGCCGGACAGACGTGATAACCACTACACCATGCGGACTGTGGAAGATACGTTCGCTCTTTAAGCCTAGATGTTACTTGTCTGCAGATACATCGTAGTATTTCGACAGACAATTTTTTTTTCAGTAATTAATTACGTCGGAAAAATTCCAAGGAAAAGTTATAGTTTCATAATTACCGATGGAAGCCAAATATATTAATGACACAAATATAACTTCGACAACCCTTGGAAGTTACTGTTGGAAACCCGCAAAGAAATTTATAATCCCTTACAACAAGCTTTGAACAGTTGCCATCTAAAAGAGTTTTTGAGACACAATGTTTATATATACAAAGTAGTGCATCCAAGTGCTTTCTGGTGTTAGTATTGTTTGGGTACCATGACAACAGTAGACGAAACATACCGATGTTGTCATGTTTAATAAAAGATTTATTGCAAGTAATTTGATGTTAGAAATAGAATAGATTACTCAATTGTCTCTGGTAAACAGCACTAAGTATCGGCGCACTCCGCACCACATAAATTATTAATTAATTCGGAACAGCCGTTTCAAGGACTCGTGGGTCCCCATCTTCAGCCGCGTAACCGTACTGCTTGTGCATTAAAAATTCAAATATAAAAGAAATAAATATACGAAACGAGACAAATCCATTCCAACAAATAACAATCGACCTACAACTTTTGCGTTTTTTTCCTCCTAAGAATCAAGCCTACTTTACGCTCCCAAAATTTTAACATAACGGTACGGAACGCCTTGTATAGGATGACGAAGCAACCAATACTCTTTTATAGAAAACTTGCGTTAGCAACGTATGTTTCGTATCCTAAAACTTGATACTGAACACCTAACGATAAAACAAAAGCACTGCACTATAGCACGTGGATGACAAGCAAATCTGGGCAAAGAAGGAAAAGGATGCTCTTCGTTTGGCCATCACTATTTGCACCAGCTTCAATTACTTCTTCCATTTTGGATTGGATTTTGCTAAATTTGAAGTTAAAGACCACAAATGAAGGTTATGCGATTTTATGTATAACGTTGATGGTCAATAAATTAATAAGTCTGTTTATCTTGAAAGGGTTAATAGCCACATGTTGAATATCATCAAAATTAGTTCATAATTCAGTAGTACGAGGATGGGTCAAGGTGCCCGTGACTTTTTGAATGAGAGTTTTTTCGGCAAAAAAGTTTTACTTCTCAACATAGTCTCATTTTAGCTCAATACATTTCATCCAATGTTTCTCCAATTTTTTAATCCCTTTCAAATTCCAAAGATTTATCGAGGTTCTCAACAGATTTGGAAACAGCAAATAGTCACTGGGGGCTAAATCCGAAGAATATGGCGAGTGGGGGAGCAATTGGTACCCAAATTCATGAAATTTCGCAACCCGTGCATTGTCTTGATGGAAATGTACTTTCTTCTTGGCCAAATGCGGTCGCTTTTTCTTCAAATCGTATTCGCCGTTGATTGTTTTTTCCCTTCTGAAAGGCGCACTCACTCGTCCGGATTACGCTTAAACAACGTCAAACACTCCTTCGAAGTTATCACACGATCGCGTTTGTGATCAATTGTGAGCAAACGCGACACACATCTTACGGATAGCTTTCTCATACGCAAGTGATCATTCAAAATCGAAACCATCGAGCCATGTGATATGCCTATGGCTTCTACAATCTCGCCCACTTTCAATCTCCGATCGGCTAATACCATATCGTGGATTTTTTCGATTGTTCCACGTGTAGTGCCACCTCCAGTGGCGTCCAGAACGTTCGGCGTCATTAGTGCTTGTGCAACCACAACGAAATTCAGTAAACCACTGTTTTACCATTGATTCTGATAGTTCAGAGTCCCCATAGTATTTATCAAGCTTAGCCTTGGTTTGAGTGATGGTTTTCATCCGAAAAAAATATTGCTTTATGAGCATATGAAATTTACTTTTTTCCATTTTCCCCAAAATGCACGGCGTTGTCTGCTTTCAATGACTGTCAAACTTTAACTAAATGACGCAGCTTTCTCAAACTTTGGCAGTAGTGCACTGACAGATAGTGGTTAACGGGAGCATTGTTAATTTTGAATTTGCAACGCGGGAAATTCAAAAAGTCACGGACGTATTGGCCCGACCTCGTATTAATTTCAAATTACCAAAGAAATATTGATCACAAAAATGATGACGTTACTCGAAACCTAATTAATACCTCAATAGACTTCCAACTAGAAACTCGTTAAACCATAACAACTCCAAATTAAAGCCGAGGATACACGGACATGTTCATAGAGGTGTGCAACTATTGTAGCCTATAGTCCACACTAATTAGTAGAACATGCCCTTTAATAGAGGACGGCGTGAGCTATGATCGATTACATCAATTTGTCAGGGAATAAGGATCCCATATGCATATATTGCCAGTTGTCGTATATTCATAACTAATCATATATAAGGGTTCTTTTATGAATATGGATGACTAACAGACAATTAGGCGCCTTGACTGAACTCCGAAAGGGAGTTTTGAATATATTTCGAACACATGTGCATTTTGTACGACTAACGACACACGTGCAAGCGTACCGCCAATGCCAATGGGGCGGTTGTCAGTGGTACAAAGGAGGAACATGTTCGTGTATTTCGACAGCGCGTCCAACACAAAAAAAATCAAACGAAGAAACCTCAGGAACAGCCGAGCGCAGATGTCCGATGCATTCGAATTTTTTGATAACGTTACCGTTCTCACACATCACAGTGGCACAGCCGCGCACATATGATAATTATTCGCAATTTTATCTGGCGATCTTTTCACCGAAATGCGCAGACGACTTTGTGTGCATTTCCGCTTATGTTTGTCTGCTACCTATTTTTCATTCTTTTTCTATACGGTTGCATGGATCTAATTATACGTTCGTGTGTGTTCATGGGAATTAAAATGACAAAAAGGTGGAGTCAGTATCATGATATGAAAACGAATCGTCTGTTTAGTGCGCCGTTTTATTTCAAACGTTGAAGTAGACGATCTAATTTGATTAGTTCTGATTAAAACCGCATGTTCGAATTTGTTGACTTGCTCGAGGAGCTTCTGAATTCGGTTTGATAGTAATAGCTAGTTTTTAAAAACTAAATGCATAGAATTCGCGTTACATGAAGCAAGCTTAGTGGTTTTTGCAAATTTCGCCAAGTCACCCATCACGTAATTAAATAAGTTCGTAGATCCGTTCATGTGGTCCTGCAATATGAGTAATGGCAGTCCTTAATTTGTCTAATGGACAAAAAGAAGATGCCATCTTTCCGTTGAAAACCTTTTATGCCACGCAGATGTTACACATTTATCTTCGAAACACCCACCTTTAAAAAGAGGTACACATTACAATTGAAGTAATGACTAAATTTGCTTTTGTGTGCTTAATAAAAATAGACTAACATCATACAATTTTAAAATTAGGAAGAGCTTTTAAAAAGAAATACATATTCAAATGTTGAAAGAAAAGTGTTAAAAGCTACTAAAAGCTAACAATGTTAAGTATGTATGTAGATCTTATCAGGGTTAATTGGATAACAGCGGACCCCTGTGGAATGAGTTTTTATGTTAAAGCATACTCCTGCATTATCTTTAATCTAAAAAGTATGAGCTCCACTGGGTTAGAAACTAAATTTTAACTATTATTCTTTTTTATGTTTTTCTTCGATAAAGTTATTTTAAAAGCAAAAGCTTAACCTCCAGTTTTTGACCAATGATACCTATGAAAGCTATTTGTTGTTGATAATGAAATATGTGAAATATTTTACAAAAAAATCTGAATTGGTCTGAACATTTGGAATAAAAAAATTGAAAATTGATCATAATATATCAAAATATGTATATCCTTTACACCAGCGATTCCCAACTGTTTTCTGCTCGCGAACCCCTTCTAAAAAGTAGAATAAATTG
This sequence comes from Dynastes maya, assembly GCA_029619315.2. Taxonomy (NCBI): domain Eukaryota; kingdom Metazoa; phylum Arthropoda; class Insecta; order Coleoptera; family Scarabaeidae; genus Dynastes; species Dynastes maya. Next base: position 39,091,499 of record JAROYE020000005.1, read on the forward strand.
GCGAATCCCCTGTGTGGTCATTAGTAACAGTAAATAAAACGATAAAATTGGATTTTTGTTAAAATTTGTTTTCCATAATGAATACACACAACAAAAAACTTAAACGTACATACAACAGATCATAAAGCATTTACAGACAAACATTAGTAAAACCAATATAATAGTTTAACCTACACAAAAGAGAACACAATAAAACAGAATATTCATCCTAGTAAAGCTGAATACATAAATGGAATTATCTTAACTAGAGCAACGCAACTGCGTTGAAAGCCAGTGGCGGACGCATAAATGTTTACACAAAATAAATTAAATGTGATACGTGCTCAAACACTTACCGTTTTAAGAGTCCTCCGCGAAATCACAAAGTGGATAATGTCTATTTAATATTTGTAACATTAGATATCTTTCCAAAGTTGTTTTGGCAAAGTGAGTGCGGCGTGAAGAAAAAGTGTTTTTGTATGCCGAAAACAAACATTCTACATCTAGTGACGTTATATTTGCGTAAGTAAAATAATCTTTCAAATAACTTAGCGGTTCTGTTGACGCACCTTCACAAATTTGTCTTAATGTGCCAAAATCAGAATCTTTATCTAAAACACTTTCAAACCTTTCTAAAACACAAACATTTCTTGCGTCTTCTATCGCGCATAGCTGTGCGTGAACATGTTGCACTATGTGCAAAGATTCCACTAACGACACCGAAGAATTTTGTAGTTTTTCTATCGCATCCGCTAATCCCACGTAATTGTTCTGAATAATTTCCAAATCTGTTTTAACTTGACTATCCTGAAATTTCAAGTGGCTTACCTTGACAGCCGCAGCTTCCTTTGGGTCGAATTCTAAAATCACGTTCTTTATATTCTCAAAATATTTAAGATAATAAAATGCAGCCTCTAACCATGTTCCCCAACGAGTAAGAATAGGTTGTGGTGGTTCACGAATACCGGTGCATAGTCTATGAAATTCCCGAATACGTTTTGGGGATTTTACAAACACAGCTTTTGTATGTGCTATTAGAGCGTCTACCTCGGGATAACATTTTCTGATACTATCTGCTACGAGACTGAGAGTATGAATTTTACATGTAATGTGCAACAAGTTAGCACAATGTTTTTTAAGAGATCGACCTACAGCAAGCATGTTTGCGGCACCATCACTCATAAACATCAACAGTTGATTTGTTGAAAGTTCAAACTTTTCCAATGTATTTAACACCAACATTGAAATTACTTCGGCAGTGCATTGTTGTATTCGTCTGGAAGCTAGTAAAATTGAGGATGACGGTCGATGTGGTTCCATTGTGCGTACCATTACATTAACCACAGAATGTTTTTTACGATCTGTTGTTTCGTCCACACATAACCACAGTTTTTTATCTTGCAACTCCGATTTAATTCTTTTCTAGACATGCTCACGAGCAGACGGTACAACTCTCTGTAATGTTCTCTCACTTGGTAACTTAAAGTCCGAATATTCATTCCAAAACGAGACGTATGCTTTCTTCCTTAGTAAATGAAATGGTAAATTACATGCAATAAACATATAAATTAAATTTAAATTTGTTATAATCTCGTGCGGAATGTTTTTTGAAACATGCCCTGCACTATTTACGTGCCGTAGGCAATCACTTTCCGACCAACACACTAAATCTATTTTACACACTACACATTGAATTTTAGCGCCATCACACTTTAAATCAGGCATTTCTGCAATAAATTCTCTTATTGTGTCCAACTTTGGTCGTTTTCGCGACGTAGGAAACATTTTCAAAACAAACGTAGAACTACGATATAGTATACGACAGCGTAGATGCATACACAACAGATCGGCTTTCGAGTCGCAGTTATACTGACGCTTATACCGAATTGTCCCGGCCGTGTTTATTTTGTGTAAACTTTTATGCGTCAGCCACTGGCTTTCAGCGCTGTTTGCGTTGCTCTAATACCAACCAATTCATAGTTAAGCTTAGCTTAACCTTGAAAATACTCCTAATGAGATATTTCTGACTGTTTGGCTGGACAAATAAATTTAGCATTGGGGTTGATGATGATTGAAAGCTTGAGTCTTAGATCAGATTCTGCATATAACCTGTAGCTGTATTTATCCTTCAAGTAAGTGTATGTTGAATATCCTTTCCCACATAGATATGTATGTTGTACAAGAGATTAATAAAACTTTAATGGGCTTTTTCTTACAAAACGAGGTATTCATTTCTTACACTGATTGTGAGCCATAAGTCAATTAAAGAGTGAGCTTTAAAAATAATATTTAGGGAACTGCCAGAAAATAAACCAATGAACATTTCTTTTTCAAGTAATGTTAAAGAAGTATTTGAACTTATACCTCCTTAAAAAAGACTTACGTATTCAGTTGTTCGGTCCAGATACGTAAGGTATATTAGGAAAATAATCCTTGAAAGTTAATTGAAGCTGTATGTCAAATATATACAAAAAGATAATACATGTACACCACAAAACAACAACAAAAAAATATAATAAAACAATGGAGAGCTATTCCAATAACATTCCACAATTGAAAAAATCTTTTAAGCTGTAAAAAGAGTGTTTGTATAATATTAATTCTAATTTGTACTTAAACTGTCGGTTATGCAAAAGGCGTAATGCTAGGGGTATATAATTATAAATCTTAATTAATTGCAAAACAACATTTTTCTGGACTATCGTCAAATTAGGTCTTGGTCCTGATATATAAGCACTTACAGTACAGTAATATGCCCTTTAATATATTCGTCTAATTGATTTGTTGCCCCATTTTTATTATTGCAGTATTAACAATGCAGTGTATACCGGGTGGTGACTTGGCCGACGCAGCATAGCAATTATAAGGGTAGATCTGGAATGTCCAATTATTTGCTTCCCTAATTATTTTATAGGAAAAGTGTATTTAGGTTTTTTTGTAGAGAAAAAAATTCTACATGCATACATACCACTGCTTTTTAGTGTTTGGAATTCTGAAATCGAAAAATCCGGAAAATATAAATGCCAGTTTTAGAAAAATCATTGATGCCATGGAATTATGAAATCAAACAAACGTGCTTGCATTTGTCATTCCTGTTTGACATTTGCAATTTACGATAGTCAATATTAAATTCTGTTCTTTGCCACATGTATTTAACGGTAGAAAAGGTTGAAATGGTAAAATGGTATTATATGGGCAATACTGCGCGTCAAGTAAGTGCGTTGTTATTTCAGGTGCAGCTACTCATCTAATCCGTTTGCTCGTCATAATTATTCGACGATCTTCCGCTGGTGTTCACTTTCCGTCGTCCGTTTGTTTTCTATTTAATAATGTGCCAGTCTCTTGATATTTTTTAAAGTTATAGTCTACTATTCTTAGGATATCTCTGTTACTTCGGCCAAGGTAAAGCAACAATCATTATGCAAATTTCTAAAGGCAACTTTCTTGTTTTCAGCATTTTAATACTAATTTTAAATAATTTTGTTAATTATATTCACTGTTTAAAAGAACAATAACCACTAAACCAAAATTCATAATTCTAGTTCGGGTAAATAGGGAATGATAATTAACGCCTGATGCAAAAGTAGCTGGACATTTGAAAAATTAGCGTAGTAGGCTGTAGAATTTCTTTTGACAAATGAGTCAAACGTCAATGTCTTGTACGAACGCTTCTCTTAAACAGAAAATCGTTTATTTCTTAGTTGTGAGAATGAAAACTGTTGCTATTAAAAATTTGCGAGAACGTATTTATTCTGCTCTTGGAAGATGGACTCCGGCAGAAGTGGTGAGACCTTACAAAAAAAAATTTTAGCCGGAGCACCATGTATAGCATCATAAAACGTGTTTACGTTGGCAAACCTACTACTAACTTGAAAAAAAAAGTCAGAGCGAAAAAGCTAAGTAAGGGTAAAGTTACAAAAATGATGGAATTGATGGAAAACAAGATTGGAATATCGCAACGACAAATGGCGGCAAAGTTTAAAGTGTCTCAGTCTTGTATATCAAGAAATTTGAAAAAAGAAGGTTTAAAATATTATAAAAGACAAAATGCACCAAAATATACGGATAAACAAATGGAAATTATTCCGGTTCGATGTAGGAAGATGAGGACCAATCTGAAAGTTGCACAAAAAGTCTTGATCTTAGATGATGAGGAATATTTTACCTTTGGTAACACTAACATCGTTGGAAATGCTGGATTTTACACAAAAAATAAAAACTCTGCTCTTGACGAAGTGAGATTCATAGGTAAAGCAAAATTTGAGCCAAAAATTTTAGTTTGGATTGCTATTTCAAAAGCCGGTGTTTCAAGTCCTCTGATAAGAAGTGCGCGTGCAAAACTGAAGCAATTTATTGAAAGATTTCACCAAGGAGATGATATTGTCTTTTGGCCAGACTTAGCGAGTTCGCATTATGCCAAAACTGTTACCGCATGGTTAACATCGCTTTCATCCCTAAAGAAATGAATCCTCCAAATATTCCAAAGACACGTCCTATCGAAGATTTTTGGGCAGAACTTAGTCGACTCGTTTGTAAGAAGGGTTGGACCGCAGAAAACGAGAATCACTTAGCGCGTAGAATTAGCAATAAGTTTAAGCCAATTAGTCCAGATTACATCCAAGCCATGATTCAAAAGGTTCTATCTAAACTGAGAAACATTGAAGAAAGTGGACCTTTTGCCATTTTAACCTAATGATAATTGTAAACAAAAGTTCTAGTTTTAAGATTAAACCATCGCATATTTTCTAATAGGTTTTGATTAAAGTATAAAAAATGTTAAAAGATGTCCAACTACTTTCGCATCACCCGTTATATTATATTTCAGGTCTTTTATGGCCCTACCTGAACCCCTAATTATCGGATTAAGAAGACACAATGGATAACTAAATACGAGTATCACAGGAATCTTTTCCGGAATTATTTAGTCTGATATCTTTCTTTTACTTGTAGGTTAATAATTATACCCCCCAAATAACAATAAATAAATAATTTTCTCAAATCCAAGTGAAAATGTAGGTGGGCAAATAATTATGGCCGCTAGTGTACATGTATTATAGAACTCGACGGACAAGTAGTTCATAATCATTTATATGTTCCATTCGTAATCCCTAAATCCAAAGACTCCCGAAATCTTCTCTTCGACGTGCGGAAGGCAGTATTGATAACCACTGCTCAACAAGGAGAGGTAGGTTTCTTTTGCTAACTGTACCTCACACACGTAAACAATAAGTTAAACTACTCTTATTTAGCCAAAGAAACTTCATACCAAAGAAATTACTAGCACGGTTTTCTAAATTTCTTCTAAATGTGCCATATTACAAGACACCGTTGTACTGGAGGACTTATTTTATACCTAAAGATAATATAAATATTGAATAAATGACTCAACTGTCTCATTAAGGTCAACACACAAACATGTGTACTTCTATTGAGAACATAGGTGCATACAAAACGTCCAAGAGCATCGAGTGCGTAAAAACAAATCGGTCATACAAGTCCACCTTTTATATGCGAACGTTTCTTCCCTTTGTTCTGGTATCCATAGCGTTCGACTCCATACAAATCGTTTCGAATAGCCAGCTTTATGTGTATCCAGGTACTGGAATGGAAAAGCAAAAAAATCGGCGTGCAGCAGCGTGTCCAAGGTAGGGCAGGCAACTAACCATTTGACCAGCGCACACAGTAACGTACACACGGCGATATTTTATAATTTCCTGCCATTAAAAGCAATGCGGACATGACTTTATGGTAATTGAGTTGTAATTTAAACGCGGAGGGACAGTATAATTAAATATTTTACCAGTATATTTCACGTTTCTAGACCTTACAATTATTGATATTTAAACCGACATTTGCGATATTTTACAAAAATTATGGGAATTTACATAAGCTTGGAGTGTGCAGAAGCGGGAGAGATTAAAATAATAACAACTCATAAACAAGAGATTTATATGGAGGAGAGCGTAGTTGGGTATTTGTGGCGAAAAATTCCGTTACGGGTATGTGCATGGCATAAGTATCCATAAATAGTTTAATAGACCACGGTTCTATGTTAGCGAACGTGTTTACGTACAGCTTTACTGAGATGTTTATGTGTTTGTAGTATTTCACCATAAAATAAAAAGCTGTTTAATGTTTACGAAAAAAATTGAATTTCACTGAATTATTAAGCGTACAGAGATGTGGATCTATTACAGTTGCACTTGATAATTTTCTGATGAGGATTTGTATTACGAAAGAAATACTGTGGCAGTCATTTTTTCTAGCATTGATTTATGGTTATGGTTATGTACGATGAGAGAGTTAGATGGATCCCATAATATTTAGTCCCATTATACATCCTCTCTATGCCGGGAAGCCCTCTAGGCCATCAACCAACTCACTGCCTTAGCATAGATTAGGCCGTTGCCCAGAGGAATCGGTCGAGCATGGTCCTTCTAGTTGATGTCAGCACTGAGCAGTTGCAGAGGAAATATCTCAGTATTTCGTCTTCAGCTTGGCAGCCCCTACGTGACAGGCCCAGACAGAATTCTAACAGCCGTACGAAGGTCTGTTCTGGACAGTGTGCCCTTCATCGAGAGATGAGGCTCAAATAGTCAAGAATTTGCAAGAAGCCACTGACGACCTAGTGGAATGGGTGGCCAGATAGAGGTTGTGAATCAATGAGAGTGGGTCTATTGCCGTCAAATGATAACATCGTCATCAACAACCATAGGTTACTGAGAAGAACGTGAGATATCTGGGCTTACAGTTGGACAGTCGCTTGACTTGGAAGTCCCACATCAACAAAGTCAAAAACAAATTCATTAGGCAAAAAAAAAACTCTTAGATTTTCTTTATCAGCATTCACTGTCCCTATGGTATGGGTTTCTTCATTACGGCAATCACTGTTTCTTAGCAAGGACTAGCTTCTTCATCCACTTTGCTTCCTTGACAATTTATTTTGGCCTTCTAATATTGACCTTTTGTTAGTGATCCTCGTTCTGGTTCAGCTCTTTAGCAAGTGATACGATCAGTCGAAGTGATCAGATCTTTAGCACTCAGCAGATTCAAATCATCAGTTTCAAAAGTGTGTGTTTAAAACCTTTCTAAAATCAAAAGGTTTGAGGCACCAAACTACTTCTTCGCACAGCATCGTAGGTTTTAGAATGGAGAGAATGAACGATTTTTTTCTCCCATGTATCCTACCGTATACGAGTATCTCGATTTAGCAGCACATAGGCCAAACATTTTGAAATTACATATGCAAATTGAAGATTGTTCCAATTAAAAGAGAAGTGACGACTGGTATTACGAGAATCTTTCCTGAGCAATCATTTTTCCCCAATCTATGCAGGTATAGTGTCAAACGTGCTTTAAGTGCTGGATTCAGGAGACGACCAATCAATGTTGCTCCGTTGCACGCCAGACCTCTTCAACGTTAGCCTAAAGACGTGGATAACTTTAATTACCCACATCCTATCAGTACAATATTGCAGATACTATACTACAAGTGATTACATCAATTAATTTGGGCGTACGTTTCGCTTCAACTTCAACATTTTCTGATCACATTACCAATTTGGTGTCGAAATCCTAAAAAATGTGTAGCTTTATCGATCCTAATTCCAGAAATTTTCATAACTTATATGTGACACAATTTTGCATCCTAACAAGGGTTGTAATTGCAATGTTTTCTTCGATGAATTGTTCCTTTTCTCAAATTTCTATTTTCTCTACTATATAATAGAATCGATTCGCCGTAGCTGCTAAACAAATGCAATTATTTTATTCACAGAGTTAACTCCAAATCATCTTTTACTTTTTGTTGCGATCCTACGAGAATAAATGCGTTAAGGAGATCCCTCATTTCCTTAATCAAATATCGAATCCATACGCTAACCCGTTGAGTTCTATCATGAATGTTATTTTCCTCTGTTTTACCAGTAATAATTAACTATTGCTTGAATATAAATCTATTATTTAATTTCATGTGTCTGTATTTAACTACACTATCATGTACAGTCCCTGACCAAATTACTTGAAACACTCAATATTTTGTAGTTTCCTTTTTATTTATAAAATATATTGTAAAAATATGTAACATATGCAAATATTAAATAAGTATTTAATATTTAGTCCATAACCCATGATTTTTAATAACACCCTTAATTCTTCGGGGCATACTTTCAATGCAACATCTTTTATATCTTCATCGTTCTCCCATACTTCTTTATATTCTTCATTAATATTTCCTTTGTAGGGTATTCTCTTTCATATACCTTACTTTTTAGTCGATTCCATACGTTCTCGATGGGATTGAGGTGCGGTGAATTTCCGGGCCAACGTAAAAGAGGTATGTGATTGTCTTCAAAGATTTTTTTAACCTTTTTTACCACATGGCAAGGAGCATTATCTTGCATAAATATACGCCCTGTCGGTATGCTACGTCCTGGCTTAAAATATGATAATAACACATCTATGTACTGCTTTTGACGCATTGTGCCTTCTACAGAATACAAAGGGCCGGGTCCGTCTCCACTAATCACTCCCCAAATCATTACCTGCGGAGGGTGTTTTACAATTCGAGGAACCGTGGATTCTGTGAGACATTCGCCAGGTCGTCTACGAACAAATTGTGTTCGCTGCACTAACACACAGAGCGAGCACTCGTCACTAAAGAAAACCTATTAAACAATGCAAACATTAATTCAGTAAAAATCATGTTAAGTTATTCACCTTTTGCCAATAATCGTCTGTGAAATGTCGATAATCTCTTGCAAAGTTGAGACGATTTTTTCTGTTAAACGCGGCTTTTTTACAGGTCTTCGGCCCATTAGGCGCCTGACAGTTCTGCTTGAAATCTCTATTCCTCTCTCTTGTAAATTTTTTTGAATCATTTTAATTGTAGCAAATCTATTGCTCAAACCCTGATGAAGTTTTTCTTTTCCGACCGCACTTTGCCCGTGTTTGTGTCGATGTGCTAGCTCCTTCGTTTAAGTTTCTAGCTAAACGCGATACAGAAGAAGGAGATACTTTCTGTAATTTTGCAACTTCTCGTTGTGTATGTTTGTTTGATTGTAGAAGAGCTTGTATAGCGGCTTTTTGTTCACTTGTTAAATCTTTCCCGGGCATTTTCTACAAAAAACCACAAATATTTCAATTTTTTTCAAATTCCAAATAATTAATTATTAAGAGAGAGATAGAATAACAATTTTACCTTTGCAATAACGATATATCAACACAAAACACTTAACGATACTCCACAACTTAGCTTCTATACGGTTATGACGAAATATTTTAAAAAATATCGACGCATTCTCTAAACTGCAAACTCGCTAAAAGTAAGTTGATAACTGAAATATTTATATATACGTACTTTACTCTTCTAAATATCATTTCTCTGGTATTTGTATTTATTGATACAATAATCTAGTCCCCCTATAAACGATCGGATTCAAAGCAAAAGAATATCACTATAATAGGATGGGAATTTCCAGGTAAAAGGGTTGATTTATGACATGTTTCAAGTAATATGGCCAGGGAGTGTAATCAACGACCGTTCATCATTAGCATAAGAATTATCAAATAAAATGTATTACGTATTTCCTAAAATCTGCACTGATATCACGCACGTACAGTAATCAGCTGATCGTAATTTATAAGTTTGTGGGGTTGTCCGGGGAAACTGTGGAGTTGGGGGCGCGTACCTTATATGTATGGGAATAGCGCTTCTAGGTGAGTACTTTCCAACGCGATATATAATTCTCAAAGAGCACTGAAAATTAATATTCTAAATTAATATAAGTAGCAAGTAATAATATCTTTGTTTCCAAAGTATTTACATTCACTATAACATGCATCTGTAATTCTGTATAATACCGTGAGTTGTGAAATACTGACGATACAAAGTAAACGCATCGCTATGCTTTTTACAAACCATCTGTTACTTGAATAAAACCATTTTTTTTTCTGAAATTCACACTATAGAACATAAAGTCGTTACTCTATGACAATAATCGCTAAAAATTCATTCTCGGTGTTAATTTCTTAACCTCGTTTTCTCTAATAACACATAATTACGACATAAATTAAGTACAAACTGCGATTGTCTCCGCTCCTTACAGTCGTTCAAATCTCAAGCTCTAGTAAATTGCCCTCGCTAAGTGTGCGTCCGACAAATTTGACGCCACTAAACCGAGAAGTCATAAAGATATAAGCGAAATTTTATCGCTGTTTACAACCTAATAATCTTGCAGAGGGCGTTACAAGGCGCTAAAAAGGACCTCAATAAATAACATATTATTTCTGATTACTTCGTCGGATAAAACGCCACCCATCATCCACAACAATAATAATTAAATCAAGATTCTCGAGCTCGATTGCATTTCGAAAGGCAGCACTACGGCCACGTCGACATTTCGTCCGTAATTAAATATCGTAGCATAGTAAAAGCGCTTTTACGATAACATAAATAACCGAAAATGCACTCGGTTATCGCATCTTGAAGCGCCTATTGCCGCTTGATACGGCGTATACGGATTATTGTATTCGTGAAGATCATAAAAACGGCGTTTATGTGATATGCGCGCCGAGAACATATTGTACTATACGTTGTAGTTGTAGAGTATTGTAGTACGGACGGCCGAGAGACGCTTGTGATAATAAAATATTTATTTTTCATTATAATGCATTATCGATGTGTAATTGGATATCGCAATAAAACGTTATGTTTACCTTTCAAACCGATAATAAATTTTAGGTGTAGGAATGCCCCTTTCTTTAACGAACATCGCACGTATACAGTGAGCAACAAACGTCTGGAATAATATTCATTATTTCATTTCATTGAGATTTTAAGAAAATACTTGGACACATCAATTGTTGGTTTTTATTAGGGATCTATCTCTTTTTAAAATCGTGATGCTTTTTAAATTTGCAAACTTACCTTTTTTAAAGAAAAGTGAATAATAAATGCCCCTTCTTCCGTTTAAGGGTACCTACATGCTTCTCTTCTCTCTAGAGGTATGTCTAGCGGTGTTCTGGGAAATTTTACGTTAAGCGGCCGCCCCGGCCAAATTGACCGGTACCTTAAAAAAATGTTTTGACAAACTTTATTTGACAATTCTTTTTTTTCGGTTGCAACATTCGAAAGAACATTTATTACATATAAGACAAGGCCTATAACTGCATCAACCGATCAGAGCTTGTTCCTATTTGTTAGTACTTATTCGTACTTGTTCAGCCTTGTCCTCGACAAAGAACCTGTTTCTACTCGTGCTCTTTTTAGTGTCTTAATTTGGCGCATGCGTACAAAATATTTTGCAAATTTCAACCTGCATTATTGTGAACATATAAAAAGATCGATAGTACTCTGAAAGTGCATTCGCCCTGTTTAGTTAGACTGGACAGTATGTGTATAATTCAGGGTCAACAGGGTATGCAAAACAAAAAGTAACTGCAGAAAATGTGAGTAGTTTCTGGAGATTATTTATCGAAATCCCAATTTTCGGCGGTTCTAGTGTTAAGCCGGAAGCCCTTCAAAACTTAAAAAAGCAAAAAAAAATGATTCTTTTACCGCTTAGGCTAATATCGTGCATGGCGATATATCGCCTAAACAGCGTGACGTCATCGAAGAGCTGTGAGGCCTTCTACTTACGGTGGTAACAGTTAGTCGCCCGAAAAGGCTTTGCATTTTTTAAAGAAGTCGACTACTCGATTATATACAATAGATTCCAGCACTTTCGAGAATACACTTGATATTGTTATTGGGCGGTAGTTTGCAATAATAGATGGATCATGTTTTTTGAAAACTGGAATGGCTTATCTACCTTTAACTGCGAGCGAAAAACCTCTGATGCGATTGATTTATTAAATATTATCGTTGGTGGTTCGATTACCACATCTCCGACATATTTGATCGTTTTCATGTATATACCATCCATACCGGTGCTATGCTTATTTTTTAACGACCTTGTCGCATTTGTAATTTCATCGGGAGTAACTGGACAAAAGCAATAGAATTTTGTGGGAACGATGATCGCATATAATTATCGGGTTTAACCGTACCCAAGTTTCGGGTGACATTCAAACGTGGAGAGATAGTAAAAAATTTGCAAAAGGTGATACCCACTTGTGAAGTAACTGGGAATCGGCACATCGCCATAATTCCCGCGATGCGTTTCTAGCATTCCCGATACGTTGTGAAAAGTACTTTCTTTTTGCTTCGGCCAAACTCTCTTTATATTCGACTTCTTTCACTTTGTAGTGACTACCCAATTCCGGATATGTCCGAAACGATATGGACCAATCCAAAAGTTCCTCCCTTAACTGTTTTAAGTCCGAATTTATCCATTTGCCAGTATTTCCGCTGGACAATTTCTGTTTGTGTCTGGAGATATACAAAAGCATACGGGTTAAAAATATACAAGAAGTGCATAAACAGATTATCTGCGCTTTCCATATCGTTAAGAGATCTGATCCAATCCACAATTCCGAGTGCAGAGTAATTTGTAGCAAATTCTCCTCCCTAATACCACGAAACGTTATTGAAGAATGCTGGCTGTTCGGGTGCTGTTCTCAATTATACTAAGGATATTAATAGTAATTTGTTAATTGGACATTTTGTTATCATTGTAATCTTCTTTTTGTCTTGTGGAGTAAGATGTTTTATTAAATATACGAGGGTGTATCAAATATAAACGGGACTGGTTTTTTTTTATTGTACCTTTATCTTACGTATATATTATTTTTCTACAGAATTTCCTCCCCAAGAAAATACATTAGCAATCGTGGAATCATTGACTACTCTTCATTGCTTCCTCTGGAAGTGGAATGTGTTAGAAATAATGTTCTAAGTGAATTTTATCATCGCTTTTGCTTCTCTCAAAAGACTTATGGGTGACGACAATTTTCCTCTTTTTTTTTTCTTTCTCTTTCCTTTAAATATGATACCTATTACCTTTTATTTGAATATTGAAGCTGTCTTATTTTGCGAACCACTTGATTTAATTTCCTTCACATGTGGTATTCCTAATCTCAACAGAAAAAGAAAACAAAACAGTTAAGAAAGATTTTCAAAAAAGTTTGCAAAATTGGAAATCAATTTCATCAATAATCTCCAGTAAAAAGCAAAAAAGACCCTCTTAACCAAAAAATGAATTTGTTCCGAACATTTGTCATTCACTGTATAATATCATCTAACGTAAAATGCCCAGTAGGCAACGAAGCTTCTTTCATTGGCTTCTGTTATGCCCGTCTACAAATATTGACTATCAGTTGCTCCTGACTTCTACTGTATATTTGTGATTATGCTAATGATGCCATTTGACAAATTGACTCAAGGAATATTAAGCACGATTCTGTTTATATACTCACCATTCCGATCGGTACCATTTTGCCGAGGTCTACCTCGTCGACGAATCCATTAAAATATCAGTTACTCGCTGTTTTATGTACACATAATACGCACTCATACAAACGCAGCAAAGCCTTTCGATTTGCATAAGAAGCTCTGTATTGATTTTTCTCGAATAGCATACATATATCTCTGGATGGTGTCTACGTTTATGTATTGGTATCTTCGCATAAGTATGCAACAAATACCTCTCCTGATTGTGAGATCTACGTATTCTATTTTATTTTCCAATTGAGAGACGTACGTATGGTGGTATTTCTTTTATTTGGATCACGTGCGGCAAATACAAACCCACGCACAATCTCCGCGATATTTTAACTATTCCCAAGGAGTTGTTTTTATACTAACAAGATGGTGTCAGAGTGAGTTATTCTTAAAGCATATATACACAGTAACAGTTTAAAGTGTTCGTATTGATCCGGGAAGGACGATTGAAGAACAAATGCTAATGGTAACGTATGATGAATGTTTAGAAGATGAAGATTTAGTAGTTTCGTCACTTTTCAAGTCGCTTTATTGTATAAGATTGATGTTTACAATCGTTGGTGTCCTTTTATTTCACCTTAATCAAAAAACGAGAAACCATCTCAGAAGAGATTTGTTTTAATTTTTTTTTAATTTATTATATCCTATTATTAATAATAATATTCTTTATTTTTATTGAAATGCAACCCTTGCAAAAAGAAAGTACACAAGTAGAAACTGGCGTCAAACTACAAGTGCAGTTAAGTGCATACATCACATTTCCTGATAAATGTTATTATTAATGTATTCTTTCAGCGAAAATGGTTCAACATTACATATACACGTTGGTCCACATTTCACCGGGGTGCGAGAGATATTGTAAGTAGCGCGATCTGGCATATTTGCATTTATCCCCGCCGGCCAGCCTCGCCGCGCGCAACTGCTCTAGCCTATCTGACGCACTCTTTGTCTTTCTGTGCGTTCGTAAGGTTCTAACAAGAGTTCGTGGATTTTGAATACATTATATTAGTTTATACAACCGCAGAGATGGTACAGATCATTAAATGGTATTTTGCGAATTACCGTAAATGCCAACAAATAGACGAATAGCCTCAAATTCCTCTAACGCATCCCGAGCGGGAGGAGAGAGAAGTGAGGGTTTGTTCGTTAGTTGAAATATCGCATACTAAATTATTATTTTCTAATTGAGGTAGTATCCACTCTGTATATTCAAATAATGCCGTACTAGTACTTTTTCCGGAAATGTAACTATGTATGTTGATTTTTATTAAAGAGGTTATGTTTTTCGAAAAACGAATACATCTGCTCTGAGATTATTGCCTCAAAAAATTTTGCGAAAGTAGTTAGATGACTAATGGGTCTATAGTTCTTTACGTTGTTGTAATCTCTATTATAATGAACTACATACGAGTATAAATTTAATTTGGTTTATATTAAAATCTCTTCTTTACTTGCTCTCCATCTCTCCACATACTTTTGGGCAAGAACTCGAATCGATCGAAGTCTAGAATTTGTTGGTCTTCCTATCAAAACTAAATGTTACGATCAATATAAAACGGCGCTGAAAATATCCTATCATGTTTCACACAGTCAGTTTGATATTTTACGTTCTAATGAAATGAGAAGGGCGAATAAGAAATTCAAACAGTTAACTGTCGTTGAGTTTAGACAATCTTTACCAATAGGTCACCAAATGTTGATATTCCACGATGAAAGGAAATTTTTCGCTGGTTAAATTTTATGTTGAGTTTTTTTCAGAAATGGTATTAAAGTCTAATCAGAACCGAAATATCAACGATAAAAAATTTTACAACAAAATAAATGATGTGAAAGGTTTATCTACATTTTCGTGAAGGGTGAAACTATGTGCAACTATGACAGTATGAGGAGGGTTACTCCCTTAATGTCTCCATCTGATTTTCAATAGAAGCTGTGGTTTTTTGTTTTAAAATGATTTAAAACATTACTAGCTGCCACCTAACAATTATCCTGTATGATCAATTGATCCACGCTATTAAAGAAAAATGCAATATCCGCTTAGTTTAGTATGTAATAAGGGTGATTGGAAACCTTAGGGAATAACTTCAATAAGTACTTAAGAAATTAAATGGAAATTTGAAGTGAATGAAGAAATAAAACATAATTTGGCCAAATTAAAATCAACTACTGGTATTTAAACAAAATATGAAATGTAATATTTTGGCCTTTTCTTTCTTTATTTACACGTGCGAGATTAGTCTGAAAAGTTTCCAGCCTAACATAGAAACAGGTATTTTTTTGTCAAATCCAGATTTATCTCTCAACATAACTCTTCTCGTAAGTCTATACACTTTTCCAGCTATGCTCCTATCTCTTTACTCCGCCAAAATAGTAGTTAGTATCTTGTTCTGCAATAAAGGCGTTGACAAATTTGATGACCTGCTCATTTAACGAAAATCTCTGACCTCCTAGCGGAGCTCAGAGTCTAGTCCTAGAGAATAGGGTAGGTAGTTGGTTAACACAAACCCATGACTATCCCAAAACACAGTCACCATCACTTTCTCGACCAATGGAACAGTCTTTGTTTTTTTCTGAGCCGATTCATCATTCGCAATCCACTGTTTTAACTGTGCATTGGCCTCAGGAGTGTACTAGTGTATTCAAGTTTTATCTACACTACGATTTATTTCGCTTAAACTGCTTCAACAGGGCTTTTGAAATGTTCATTCGAATGCGTTTTTGGTCCTGAGTGAGCAAGCGCGACACCCAGCGCGCGGTTAACTTTTTCGTACCCAAATCTTCAGTGGATATATGACAAACACGTTCTTTCGAAATGCCAACAGCCTCTGTTACCTCTCTAACCTTAATTCAATGGTCTTCTAGCATCATTTGATGAACTTTTTCGATGTTATCGGCGGTGGTTGCATTTTTCTGCCATCTCGAACGTTCATTGTCAACCAAACTGGTACGTTCAAATTCAGCTACCCAAAATTTCACTGCAATTTATGTAGGCGGATAGCCCTTCAAATGCAAGGGTTTAATAATGGCTCGATGTTCGTTTTTCTAAGGCGTCCAACATGACTGAAATTTTTAAAGGTATCTTTCAACGCATGCGCAATTGTATTACCACCATATTTTTGACGAGTAACGCCATCTTCATGTTCAAACTTGAAGCTTTTCAGACTACCCTCGTCTAAGCATAAGCTGCATAGGATATCAACACTTTAATCCATGATTGAGTTTTGACAAATTCAAATAAATATTTATTTTTATTTATCTTTTATTGCTTTCATTGGACTATGTGTCGGCTGATTCCATAAACAGTGATTAATGTGCTTCTAATTCTTTTTAATGTTTGGATTAATGGCTGTCTATCTTTACTTCACCTAGCAGTTTCTAATGTAAGTTGATTACACGCTACTAGCAAACGTCCGCATAATTGTATCGGTTGCCGCTTCCCATGCCATTGTCCTCTTCCTTTTTCTTCTCCTAACAACAAACTTCTCAAATTTCAATCTCCAAATATTTCACATCCAAACATTAAATTTTTAAACAATTTTTAACAAACATCTTTAAATTTTAAATTTCAATATATATATTCTTACGATAATGTGATATATCGACGGTGTCAAACCAATACCTCGTATCTTCATAGGTAAACCTAAGGAGATACGAGGTATTGGTTTGACACCGTCGATATATTTTTTCTCAACGACGTCAATGACTAAATAGCCTAATGATGACAGCTGTCGAAATCGATCGCTAAAAGTAAAATAGAAAATCCACTTGGTATTGAGCTGAATCTATATTCATTTACCCTTCATAAGTTGATTGGTTTCACACCACCTTCAGCAAATCACTTCTCATGAATTCTTTAAGGGCTTCACAGTCTAAAATGTCAGGATTCTTTTGCGTCGTCTCTACTTAATCTCATAAGATCTTTCCATACATAACTGTAGGTTAAAATCTTTTCTAATCTTATTTGAATCATTTTACTTCCATTCCTTAATTCTTTGACTGCATGAAATGCAACTTGCGAAGCTAACACCTTGGATTTGGGCAATATCTCTTGTGGTGTAGTTACCAATCTCTAATAAAATACAAAGAAATCTTGTTCTTCATTAAGGAACAAAAATCATTTGTCCAATAAAAATAGGTACTTGCATTTCGCCCTCAAACAAAATTATTATTATTATTAAAGGCCCACCAAACAAAAATCGAGCACCAACCTAACTTACTCCAAACTTAAACTTTTATCGCAAGCATTTCAATTAAATTAATGTAGAATGATCACTGCTAGATCATTAAACGTAGAATTGTTGTGTCTGGAGATTATGGTCACCATGGTACCACCCTTTATTACACCATAAAAGTTGAAAAAGTATATTACCAATGTTGTAAAAACAACGTTAATATAAATCTTGTTAAAATTTATATTCTCTGCGGTCAGAGAATATTATGGGTATCAATTTTTTAACCAGAAATTCACGCTTAACTTGAAACCAATTACCAATATATTTAAATGATTATGCAGGATGCTGCTATTTAGGAAATGGCGGCTTGTTAGCGTTTGGCATGTCTTGCTCTCTGTTCAGTGGTCTGTTAAAACATTTCCGGTCCGTACTTTTAAAAAAAGAGCATCGAAACCAGCTACACCCGTTACACAAATACAAGCAAAAAAAAACTCTATTAACATATGCCCACACGTTCCATATTCATGCCGTTTAATTATGCATTCGACCGCATATACACTAATTAGTAAAACAAAAGCAAATATTTTTATTACTCGCTTTTCCGCGTTTCATAAACAGTTGAGCATCGAAACGGTTCCGCGTAAAAGAAACGAGATAAAAAAGAAATTACAAGAGAAACTTTTCCACCCAGATCAACGTGAATCCATATTAATCTTTATAAAGATATCATGCGATGCTGTTATACTGTATAGGTATAAAATTGAGATGAAGATGGAAGAAGAATCATCCACTTTATCTAATTTCTCGTTTCGAGGGAGCGCTCCGGTAAACGAAGAGCTAAAAAAGACGCGAGATAGACCTCCGGTATATATGAAGCGAAGGTAGGTACGTTTACCAAAAAAAAGTCTATGTGAATGGGATATTTTTTCACTTTGTTCTCTCCTCTCCTATAACGTTATCTGGATGAGAACCTTTCACTGTAAAGTGCTAACTCGTGTTTTGCTATCTGGTAAAAACGGTCGGTAACATGTACTAGCTCTGCATGCCTGACCATAAGTATCCTAGATCTATTGTTAGTGCCGTAGATTGGAATGAGTCGTTGTTGGGCGCTTCTCGATCTTTTATCTGTGTTCCTTCTCCAATGTTGTTAATTAATCTCTGTTGGTACGACTCTATTGTATTTTTCCAATCGAACGGTTCTAGATGTTTTGGTTTAATTGGATCGGATTTAAAAAATATTTGTACAACACGATTGCTATAACGAAATTCTAAATCAAAATTTTTGAATCATGGAATACCTGGTATATGAGCATTTCTCTATCATTAAGAAAATAAGACGTTTAACTTTGGTGTAATAAATAAATAAGTCAAAATTTGTCCAAAAAACGACGAGTTGTATTTTTTCTAAGATTCAGACTACCTTAACGACACTTATCTAAATTAGTGTAGGAGTGCCTGTTCAAGACACAAAAATTAAACATAAATAGAGGGACAAATAAAATACTGCATTTCCTGTTTTGAAAGATGTAGTAGGTAATATTTAGATGACTGGGTACAGGAGCCCATTTGCGCAGAACATGAAAAACAAACGCTATTCTTCTCCACTAATAAATATGACGTAAAATGGTAACATGTGAACCTAATTTTTAAATATAATTTGTTAGGTGACAACAGGAACTTTCAGTCTTAAAAGCGGTAAGACCAGAGTAGTATTTTTTCCCGAAGAAGCAGAGCAAGTCCAACAAAATCATTTCAAAGACAACGCCCATTTTATATTGTATAAACAACGTATTTATCTACAATGTCCCTTCTTCCCTTTTTCAAAACTGTTGATCGTGCTACATTCACTACATAAAAGAGAAAATCCGGGCATTCTTTATGCAATAAAACTTCCCATCATAAATCATTGAAATCGAAATTTGTACTTCAATCAACTGGAAGTATCAAAGGTAATCTCCAAGTAGCAAGTCATTCAATCTCATTTTAATCTTTGGCTAATAAGCACACAACTCGAAGTAAACTAATTAAAAAGTTATACGCAGTTAACAAATACAGGAAACGTTTACACCCAACTTTCAAACTCCATACCTCTTGAAATGTTGGAAAATAAGACCGCTTTTGCGCTGAAACTTTTGAAAAGTATGTCAAAAAGGAAAATTTAATTACAAAGATTTCTATATGCAAATTGGAAAACGTTTATTAGTTTTAATTATATTCATCTCCGTATTTAAAATGGATTTGGAAACGTAAGATATGCTTCATATGTGGACCAATGAACATGAATAGAGAAAGGTTTTTTTCATCTATGTTCTACTGCAGCACTGAAAATGTACCTTTCATATTAGTGATGTGAAACAAACTCTACCTTAACTACCTCCTACACTATCTACAGCGTACTATTTTCGAGACTTTCAACACATGCGCAAAATTCACCTACACATTCACATCAAGGGACCCTTGTTTAATTTCTTTCTTCTTTCCTCGTCCAGGAGCATCCATTCGTCAACGTAATACAAGACTGTTCACGGAGGAGAAAGCGCCCGAATCCTTCGTTTTTGTGCGACGAAGATTGCATCTCTCGGAAACGGTTTTTATTACTTTCATTTCGCATTCATCTTTTCATTTTGTACGGAATTACTATTCATTTCTTCGTCGCTCTGCATACTCGCCCCGCTCACATCTTGGAGGAGGGTTGGAGCGGCAGCAAAGGCAAAAAGGAGAGAGCAGCGGCGAAAGTATGAACAGTACCCGAACACGAACTTCCCTGCTTGCTTCCTTCCTTCAGGCACTCGCTATACCAGCGAGCTGTTCATTTTATTTTTCCGATTCAACAAAAGCATTTGTCATAATATATTTTCAGTACAATGTTTTCGTTGTCGTATATTTCCTCGGAATGGAAGAATATATGCGTTTGCTTTCGCCCTTTTCTCGGATTCTACGCCGGTCTCGTTAGAATTTTTAATAAGGATTTGTCGTTGCAAAGGCTCAACCACGTATCCAGGCGTAAATCTTTATTAGAGTCAAAATTACATTATTTTCTTCGGAGGGAAAGTCATTCTTGGTTTAATAATTAATCTCGCGTATATACCTGTGATAATTTAGATTATTCAAACACTACTCTTCCTGAAAAATAAGAATAACACCTAAAATAAGGTGGCGCTTTGTTTCGACGTAGCAATTGTATTAATTTGTTTAACAATACAAATGGAATTTGGTTTTCTTAGGATTACACAAACTAACATATAAATATTCTTAATACGAAAAATACACAGAAAATAACTTTAACGTCTTTGGTTCCTTCTTCCCTTAGTTTCCTTCATGCGTCCTACACCTAGAGATACCTTCTGGCTTTCTTATACGAGAGTATTCTGAAAAGTTTCAAGCCTCAACATGAAGAAGGTGTTACTCATCAAAAATATTCTGGTAATATAATTGCGCATGCGTGAAAAAATACTTTTGAAAATTTCAGCCAAGTTGGACGCTCAGAAATTGCTGCAGAATTCAATAATGAGCGAGATTCCAAAGTTTTTGTGAGTACTGTGAAACGTCGGCTGAAAGAGGCTGGGTTGCATGGGCGAGTGGCTTATCGAAAACCGTTACTCCGAAGAGGAAATAGGCTGAAACGACTGAAATGGGCACAAGCTCATAGAGATTGGACACTGGACGATTTTAAAAACGTTCTGTGGACTGACGAATCCAAGTTTGAGGAAATAGACAGAGAGTTTTCGTACGCATATCAAGAGGGGAAAGAATGTTACGGGAGTATATAGTTCCTACGGTGAAGCATGGAAGCGGATCTGTAATGGTTTGGGGTTGTTTTTCCTTAATCGGAACAGGGGACTTGCTCAAAATTAAGGGCATAATGAAAAAAGAAGAATATCGGAAAATCCTGGAGGAAAATGCCATACCGTCAGGAGTCCGATTAATTGGTCGTGGATTTGAATTTATGCAGGACAATGACCCCAAACATAAATCTAAATTGTGCGCAGATTACCTGCAGCAAAAAGAAAATGAAAGAACCCTAAAAATTATGGAATGGCCGCCACAGTCCCCCGATCTGAACCCGATAGAGTTGTTATGGGAGGAATTAGACCGATGTGTTAGGAAAAAGTGTGCAAAATCGAAGGAACACTTGTGGACCATTCTCCAGGAGGTATGGACAAGCTTGCCCAATGAAACATTAGCAGAATCAGTGAATCGGATGCTGAGAATAGTGGCAGCACTCCTAAGGGCAGGGTTTTCGATGAAAACCGGATTTAAATTATTTGTATTACATTAACTTTTTCTTTTTAATAAATTTGTGTTTGAAAATATATAAAATCATGTAAGTAAGTATTAAATACATGGCCATTTAATATTTCTCTTATTTTCTTTGACTTCCGTACATGTTTTTGCTTGCCCGAACTTCCATGAACGGTACTGTACATATAGAAATTACCAAAGTTTAATTGAATCAGGGTCCAATAAACAATATACGCCAATTGAAGCCATATGTCACTAAAAAATACATAAAGAGGCTCTATACATACTCTATGTAGATTGTATGCAGTGATAAAGATTTCGCATGTTGAATACGTTTGTCTATAAGAATCGATTTTCTCGCTGCACCAACCACGTTACACAAAGTAAACACGTATGAAGTCGTCTTTTGTGGTCTCAGCACTACTGCAGGATATAGCGGAGGTAATACCACTAAAGTTCTATTACATACATATGCGATGTGAGCTTGAGTATTAAAGCACAGTAAGCCAACCAACAAGACTACCGAAAGCAAATATGTATAGCGGTGGCAAACTGATATTTCCTTCTGAATAAATTCCCACGTTGATTTCCTCTAGGATATGTTTATACATGCGTAGTTGAATGTAAACTTACTATATGTGTGCCTGTATGCATTGTACGTACACGTCTGCAATCTAGAGCTATTTAATGCCGTGCAGATATCACGCAAAAAGTCCTGGAATTCCTGCTTGAAGTATCTGCTGTGTTTAGTTCTTTTACGCGCAAGCGCAATTATTAACTGTTTGAAATAAAAATAGGTAACAACATATCTTTAACACTTACCTTGCTCCAATGGGAATTACTTGCAATATTACTATCATTATAAATTACATTTAGTTCAATGGCGACTACGTTTAGAAGACGGTTCGCAACAGTGATATTTTGCGTAAAGAACTTGTTCTCGAAGCTGCTTTTCTGGCAACAAATAACTCTTCGGATTTCTTAGTGTTAGTATTTGTGAGCCATTTTTTTTCAAATCTCGAGATTAAAATTCGTAGGCGCTAGTAAAGAAATAATAAAACACGCACACGTAGAATCAGCCCAAATTAACGTATTGCTATGTTGTCATTTAGAACATAGTTGTCACTAGCGGCACGTACAGTGTGTTCAGTATGGCCACTCGTTCAACATTAAAATCCCTCTGGCGGATATTAGCACTTTTTCAATAGCTCCTACTCCTTTCCTGGCCTCCGATCTCTGGAGCGGGGATACTAGGGACTTATATAAGTTCAGCAAACGCCAAAAGCATAGGGAAGCGGTTAAATAACTCCTCTTCTATTGATTTTCTTCACATCGTAAGTCTTCGAATTTAATGGAATATTTTCCTACCACAAGTGACAACATAAATTCAGAGGTATCTCTAGCATAATTTCATACATTAAATATCGTTCGTTATGTAATCGTCTTGTTCACCAGTAAATTTGATTATCGTGTAGTTGGTAGTGGTGAAATATCGTAGAATAGTCCAAATTCATTCTTCTAGTTGCGTCACTACATGTATCATGCTACTTTTAAAAATAGGAATATTGGAAATTCATCTATAAATTATATTTGGAAAAGAATTATCAAAGTTTGCCGTGTTTAAAACAATGGCTATTGCGATTAAAGTAAAGGAGTAGTGGGACGCTAATTAATATCTGACTTTTGAGTCAAGGTTCTCATCCAGGTAACACGTGCTTAGATTGTGTTCCATTTTCAGTGTTTAACATTTAAATCGTTCAAATTTGGTGGTTGAAGAACAGACAAGTTTCCAATAGAGATCATATAGACATAGAGTTTATATGAGATTGTCATTATAACATAACCTTTTAGGTTAGTCTTCGAAATGGTTCTTGACATGTCTCACTGCGACCCTTTGAAATCTATTGTGGTTCCTCTTCATTAGATCAGTTACGTTGGCTTTGCTTTTTTCACCAGACCTAGCAGCCTTCTGAGTGATCCCTCCACGTAGGTTTCTGCTTTTGGATATTCCGATCCCACTTCTAAGAGCCGTATTCCTGCTAGTGCTGTACAATCGCTCAGCACATGGACGGCAGTCTCCTCTTTCGCCTGGCAGAATCTACATGCTGTTTCCTCTGTCAGGCCAAAGTTGCTCATGTGTTTTTGGTGCATACAATGTCATGTTAGCAGGTCTACTGTTGTTCTAACGGTCTTTCTGTCCCTACTTAGGAAGTCTGCTGTAAATTTAGGCCTGTGTCCAATCCGAAATTGTTTGACCCGTCTCTGACCTGGAATACTCTTCCACTCTTCCAGTCTTGAGATTTCTTATCTTTCCATTGTTTAGTAGTTGCTTTAACTACCGTATGAGCCATGCCTACAGAGTGTTTTGGGTTATTGCCAGCAGTTAACGAGCCTACTCGAGCTAATTCGTCTGCCTTGACATTTCCTCGATGACCTTGTCATGGCACCGTGGTGAACGTGTCCTGGTACCCAGGCCAAGGTCACCTAAGTTCGGCTACCCAGCCTATTAGGCGCATTCATGCAGTTCCACAGCAGTTTCAATTTCGCCCATGTGGAATCTAGTGCTTTTATCACTGCTTGACTGTCTGAATAGATAACAATAGATCGATAATTGACTTCTTGTTTATCTAATTCTTCAATAGGCTGCTGTTATTTCGGCTTGAAATACTGTGGTGCTTTGAATTAGGCTTAGTGACTTAGTTACTGTTGGTCTAGTCCCGCAAATTCCGGCTCCGACTCCAGTTTCCGTTTTTGAGCAGTCTGTGTACCAGACAGATTCGGTCCTTTTTTCCATTCTTCTCTATCTGGTATTACCGTTTTATAGTTCTTGTCGAAGCTGTATTTGGGACTAATGGCGTCGCTGGGACCGCTTGCTATCGGCCTTGCCCTAGGCCACCACCCCTTGGCGATCTGCACCATGCGATGTAATTATGGATGGTTGGCCATTCATTAATCTGTATCTTGTTAGCCTAGCCTCTCCTTGGATATGTACATGTAGTGATTCTAGATTAAGGATGACCTAAGAAGCAGCTGTTGGCGTGGTTTTCATGGTTCCCGTGGCACATAGACATGCTAGTCTTTGTATGCCACTTAGCCGCGTTATTACCTCCACCTGCAATTACTTTGTCCACCATACCACCGAGCCATATGTTATCATTTGTCTAATGACCCGCATGTATAACCACAGCACCATTTTTGGGCCTAATCCCCAGCTTTTCCCACACAACCTTCTACATCTGCCTAAGGCAATAGTAGATTTGTTGATGGTTTTATTGATATGAGGGTTCCATGTAAGTCTTTGGTCGAACCATACATCGAGGTTATTCGTTTCTTTGACAAATGCAATCTTCACTCCTCCTAACATAATTGGCTTTAAGCCTCGAATTATCCGTTTCCTTGTAAATACGATAATTTGTGTTTTTTGGCCATTGACTGTGAGCCTTTCTCGTTCTACACCAGTTACCTATTGTATTTAGGCCATTCTGCATTCTTTCTAATATTATCCCGGCAAATTTACCTGGTACTACCGTAATGCTAAGCCCTCAGCATGTCCTAGGCAATGGAGGTCTCCTTTGGACAGCTTTGTTATTAGGTCGTCGACAAGGGACGCCCATCAAAGGGATGACAATACACCCCCTGCCCCCACCCCCCTTAACTTTGATATTAGCTTCCTCCAAAGGGGCCACTGTTATGCGTTCCTCCAGGACGGCCCTAACATAACCTTTACTGCACACTTTACTGTATCGCTGATTGACATGCACTGCGTAGCTGTAGAGGTACTCAATGTTGTACGGGTACGCATAAGCTTTAGATATGAACATAAAGAAATGCATGCAGTCTTAAATACTTCACATCACCAATTAAGGGTTGAAGATGTAAGATCTAGCATTTCAGCTGAAAACGATAACCTCGCGAAGTAAATACAGAATGCGCCCTGGAGACGTGAGCGGGAGGAATTTCGAGAGGAGTATGATATAAAACTGATCTTAAACAACTGTTCACGTTTGGCTTTCCACCACCCACTAAAGACACGTTTATGTTACGCTCGTTGCTAACCTACACCTAATCTATTAGGTGTCGCCAGCCTTCAATGCGCAAAGAATGTCTACTTATTCAAGTAAGTTAAAAAATAATCATTAATCAACGTAATACATTCAGTATCATATACTTCATTAAAAGTTTGTTAATCGAAACGAAGTCTTGATGTACAATATATGCTTGATTGCGTCCCTCCTTCGTCTTATAAATACACGCAGCAAATTTGTTATTGTACTCTAATCTCATCTGATGCACCTCCCTATCCGTTTAGCGAATTTTGTAGGGGTTACATACAAAGCAACGCGCGGATGTGAATCCTGCAGCTTACAACATTCGAGCGGGAACCCTTTTTTAGATTATCCGAGGACAATACCTTATCGTTACATCGTTACGCTAACAAATTACGCAATTAGTCGTATATATTTGAAGAAACCTTATATAGAAGACTTATCTGCGATGAGCAAATAATATATTCCTTCACATCCTATTATTCTCGCGAAAGGAGTATGGTTGCGCGATAGTATATTGCCGAGACGTTCTCGCAAGTAATCAGATGGTATCGGTGATTAATGCATTTTCCGTTCGCGGCCTTTCGACAATTAACTGCATTCACCTTGCTACCGCATCGCGTCGGTACGTCGTTCTGATGAAGTTTTATTGTTATGTCGTACGTGCGCGCGGGGTTGTACCTACGCCGCAAGCAATAATGCACACGCACCCGCCGAGTGCAATAATTAATGTGGATATTCTTGAACTCGTTACGTCCGCATTGAAGGGGAGAGAGTTGATTAATTATTTTTTATCTTTGAGGTAGGTGGTCTACGGATGATTTACGGAGGAAGAAGAAAGCAGTTTCCGTGGAAATATTTCAGCTATTGTTTACGCCGTTACGTTTCGTCGGCATCTATTAATAAGAGGTCCATTAATAAGAGGGAGAAGTACAGGAATTGATATATGGAGATAGTTTAAATTCGTTTATTTTCAAGAAAATAGGAAATTAATCGTTGCCTTTATTGATTCTAAAGACTATTCAAAAGGAAGTCGACGTTTGCCTAATATCTATAGGTCGAAATTAGATTTACTTAACCAATATTTCCATCTTGATTATCTTTACAGATATTATAGCTTGAGTTGCTTGTAGAAACACTAATGAAACGACGAATATTTTGAACTGTTTGCAAAGAGCAATGTTTAAGTAGCTTCTATGAACAATCTAACATGTCGTAGTCAAGGATATACGGAATCGGATATCGGAAACTACGTGGCCTAACAAAGAAAACGCAATTTTTTTTCGACAAAAAACATTTCATTTTTCAATATCTCCTGCTCGCTCAATACACTTATTCCAACGGTATTCCAAATTAGCAATACCTTCCTTATAGGTCGATGAATCCAAGTCCTCTAAATAGCAATTTACAGCAGCGATTACCTCGGAATTAGACGAAAATCTCTTACTGCCGAGCCATCTTTTCAGATTTGAGAGCCAAATCTGGAGAATAGGACGAATGAGGCACTAATTCAAATCCCAATTCATGAATATTGGCCATTGCTATCGCAGACTTATAGGCAGGTGCATTATCCTAATGGAAAAGCACTTTCTTCTTTACCAAATGAGGCCGCTTCTCTTTGATTTTGTCGCTAGGTTGTTGCAACAAAGTGGCATAATACTGGCCATTTATTGTTTTCCCCTTTTCTAAGTAATCGACCAAGATAACTCCATGAGAATCCCAAAGAACAGTTGCCATAACCTTTCCTGCTGACAAAACCGTTTTTGCCTTCTTTGGTGGCGGAGAACCTTTATGTGTCCATTGTTTGGACTGTTCTTTGGTTTCGGGAGTATAATGGTGGACTCATGCTTCATCGACGGTTATGAAACGGCGTAAAAGGTCCTTCGGATTGTGGCGAAAATGTGCCAAAAGATCACGAGAAACACTCAAACGATTCAGTTTTTACTCCAGTGTGAGCAACCGCGGTACCCAACGCGCCGAGTATTTTTTCATTACCAATTCTTCACTTAAAATTCTGTACACACTGTCATTTGAGATACCCACTATGTCTGCTATCTCGCGCACTTTTACTCGACGGTCATCCAATACGATACGGTGGACTTTTTTAATCATATCAGAGGCAGTTGCAGTTTTAGGACGTCCACTACGGGGTTCATCATTTGTGCTCGAACGACCACACTTAAATTCGGCAACCCAGTTTTTAACCATTGAAAACTAAGGAACGCGATTCCAATAGTGTTGAATCCAGCTCTGCTTTAATTTCGGTTGGTGTTAAGCCTTTCAAATGAAAGCACTTTATCACTGCTCTCAACTCAGTTTTTTCCATTGTTTACAAAATCACACGAGACGTTCACTTTGGCGTACTGTCAAAAACACTAATTGACAGATCGCTCTGTGCTGTCATATTTAATCTATTAAAAGATGATTCTACAGAATTCGCGCCATATCTGTGTTAGGCCACCTAGTTTCCGAACAATCCTCGTACAACTGTGTAAAGTGCGACAGCGCAGTGAAGCATGCCCAAGGGTACAGCGAAACCACGCTAAAAATACCTATTTTATTATTTATTATTACTTTTCAATGTAATCTCCACCAACATTTAGGCACTTCCCAGTCACTTTGTGAGCTTTCTAATTCCAGTGCTGAAGAATTCTTGACCTTGGTGTCCGAGCCACTTGTGTACAGCTTATTTGACCGCTTCGTTGTCTTCGAATTTGGTGCTGTCTAAAAACTTTTTGAACGGGCCGAACAGATGAAAATCGGACGGTGTGAGGTCGGGACTGTAAGGAGGATGTGGCAACACCTCCCAACCCAAATTTTCGATCACCTCCCGCGTTTTTTGGACAGTATGGGGACGGGCGTTATCGTGCAGCAGAATCCCACCTTTTGAGAGAGCACCCTGACGTTTTCTTCTTATCGCAGGTTTCACTTTATGTTGAAGCAAGTTACAGTAGTACTCACTGTTCACAGTACATTGTCCTTCTAAATAGTCACAAAAAATTGGGCCATGAGAGTCCCAGAAGACCGTTAACATCACTTTATCGGCAGACGCGAGAGTTTTGAATTTTTCTCAGCGAGCGAATCCGGATGTTTCCATTCAAGACTTTGCCGTTTGGATTCAGGTTCATAGCGTTGAATCCACGTTTCATCGCAGGTTATAGTACGGTCTAAAGAGTCATTACCTTCCATTAAAAACCGTCGTTTGAGTTCAGAACAAATGCGAACGCGAGTGTCTTTATGGATGTGAGTCAACTGTCTTGGAACCCTACTCGAACACATTTTGCGATAATTCGTGAATGATTGAATACACAGTTCGAACGCTAACATTACACAAATCAGCTATTGTCACGATTTTTATACGCCTGTCATCGAGAATAAAGTCATTTATGCGATTTTGTAGCGCATCGGTAGACACTTCAACCGGTCGCCCGGAGCAATGAATATCGGTAACACTTGTTCTGCCCGATTTAAACTGTTCAATCCACGTTTCCGCGGTTTAAACACTTTTCACCATACTGTTTTAACATTCTCGAGTAAATTTCGGCCGTCTTCACACCTTCGGATAACAAAAATCTTATCATTGAACGTTGCTCTTCCACCGTACACGTTTCGAGAGGAACCAACATTTTGAAATATACAAAAGAGGTTATGTTTGCTTTTATTTCTTTCAAACAGGTGACTTAATTTGTCTCCAAGGTTGTCAACTTGACCCACAGAAAATTTCATCTAATAATATTCAGTAGTTTTCCCGCTAACGCAGTTTGTTTCGTTAATTACTGAACGTCCCTCGTATTTGCGGATAATCTGAAAATATTTCGAAAAATAAGGTCTATTGAACGCTGCATTCAACTGCAAAAAGATATATCAGCAGTTAATGATTGTTGCGGGTATAATTTGCAACTCAACTGTGTCACATTCGAACAAGTTTATACGGATACGGACTATAGGGTGACCCACCAAGGACAGCTTTATCTGCCGTCAGCGATGCAAGTGTCGGGATAACATACCAAGGACAACATTACGGAGGTGAGCCTTGTCTAGGACACCGTTAAACGCCGAAACAGGCTCAGTACAAGTGAAGATTCCTACAGAAAAAGTTCTGCATCGGCATATATACTCTAGCTGTAGGTCACCAAGCACTTCTTTTAAATGGCGTATTGCACAAAAGCAATACAATAATAATTCCCGTATTCTAAGTAACAAAAGTTGTGGACTAGAAAATATTGTTGTTAATTTCAAAAGTAGACATTTTCGATAAACAAGCGTCGCCAATTTTTTATTTGTAAATAAACGAACATGTCATGTGTTGCGTGGATGTTTTCCAGCGCAAATCACTTGTACTACAATAGCTACAAATCAGGGATCGTAGTGGAGGAAGACTCCACACGCCAAAAAAGCATAATTTAACGAAAGAAATGTGATTTACGTTTAAAATGACACGAATCATTAACAGATTAAGCTGGTTTAATATTTTTGCAAAGGAAACCATATATTTGAAATTTTCTACTTCACAGTTTTACAGATACTAAAGGCATCGGCACACCTCGCATCACAGAAAAGGCTTGCTTGTTTCTTGTGTGATGCACAGTGTGCCGATTGCTTTAGTACTTGCCGTACTGCCTCCAAGTCATTGATATCATTATGCATCATTCAAAATTTAACTTATAACTCATTCTGCAGTAATATCAGTAACGAAATTCCACTAAAATATAAATTTACGACCACTACTACAAATGAAAGAAAGAGGTACTTTTGTGAAGGATTGTTAAAACCAGAATGACTTTTGAAGCTGTATACTAATACGAGGAAAAACAGGTACACTGCGACTTTATCAATAGTAGTACAATTTGTTACTACTTTGCAAAAATAAAATGTAGACTTTATCGAATTGCATCAGTTCTTTTGCACTTTGGTATTTAACTGTAGTAATTCATAAGTTTTTATCGTCTTTACCTAATTGTCGGAGTCATAATTTATCAACCTTTGTGAACGCATCTAAATCATTCCAGAACACATGCAATTCCATTATTGCAACAATTGCAATATGGAAATATGGAAAATTTAACGCTGAATGAAGCTTTTTAATTTATCATGTCGCGAATACATTCCTATAAGGCCCGGAATGCCTGCCAGTTGAAATTATTTTAAATGAACATGATTCATCAACGTTTCAGTCCGTGGAGTCGTGAAATTTTTATGTCGATGCCAAAGCGTATGGGCGAACATTGTACCCACGTACGAAGGATCAATAGAGCATTTACGGTCTATAAAGTGGAATATTTCACTCGTCGTCTATTGAATATAAAACTTGGCTACTGTTTTACTACCGCTAAATAAGTTCTACATTATACCGGAACACGTTAACGGTAGAAATTATATTTTTGTTATGTCAATTTCCTCGACGTTGTAAATTTGAAAATTACTGCAATTTATATTACGATTCGTCGATTACTTATGTATAAATTGAGCGTAGTACTTAACATTTACTAGGAATACAACAGATTAATAATAGTAACATAAATTTTTAAGTAAAATTTTAAACAGTGTCAGTATTATAAGGTTTTAGCAAAAATTTCTAAAATGCCTGTACCTGGTGGAGTTTATCAACAACAAAGGCCGACCTACTTCGATAGAATTAAGATTGGTGTTTTTCTTGGATTCTGTGTACGCATAACTAGTGGCGCTTTGTTTGGTTGCTTTTCTGCATTGAGAACTGGTTTAATAGGGAAAGAGTTGATAAATACAGTAAGGAAAATGATGGTGCAAGGTGGTGGCTCCTTCGACACATTCTTGGCCATTCGATCTGGTTTGCGCTGTTAGAAATCAACATTCAGCATTTTTGTGAAATCCATTTCTTATGCTAATGGGAAACATGTGATTTTTCTTTATAATACTTTGAATAGGATTGATAGAATTACATAGTTGTATTTATTTATAGTAACACACTATACCATTTAGTTATAAATCTAGTTATAATAACATTATGTTTATATAACGTTTATCCGTCATTTAATATTTGTAGCCACATTTTTTATAGATTTCGTATCCTCAAGCTTTTACAATAATTTGTATTTTACCATATTGATGCTTGATTTTTCAGTCACGATTTCAGTGAACGCACTTTTGGTCTTCATGAATGGCTCTAGGAATATTCTGTTATACTTGCGGTGTTTGAAGAAATGAATATCTCCGTGATTAAAAGATTTGCCGGATGTACATACACCAAAAAAACATTAAACCGTGATGACCACAAGATTGTAGGTAAAAACATCAACCTTACTGACAGCAAAGAATTAATAGCAGCACTAAATCAACCAACAAAGTCGAATCTATTATACTCCCACAAAGCTCAGTCCTTAATGTCTGAAACAAACAATATCAACGTAATATAGCTGAAGGAATGGAAATTCTAGGAATGAAAAAGCGGGCTCCATCCATTTGATCGCCTATGTCTCAGCTTTATAAAAGGGTCAACCCTATCGAGCATGAAAACTTCTCGAGGAAATGGGATCAAACTAATTCCTATCGCACTACTAAAGTCATTTTGACTTGTCCGAACAAACGGATAGCAATATGTTACCTGAGAATATCCAGAAGGGAGGCTAGAGGAGCTGTTCTTCAGGATGGATTTATCCGGAGACCTGTTGTGCAGGGCCTGCCCAGCTGAAGACGAAACACAGTTCTTCTGAAAATATCTAGCGCCAGCGTCAAATAGAAGAATCATGCTGGGTGAAGAGCAGCTACACGTTGCCGCTGACTGCTAATACCCCCTCATTATTGAAAACAATAGAAGTCTTAATACCTAATAACTAGAGTAACCAAAACTTGCGGACTCGCATAGGCGTCGGTATTACGGGTTAATATAAGAATACGAAAAATTCATAAATAAACTTACTTGCTAATTATTCAACAAATTGGAGGCATCAGGATGTGAACTACTGTAAACTTGCATCATTGCATATGTTTCCACAGTTACTTCTTTAAACCTTGTGCGTCGACAAGAAAAAATATTCTTATACATAGAAAACGATCTCTCCACATCTAAGGAAGTTACATTTGCATGTAGAAACTGTTTTTCAAAATCACTTAAAAGTTCACTATTCTTACACTTACTATAAACGGCCTCTAAAGTATTAAAATCGGGTTTTTTCCTTAAAACATCTGCCAACTTTTGACTAGCGCATAATCCTGGCGTATCATTTAATGTGTGTAATTTATTTTTTACACTCTCCACTATGTCTAATGATTCCTGCAATGACAACTCAGTACATTGTAGTTTTCTGATGGCATCTAGTAATACTGTATAATTGGTACATATGGTTGTTAAATCTTCTAAAAGTTGAGGAATTTGAAATTCTCTTTGACTTTCTCTAATTGCTTTGGATTCATTCCAATTAAATCGCATTATAACTGATTGAATTTGTTGAAAATGGATCAAATAGTAAGAAGCTGCTGTTAGCCAAGTACCCCATCGCGTTAAAATTTGTTCAGGAGGTTCTGGAATACCTGGACAAAATTTACGAAATTCTTTTAAACGTTTAGGAGATTTACGAAACACTGCGTTAGTACTTCCAATCATCCGATCAACGTTTCCGTAATGTTGTCGAACAACTTCACCAACTAAATGCAAAGCATGCAGCACGCAGGTTATATGTATTAAGTTAGGAAATATATGTTTTAAGGATCGCCCAACACTTAACATCGTTGCTGCACTATCTGTCACAATCATCGCAACTTGATCTTGGGCAATTTTAAATTTTTTCAGAGCGTTCATTATCACTTTTTGAATAGTTTCCGCGGTACATTGTTGAACACGTTTGCAAGCTAACAAATATCGAGATGCTGTGTTCTCGCTAGATAAAACGCGAGCTATTACATTGACAATACTGTTTTTCTTTATATCGGTCGCATCATCCACGGTAATCCATATTTTTTTGGAACACAAATCACGTTTACACACATTTTCTGGCATCTCTTTCATTCGCGGCAGATGATTCTGTAATTGTGTTTGTGAGGGTAATGGGTACTTTGGAACGTATTGTCGCCAAAACGTTTTAAAAGCTGCTTTTCTCACCAACGACAACGGAAGATTACAAGAGGTAAACATAATTAATAAATGTATGAGGAATAGTATATAAGGTATTTCAGTTCTTGCATTTCTCATATGCTTAATACCATTGACATACCTCTGGCAATCAGTTCTGTCCAATGCAGCCAAACGAACATTGCATATTAAGCAAAAAAACTGCACTACCGTCATATTTTAAATGGGGAAAAAGTGACACATACTTATGTACATTAGTAGCAAATCTATTACGAGGCATTGTTTTCTTAGGTATATAAATATTAGTTCTATATGAAACGATACACTAATTATGTACTTGGTATAATACTACAACACACAAAAAACACCAGCTATATTTTCAAAAGCGACACGTAAGTACATAACCTTGACCGTTTGACTAATCTCTGCAACAGCTCAACCGGTACTAAAACGAAATCTCTCTCAGGGCGGTTTAACCTGATTTATATTCAAGGTCGACACTACATGCCTGCTTCTCTACCGGTTTAGTTTATTTATGAATTTTTCATATTCTTATATTAACCCGTAATACCGACGCCTATGCGAGTCCGCAAGTTTAGGTTACTCTACTAACAACACATAGAATCTTTATTAACATAATATAATATTTCCATTATGACTTGCCCACTTACCTGTAATTTGAAATTATGAACACGTACTCCCGTTACAAATGAATACATTGAATATTTTAGCTGAAACATAGACTTTTTTACGGAAATAATATCAACTTGTTTGTTAAATATGTCCAACGTCGGAGTATCCTTTAGGATGTACTCTGTTCCTATCTTCTTAACTTACTTAATGTTATTTGATTAGCTCAATTTCTTGGCAATCATTTTTAAAGACTCTAACTTCAAACAACATACTTGAATGGTTCAACGTTTCATCTACAATTTGGAAGCTTCTGTCAACTAGGTGTACAATGGCATAAGTGCGTATTGCACTTGTAGATAAAACTCCTGTTCTTTTCTTTTTCATATTTTCAACAGCTCCTGCTATAGCCATTATCCGACGATAACACCATCCTAATGGTATCACAAAGGGTGTCGGGATAAATTAATAACCAGTTGGAAAGAAAAAAAATCCGAAACAAAAGAGTTTTCCGAACGCAAGTCTAAGGGAGTGGACTAATGTAATGGCCAGATGTTTCCGACGTGAATTCCGTCCGCCCGCCGCACACTCCGTTTTTACAAAGGACAGTTACCCTTTTGGGACAAGCACAATGCGTGTCATACAACCGCTAATCATTTATTACAGATAAACCCATTGTTTCTGGAAATGTCCGAACGGAAAACCCCACTCGCAGAGTCGAACTTGCATTAAGCCACCGCACAATAACGCGGACTGATTTGTTCGGTTCGTTTGGTTATATTGTTTTGTGCAGCTAATATTATTGCTATTTATGGCTCTGGCATGTAGTTGAAAGACTTAGTATCGTAAATCGATAAAATACTATTGTTAGCTGCAAAAGCTCTTCAACATTAATGTTAATTACGTGTATGTATAGGCAGCACTAACTATACAAGTTATATCGTGCATTAAAATCAATGATCACTGTGTTTGTCACAACATATTTAGTATTTAAGTTAATAGAAAAAATTTTTTTCGTTTTGGATGTATGAAATGTAAGTCCATATTCCTTGGTAATATGAAATGCCAGACAGTACAGATACAAGTAAAAATTACACATGTTGGGGTCTGTTAGGATCATTATGAAGCAGGGAAAAATTAAATCGGTTAATAATGGAAAAAATGTTTAACTCTATATTGTGCGATTTTTATGTCTGATACGTAAATTATATCTCTTGATGTAAAGTTTAATCTGGAAACAGGAAAAAATAATTTAAATTAAAATATCATCCATAGACAGGAAGCTACTTCAGCTCAGAGATTTGCAGGTGGCAGATAATTAATTTCTTTTATTTACTGAACTGTTCTTTTATTCTATTTCGTGCTAAGCATGTTACTTACTTTGAGTTTATTGGACGAACAGTTGCCTTTTGGCAACATTTTTTTATTGTCATTGAAATGTAAAAACTGTCAACCTGTTTTAGCTGCCGCTTCATTGTTTTGTGGAAAACCAGGTTTAAAGCCTCGGTAACATCTAATTCTAGGCACATACGTAAGCGACATACTAATATACAGGATCTTTCGCAACTAGCACGACACATTCTGACAGGTGAAAGTTCACATGAAATTGAAGCTATAATTATAGAGAAACAATCTCCTCAAGGCAAAGACAAATGAAAAAGTAATTTTTGAAATTTTGTAGAAAACCGTTTGGGAACTGCTGGTATTGACTATTTAATGCAATGGATTGTGTCTACGTTGCAATAAGATCTGCCTGTGTGGTGTGTGTCGTAGGTAAGTTTTAAAGGAACGTATTGTTCTAAGTAACCTGGGCAAATAAGCGGTAACAGCCAGAGGCGTGGCAAGCGCATAAAAGTTTACACATAAAATAGAAGGTAAGAAATAAATTATAAAACGTGCTGAAACACTTACCGTTTTAAAAGTCTTGTATGAAATCACAAACTGTGAAACATCTGTTAAATATTTGAATCATTAGATATGTTTCCACAGCTGTTTCAGTCAAGTGAGTACGACGTGCGGAATAAAGGTTTTTTAATGCCGAAAACGACCGTTCGACATCTAGCGATGTTATATTTGCATATTTGAAATAATCTTTGAAACAACTTAATACATCTTCACACGCACCCTCACAAATTTCTCTTAATATAAGAAAATCGGAGTCCTTCTCTAAAACACTTTCAAATTTTCGTATTACACACCAATTTGTTTCGCCTTCTACAGCGCATAACTGTGCGTGAACACCATTCACAATTTGAACAGAATCCACTAGCGACATCGAAACATTTTGTAATTCTTCTATTCCCTCCGCTAGTCCGAAGTAATCGTTGTGAATAGTTTGTATCTCTTTTAACCTGACTATCTTGAAATATTTCCTGGCTTTTCTTGATTACTGCAGCTTCTATCGGATTGAATTTTAAAACTACCTTCTTTACTTGATCAGAATATTTGTTGCAGTAAAACGCAGCCTGCAACCATGTTCCCCAACGTGTAACAATCGGCTGTGGTGGTTCAGGTAAATCAGGACACAGTTTGTGAAATAGTCGGGTACGTTTCGGGGACTTTAGAAACACTGCCTTTGTACTAGCAATCAATGCATTTACTAGTGGAAAACATGTAGGAATCGTTTGTGCCGCAAGATTTAGAGTATGGATTTTACATGTTATGCAAGAAGTTACCACTGTGTTCTTTAAGAGATCGGCCCAAAGAACCCACGTTTGCGGCACCATCACTCATAAACATTGAAAGTTGCTTAGTTGAAACTTCAAATTTGTTCAATGAGTTCAACACCGCCTTTAAAATCTCATCGACAGTGCAATTTATAACTCTTTTGGAAGCAAGTAAGAAGGAGTATGACGGTCGATGTGGTTCCATTGTACGTACCATTATATTAACCACAGAATGTTTTTGACGATCTGTTGTTTCGTCCACACACAACCACAGTTTTTATCTTTCAATTCCGTTTTCATTCTTTTTTCTATATGTTCACGAGCAAATGGCACTACATTTCGTATCGATGTCCGACTAGGTAATTTACAGTCAGCATATTTATTCCAGAAGGAGACAAATGCTTCTTTGTCTAGTAAACGAAACGATAGATTACATGAAATAAGAGTAACACATAAATCAAATGTAAATTTTTCTTGGTCTCGTATGCCACTTTTTGCAGAATAATGGTGCTTGCTTTCGATGTGACGTTGACAATGGCTTCTGGACCAACACATTAAAAGGATTTTACAAACTAGACACTGAATTTTAGCGCCATCAAAAATTAAGTCCGGCATGTCCACTATAAAGTTTTTAACTGTGTCTGCCATTGGTCGTTTTCGCGACGTACCTAACTGCGACATTTTTAAAGCAAACATAAGCGTACAATTACGAAATAAGTTACGACAGCCTACATATACACAAAACTACTCGCATACAGCATCGATTTAGTACTGACGCTGTGAACGCGTGAAATAAATAATTGCCGATTCCGCACCACATATCTACTACACTGACTGTTACCGCTGTTTGCCCAGATTATTTATCATGTTCTGGTCTTCAAAACGAATAGAAAATCCTTGTAATTAGATATAGGGATTTAACAAAAACTAATTTGTTTAAAGTAAAACACATACTATTACCTGATGTTTAGGTGGTTCCTATCGTCATCGGAGTCTGTACATAGAGTTAATGCAAGTTACTTCTAGCGTGTCATATTAACTGTCACCATGCTAGTTATTGCCTTGTGTACAAATAAGATTTAGTAGAAATCAATTACCATACTTGTGGCATACCCTTGTCACTAGACATTCAAAGTATTCTTATTCAACCTCAATAGATTGATAAATAAAGCAAAATTGCAAAATAACAATGATTCTCTTGTAAATATCCAGCAGTGTACGTATTGGAATGAAGCGCATGCACTTTGTTACTATAAATATTCCACTCTTGATATTGGACACCACTACATAAGTTTCACATTACACAGTTCGATATAAATTTAAGTATTCATTCCATGTTACATATATATTCGGAATATTTAATTAAAGCTGATGCGTATAGGATTTTGAACAGGGAAGCGAAAAGTATCGCAACTTAATATCTATCAAGCGATAAATCGCGTTATTGTTTAGGCATGCCTTTATAAGATTTCATTCCATCATTTTTATGGTTTTAGTAAAGTTTATTTAATTTTAAAGTTCTCAAAATAACAGGCGAGAGCAAATGTTCTACAAACTGTACCTATGAAAGCTATGGGGGGAAATAATAAACAAAGCAAGGAAAAAGTAGGGAAAAATAATTAGAAATATTTAGTACAAAAATCAAACAATGAAAGGTGGCTCTGTGTGTAGATAATTTAGTGTTCTCTACAAGAACTGTTGAAAATGACTACCTCCAGCTAGGCTGCAAGAATCCAATCTTCTCCTCATTGACTGCCGAACTCTTTCAAAAACACCAGGGTCGTTTCTTATTGAGTTACACCCAGCAATTATCCGATTTCTTAAATCTTCCACATTTTCCACTGCAGTAGAATAAACTAATGACTTTAGATGGCCCCATAGGAAATAATCCAGGGAGTTTAAGTCCGGGGATCGAGCAGGCCATAAGTGAGGTCCACCTCGACCAATCCAATGATCTCCGTATGTTGCTGTTAAAAACTCACGAGCAACCACACTAAAATGCGCTGGTGCACCATCGTGCATAAACCACATTGCATTTCTTGTTGCCAATGGTACATC
The DNA here is from genome assembly GCA_029619315.2 of Dynastes maya. Lineage (NCBI taxonomy): Eukaryota > Metazoa > Arthropoda > Insecta > Coleoptera > Scarabaeidae > Dynastes > Dynastes maya. The sequence goes on from JAROYE020000005.1 coordinate 39,130,717, forward strand.
CTCCAGAAACAGAGGTAGCGTCTGTTCCAAAAAGTTTCGATACACTTCGCCGGTAAGTCTTCTTGGTAGAAATACCGGTCCAATTAGCCAGTCACCCACAATTCCTAACTAAACGTTCAACGAGAGCTGAAGTTGAAAACGACCTTTAAGTACCTCATATGAATTTTCTTCAGCCCGCCTGCGCCTGTTTCATGAAGACGTTGATTAATACTTTGGAAGGTTTTTCAATCAGGAAATTTACGGTCAGGAAATCGTTCAATGTACAACAGTCTAGTTTCTAATGAATTGTCATCAGCAAGTCCATAAATGAAATGCTTGTCAGTCATCTCGGCGTTCGTATAGCGATTCATGATAGAGGACTTCACTAACAAAAGTTTAAGCATTAAAAGACAGAAAATACACGTCAATCAGTCTCAAAAAATTTGACACATAGAAAATGATCAATCACGAAACGTATTCAAATGAAATCCACGTTTTAACTGATTTACTTTTCTATGTCTGCACTTGCCTATTGTTAGTGGGTTAGTGGGTTCTGTGTAATCGGAATGTTGTTAAAAGTTCAGTAAGTCCAGTGCTGTACACCATATTTTTATTTCGGCTACATTAATAATTTTAAAAATATCAAAATTGGTTTTGTCGAAAAATTTTCTCGCCCTGTATCTTCGAAACAAAGGGGCTTTTCAAAAATTATAAAAGTACAAAATATTCTTAGAATAGTTCATGGAATAACCCCTTGAATTTTTGCCGTATGTTTAATAAACAGCCTGTATAGCAAAGCTTGGTGATCGAGTATATCAAAGGCCTTACTTAAATCGAAAATAATGTAATAACAAGAGACGACATTGCAGAAACTATCAAAATTATAGACAAAATTAAACTTCCATAGTAAATTAACTGTAAGTCTAAAGTCGCCCTGTAGTCGCTTCTAAATGAGCAATAAAACAGACATAAAATATGGAATTTCAATCTCCCCGAAAATGAGTTTGAGGCATCCGTCTCTCGCTCGTGTTTATTATTTATTAACATGTAAATGAGGACGAATTCGGTCCTATTAAAATCAGTTCGTAAACCAGACAATCGTCCACCAACTTCAAACGAGTCTGTAGAAAGTACACCAACCACACTTGATGCGCAAGCCTGCTGCACGTACAAAAAACTTTAATTAGAGACTAGTTAGTCCTTTTCAGAGACGCCGTCTTGATCCAAATGTTGATGGTTGTAAAAACACCATTCGTAAAAAAAAGCTAACAAAAATATATATATGTATACAATAAATTATTCCGACGTTGCTTTATTAGCTTATTAATAGAATACATTAAAAAATATGACGTCGCCTGTCGCCATAAATATTAATTTTATGTACATTTTTTTAATTTTCCACAAGAATACCTTCAGTAATGAGGTATCTGCGAGCGTCGCTTGCTTCTGATATCTCATTAAAAGGAGTATAATTTTGTAATGGACGGAACTTGGTGACGAATTTTATACTTAAGAACATGTTACTTCTATACCTACTGATCTTGACGCACGTGCCTTTCAACAATGTAAATACAGTCCCTGGCCATATTACTTGAAACATGTCATAAATCAACCCTTTTACCTGGAAATTCCCATCCTATTATAGCGATATTCTTTTTCTTTGAATCTGATCGTTTATAGGGGAACTAGATTATTGTATCAATAAATAAAAATACCAGAGAAATGATATTTAGAAGAGTAAAGTACGTATATATAAATATTTCATCGATATTTTTTAAAATATTTCGTTATAACTGTATAGAAGCTAAGTTGTGGAGTATCGTTAAGTATTTTGTGTTGATATATCGTTATTGCAAAGGTAAAATTGTTATCCTATCTCTCTCTTAATAATTAATTATTTGGAATTCGAAAAAAATTTGAATATTTGGGGTTTTTTGTAGAAAATGCCCGGGAAAGATTTAGCAAGTGGACAAAAAGCCGTTACACAAACTCTTCTACAATCAAACAAACATTCACAACGAGAAATTGCAAAATTACAGAAAGTATCTCCTTCTATATCGCGTTTAGCTAGAAACTTAAACGAAGGAGCTAGCACATCGACACAAAGACGGGCAAAGTGCGGTCGGAAAAGAAAAACTTCGAAGAGATCTGACCGCGAAATTGTTCATCAGGGTTTGAGCAATAGATTTGCTACAATTAAAATGATTCAAAAAAATTTACGAGAGAGAGGAATATAGATTTCGAGCAGAACTGTCAGGCGCCGATTGCGCGAAAATCGCCTACTGGGCCGAAGACCTGTAAAAAAGCCGCGTTTAACAGAAAAAATCAAATCTACTCGTCTCAGCTTTGCAAGAGAGTATCGACATTTCACAGACGAGAATTGGAAAAAGGTGAATAACTCAACAACATGATTTTTACTGAATTAATGTTTGCATTATTTAATAGGTTTACTTTAGTGACGAGTGCTGGCTCTGTGTGTTAGTACAGCGAGCACAATTTGTTCGTAGACGATCTGGCGAACGTCTCACAGAGTCCACAGTTCTTCGAACTGTAAAACACCCTCCGCAGGTAATGATTTGGGGAGTGATTAGTGGAGACGGACTCGGCGCTTTGTATTTTGTAGAAGGTACAATGCGTCAAGAGCAGTACATAAATGTGTTAAAAACACGTTATTACCGAATTTTAAGCCAGGACGTCGCATACCGACAGGGCGTATATTTATGCAAGGTAATGCTCCTTGCCATGTGGCAAAAAAGGTTAAGAAATTCTTTGAAGACAATCACATACCTCTTTCACGTTGGCCCGGAAATTCACCGGACCTCAATCCCATCAAGAACGAATCGATTAAAAAGTAAGGTATATGAAAGAGAAAACCCTACAAAGGAAATATTTATGAAGAACATAAAGGATGTATGGGAGAACGATGAAGATATAAAAGAGACAATCATATCTTGCATTGAAAGTATGCCCCGAAGAATTAAGGGTGTTATTAAAAATCATGGGTTATGGACTAAATATTAATTACTTATTTAATATTTACATATGTTACATATTTTTACAATATATTTTATAAATAAAAAATATAATACATGTATAGTTTATATTTTATTATGAAGAAACTACAAAATATTGAGTGTTTCAAGTAATTTGGCCAGGGACTGTATATTAATCTATATGTATTATCTCTAAAGGTGTAGATAAATAACTGCAAATATAAGCAGTTTTTTTCGAAGCACTACATGATGGAAAAAAATAACGTTAATGTGTTTATTTAAAAAAAAACAAAGCAAGTCAATGTTGGCAAGTCACATCCAAGATAAGAAATTCGTGATTATACTGAGTATTAGATGACAATACAAACTCTATAAGTCTGTCAGAAAGGTCACCGCATTATAAGATATCAAATTGGACATTCCGATCCTATTTCCGAGAGCTGTATTCCTGCCAGTTCTGTGCAGTCGCACAGCACATGGACAACTCTCTTGTTCCACCTGGCAGGATCCACATGCTGTTTCCTCTGTCAGGCCTAGGCTGCTCATGTGTTTCTTGAGCATACAGGTTTCTGTTAGCAGGTCTACTATTGTTCTAATGGACTTTCTGTTCCTGCTTTGTAGGTCCGCTGTAAATTTAGGCCTGTATCCAATTAGAAATTGCTTGGCCTGTTTTTGACCTGGATTACTCTTCCACCATTTTTGAAACTTCCTATCTTTCCATTGTTTAGTAGTGGCTTTAAATTCCGTATATGCTATACCTACAGAGTGCTTTAGCCCAGCCGTTTGAACGCATTCATGGAGTCGTCCCACACCACTTTCGACTTAGCCTGTGTGGAGTCCAGTGCTATTGTCACCTAACTCCCTTTACATATGTTTTTGCAGTTGTTAAAGTCTTATTGTTAGTGAATTTCGAAAGAAGCTACTGAAATTTGGAAAAGCTTAAAGTTAAGTAAGGAAATCTGTCATTTTCAAGCTATCTTCCTATTACTTTTTACCGGTTTGAGAGCCATAAGATAAAGCTGAGCTCATTGAGTTTCTAACAGCTTACTTTCCTTTGGTACCTTAAGACAGGTGATGATATCAATATTTCTAAGACGATTATGGTGACATCTAAAAAAACCAATGATCATATTTTAATACAATGGGAATTATAATAATATTCCTAAAATAATTGAGAGATATATAAAAATTACATACATTTCTGCTCTCCCAGTTGTCACCCTCTACACAAAGTTATGTACAGTAATGTTTATAGTATTACTTAGGGTCACCCAAGAGAAAGCACTTGATTATTTGATTGTAATATCAACATTTTTCCCACTTGCATCTATACACACATACTCGCAAATTCCCCTAATTTATTCTATTTGACCAAACAAGTATCTGACTGCAGGTCATATGTAGGAATCCACAAGAGGGTAGATTACGAACAGAAGAAACTGTTATTTTCCGTCGACAACGTCGATGGATTTGTATTTGCGGTACTAGTCACTGGTCGTTTGTTCAATCAATATATCGTCCTGTTTGTGTAGTATAACGTTAGAATATAGTGACTCATTCTGTATATGTACACTTAGTAGTAGATTGTGGATATTTATTTTGATAGTAACTTTACGTAAGTTTCATTCGTTATAGGTGCTTTATTTTGTTATTCTTTAAGGTAACCAACTATAATATTTACTGTTTGATGCAGTGCGTCAATACAGTTTGCTAGCATAGTACATAGTTCGTTGAGAGGGTTTCGTTAAAAATATATGAGGTTCTAAACGGAACGGAAAGCTGAGAGTTATGGCATGATTAGGATTTGGTGTATGCTTAACTAGTTTCAGAATACCTCACTCATTAACAAAACTTCCAGTTCTATGGGTGTTGTATTTACAACAGAGATTAATCATTTTATTCAGCATAAATAAATTGCTTATATTTTTATTCATGTTTTCTACGATTCTAATGAAATTTTTTTAAACACCCATATTCCTACGTACGAAATTTTTTAAGAACTTATTGCGCTTTCTAGCAACTGTTCATAATATTAGCCAATGAAATGTTAATATTTACCTTCTGCTATGGTCCTTAATTTATTTTTACTGTTTCCTTTCAAATGGTTTCCATCTAAAATTATGCATTCAATGTATGATCGTACTGTCTGTTTGTTTCCCAAATATATTAGTGGTGTTGTATTCAGAATGCCTCAAGAGAAGAAAGTACACAACTAACAAATTACACCGTTGAGGTAGTCAGAAGTAGCTCTCCCAAATGAGAAATTTTCGTAAATTCAAATCCCATTCACAGAATGCGTTGGAAATTGTCATAATTTTATGGTGATTTTGGATTGCGCCTTATTTACTTGAATTTAAATCATAATTATACATTATAATACGTTACATGTTTTGCAGTAAAACTAGCTTGAGCTTGTTATCGCTGTATATACACAACGTCGGTGTCAGTTAGTCAGTTTTTTAAGGTTTATCTTATTTCTTGGTAGGTGATTTCAATTTGATTAAGCAAGCCTCTCAAATGATGCATTCATTCATGTTTCATCGTAGGGTCTGTTTCTTACAAAAATCTGTTAGCGATGTTGCAAGAAAAAACACAAGCCCTCAGATTGGATTGTTAACGCAGTCAAGACTGGCTTTCGAAAATAAGAAACAGAGTAGAGCACTGCACGGGCTAGGAAAAGCCCGGCCCGCCCGGGCCCGCCCGGGCCCGCGGGCGGGCTCGGGCCGGCCTCGTCTCTTCTCATTGCGGGCCGGGCCTAAAATTGTACGGGCTGACGGGCCGAGAATGTTTTAATAACTACATCGGATGGATATAACGTATGCAGTAAATGTTGTTTAGTTTGTACGATATCGTTTTGTATTAACAATTTTAATGTATGTAATGTTATGTTACGTTTTCTTTTGGTTCCATACAATACAGTATACAAGAACAAACAAAATAAATGTTTCATTCTACTCATTATGATGTAGTAATTAAAAAATTATTAGAAATAGACGGTACAGATATAATTACTTTAAACAAGCTAAAATAATTTAGACGGGCCAAACGGGCCTAAATTTCCTAACGGGCCGGGCCGGGCGGGCCTTGTGCCGAGGCAATGAACGCAACGGGCGGGCCGGGCCGTAAAAAATTGGCCCGTGCAGTGCTCTAAAATAGAGGTCTCCAAATAGCATTCGCAATGTGCCTGCAGACTAAGGTGCGTTGTGTAAAAGTTTTACATTTTATTGATGATAGACTGCTAAGCTTTGTATGTTAATGTTAACATTACATAATCAACAGTCTAAGAAATGAATTTACTCAATATACCAACATAATGATCCTTTATTAGGCCAAGTGTTCTTCTTCCATTTCCAATCTTACTAAAATGTTTTACCAAGAATCGGCACTGCGTTCAATTAGTATCCTACATTACTATTTTCGCCATATTTGACACCTGCTATTGTTGAAACAGTGACAGCACAGAAATCGGCAGATTGGTCTGTTTACAATGAGCGTTTAATAAAACCAATTTTGTGAAAAATGGAAACTTCAAGTAAAGGTTTTTATCGGATGATTTTTTACGATTTTAGTAAACGCCCAACAGAACAACAAAGCCTCGAATCGCTTCGTCCAACTTTTACAAGTTACAGTTTACAACAGTTTGCACATTTTGTCGTGGTCGTGTTTTCGTCAGTGATGAATTTCGTCAAGGTGAGATAGAGGCATCCTTAAGTATATGGAAGACTGCGGTACATTCGATTTTGCACGAACATTTATGTGTTAAAAAGATTTGTACTCAATGGATTCCGCATAACGTAACCCAATCACAAAAAGACTTCTATCAAGGAACTTTAAAATCCGTATACGACATCGTAACAGGTGACGAAACTTGGATGTATTCGTATGAGGCGGGAATTAAACAACAATCTGCTTTTTGGGTGTTAACAAAGCAGTTCCAATAAAATTATTGCTTATTTTTTTCCTTGTACTGGACCTGTCGCATTGCTTTGGAGGATTGAACAACAGTTAATGCTGAATGGTGCAAAACAATGCCATCGATGAAGTCACGAAAAACAATTGATAACGTCGCATTATCCTTCATTATGTCAATACCAGCTCTCACAGAGCACGTCACACAATTGATCACTTGAGGCAGAAAGACATCGAATTAATGACTCAGTTCTCGTATTCATCTGATTTATCGCCTAACGACTTCCTTTTGTTCTAGAATGTTAAACAAAAAATGCGTGGACACCGATTTTTATCGCCTCAAAAAGCTGTTGAAGCCCTCAAAAAACATGTTTTGGAAGTACCGCTTTCAAAATGGAATACATCAAGATGAATAAAAGCAAAAACTTGATCATCTTGAAAGACATTACCATCAAATTCCATAATTTAAAAACTGAATGATATGTAAGGGACGAAGTGTAAATACCAGTACACAAAAACAAACAACCAGTGCTGCCAGAATTGAAATAACATATTTCATTATTACCTTGTCGATTTGAGCACATTCTAGTGCATACTTTAAAACGTTTTATATATCTAATTCTCCGTATATTTTCACCATGAAGGTACATATAAGCATATCCCGGTAAACATTGTACAATGTGTGTTTATGCATTGCCTTCGATCCATGCACCGTCGACCTTTTACCTTATCACGCCATCATTCACCGCCTTTTGACTTATTGAAGACATAGAAACCAATGAGTCGCATAAAATTCTCCCCCTATAAATTGATAACGTCCCTTCCAGTTTGCTATGGGTTCAGCTGCATGGCGTTAAAGAAAAAGATCAGGCCAAGACACGAGTATGTGGATAAGAGAAAGATCCGGTCGATACCTGCCGCTGCTTATGTTGCAGCAAAGTTGGCGGTGTTAGAATTGCGAGGGTGAGCGGCTTTAGTGCGTTAGGGAGACCCAGAATATCCGGGGTTGTATATAGGCACCGTAATAGCGGAGGGTTGTTCCCGTGTACTATGGATATCATATCTGTCGTGTGTGAATGCGATAAAACTTAATAGTATGTGCATTTTGTCCGTATTTAGTGGGCGAACGTTGCCAGCTTTAATAGAATTTTTCAATCTACGTACCCCTCCGAAAACCGACAACAAATTTATGACTGACGGGTAGATTAAGGACCGAAGGCATCCAAGCGGAATCTTGACCTGTACCTAAGCAGAATATTTTTGATTTTTATTAAATCTGAACAGAATACAACAGCCTCATTGTTGGAAGCAACAAAGAACAGCTTCAGGGGATGAAATAGTAACACGTACACGTAATCACATCCGCTGTCTACATACATCCAACAAGAAGCACTAACTCCTAATATTATTCGAAAATCCTATATTCTGGAAAACTATAAATATGCTGTTTATTGAGCAAAACAAGAACATTTTATTTTGTTTGTGCTTCAGCATATTATGAGTAATAATTATGTATTTCTTACTTTTTGGTAAATTTGGAAAGGAATTGTCTGCAGTAACTTCACAAGAGTATTTTAGCCTGAGTATACAGCGACCCGCCGAAATATCCAATTTTACAATTGTTACTTTATATCAAAGAAATTTCATATGTAAGAATTTTGAAAACCTCTTAATAATGAGAATTTTTATAACAAAATATATAGAAAGATACATAGGCTTCCGCGGTCGTCAAAAACATACTCTTGGTTTCCGAGTTGGAACCGCGCCGACATGCCAGTCAGTGTGCAGTAACAGCCGTGAAGATGTTCCATAAGAGGGTGGACGAAACGTCGGCAATAGCTACGACAACGACGCGGTTCCAACCCGGAAACCAACAGTATAGTATATAGGCAGATACTTTAGAAACTTTCCAGTACCACAGTTATGCAGTCCGTATTACAATCGAAAGTGTTCACATTGGTTCTAACTTAAAGTACACGAAAATTAATTGACAACAAAAAACAGCTTCTGGAAGGGATAGCATTCCAAACCAAGTGTAGCACTGCGCAGTGACAAAAATGCTGACAGCTTGCTCCAAACATGTATTATGAATGAATTTTTAATCAATACACCCTAAAATACAAATAGGTATTGATCTAAAATCTAATTCAGTAAACTGTAATGTATATTCCTTTTATACAAGGAAAAAAAGTAACGTGCAAAGTTTCTTCGGGAAGGTGGTGTGGTTACGAACTAAATAATAATAAAAAAACAGAATAGGGTCGGTGGGGGCTCTGGCTCACTTTCTTCAGATCTGGGGGATAGGGTAAATAAGGTGAGTGCTCTATCAATTTGAACCCCAATTCTTGAATTTTGACCATGGCGACCACTGAAGTGTCTTGGTGGAACAAATTTTTCATTCAAATGCGACCGTTTTCCCGCAATTTCTGCCTTCAGTTTATCAAGTAATAATGAGAGGTTTTTCCAAATTAGTCGATTGACATAACTCCATGACCCATGTCCCAAAAAACAGTCGCCATCACTTTCCCGGTCAATGGAACAGCCTTCGCCTTTTTCGGAGCCGATTCACCCTTCGCAGGCCACTGCTTCGATTATGTATCCAAATTTCATCTCCAGTTATGAATCGATGCCAAAACTCCGACATATTTCGCTTAAACTGCGTCAACGTAGCTTTGGAAATATTCATTCGAATGCGTTTTTGGTCCTGAGTGAGCAAGCGCAGCACCCAACGCGCGGTTCGGTCTTTCATGCTTAAATCTTCAGTTAATTTATAACAAACTAGTTGAAAACCCCAAACTTCAAGGGTTTGGGTGAGGAACAGTTATCGAGTACACACATAGGGACACCAGCTGCAGTTTACTCACCCCAGTAAATTTTCTATGTCTATTCTCATAGGTATACCGGTTGCAGTTTACCCACCCCAGCAAATTTTCTAGGTCTGTACTCATAGGGATACCACTGCAGCATTTGATGGACTTTTCCGATGTCATCGGTAGTGGTTGCAGTTTTTAGCCATTCCGAACGTTCACCGTCAACCAAGCTGGTACGCCTCGTGTAAATTCAGCTGCCCAAAATTTAACTGTGGCAAATGATGGTGCAGAGTCCCCGTAAACAACGTCCATCCCAGCTTTAATTTGCGAAGGCATATTGCCTTTCAAATGCAAGCATTTAATGACGGTTCGATGTTCAAAAAACTAACATCGACTGACACAAATAACTGTTAAACAATAACTGAGCATCCAACATGGCTGAAATTTTCAAAAGTATCTTTCAACGCATGCGCATTTATATTACCAGAATACTTTTGACGCGTAACGCCATCTTCATGTTGAGGCTTGTAACTTTTTACACTACCCTCTTACTAATACAATAAGTAATAATGACAAATTAATTGACAAATAATCAGTAGTCAGCTTATCTAGAATCAGTTACTATAATACACTATTTTCTACAAAGTGTAGATTGTGAATAAACTAGGTACATTTGACAAAGTTCTTAACCAAAAATCTTAATATTAAAATGTCGCGCCATGACATTCTGTAGTCCCAGGAACCGTTTGAAAGGAAGATATATATGCAACACCGAATCACATGATATTATGTTGAAATGCACTGTAATTACAGACAAAATCGTAAATATCAAATGTGTCAAAGTATTCCAATGACATAATATGCAGAATTGCCGTACTGTATTGCCATATGTACGTGTCTTTCATGAAAAAAAAAATGAAGAAGTGTTAAAACAATTTTTAGAATAAGGAGGCAACATCTTCAGAAAAATTATTTGAAAATTCTTCTTTGTTTTGGAATATAACTTTTTTTTTGTCAACATAAATAATAGCTCTTATTAAACAACGCCATTTTAGTGTTGAGATAATCGACTTAGAATGTTATGAAGAGCACTGCCACATTTAACTTTTGTACGTTTTTACACTACTTGTATATTTTCGCAGCACTTTGACACTCTGTAATATGTGATATGTACTTGTAAAGTTAGCATACGAGTCAAAACGATATGTACTTTTTTTCCATTATAGAATTTATGCTCAAGTATACTGGTTATAAAGAACCTATTCATGTCTGCTTTTAAATTTTGTAAGTTCTCTAACATTACGTTATCACATTACCCACTACAAGCTCCTGAGCTTATGACAAGCTTTAGAAAGCCGTCACCACACGTTGTATGTATAAGCATTTTTAACCCGATTTACTTTTAATGAGATTTTGGCTCTGAATTAAATTCTATTCCAAAGCGGTTATCTTTTGTTTGTTCTAACTCTTGCAGCCAGGTTGCATGTGGATTCTTGCCAACCTCTTCACGAGCTTGTATTCGATACCAATCACATTTGTGAAGAAGATTCACGTCTCTTACTTGACTTCGATGCTACTAACTTGTAATACATGTTGTACAGTACATAAACACTTCGTTGAAAGTTCAGATGTTATCTCACTAGATTCTCACCGCTGTGTTGTTACTAGAAGCGATCAAATTCCCCATGCTACTCGTGATATTACATAGAAAACATTTATCTTGAAATATCTTATGCGCCAATGTATAAACAACATCCACTACTTAATATTTAAATAATAAGATAGGTAATTTTAGAAACACAGTAATACTCATTGTTAGTAATGTAAGTTTCCTTTCACGACTATATGCATTTAAAGTAGGCTTTTCTCCCAAAAATGTCAGTTTATTTCTTCGGCAATTGCAGGCGTTCAAAGAAAGGTTTTTATATTTATGAGATCCGTTTTATTGCTGGCGAGTTTAAATTTTTAAATCGGGCATTTACATATTCCCATCTCTTTTCGGAAAACCTCAAAGTTAAGAGACTGCATTGAAAATAAGCAATAAACTTTTTTCGTGAGCGTTGTTATTGCAGAGGACCGTTATCGCAGGAAATCTAAAATAAGCATTCAACAAATAGTCCTCCTCTACCTTTTGTCTACTTTCTCGTCGGGGACCGGAGCTTTTTCAGTTTACGAAGTAAAATCCAATATCCTGAACGAGATTCCCATCTCAGACGGGTTCGCTTATTCATGACAGGAGGATGGAGCGTTCGAAAATCGCTTCCACTCTTCCCGGGCATCGCCTCGAACCGAACAAGGATGAAATAGGTACGGCAAGCGCAGATTTATCGGAAATTTCAATAGTGGGAAAGAAGGTGCGATCGCGTGTGAGCTATGACGGGTCGTAAACATATTTCGCCTAAATTTTTTCGAACGTATATGGGCTCGCGATAGCTGCCGGATAAGGCAAAATTGAAAAAGAAAGAGATATCAGCTTTTTCAGGAAATTGTTTCAACCGCCCCGCAAAAGGAAACTTATCGTAAAAAGGAACAAACCACTTTATTGCCTTCTCTTCCTAAATTTATGTCGTCTTAAGAAATGGGTAACTCCTCAACGGGATCAGGAAATTTGAATATATGACCTAATATTAATTATAGCACAACCAAAGAATAATTCAAACATTTTTCAATATAACTGTAGACCTTTCAAACAACCACATAATTATACACATGAGAAGATGCCTAGCAACACAAACCAAAAATAATGCCAATATAGCTCATGGTATTGGTGGAATCACTCCCGGCAAACACAATGCGAGCAGAGAGAAGAAAACACTAGCACCCGGACATGTTTCTGCCTACCTGGCGTCATCAGCGGGGCTACCAGCATTTCCCTCTCAGCTACCTGTATCGTGTCTATCTCTCGGTCTTATGCCCCCATAGTCCACGTATTTTCTTAACAGCTGTTATGAAATGGGGTACCACAAACTGAATAAGACCGGCGAAACGTTTGCAGCATCAAACAATCAAATATTTCTATATTTCTTTCAGTTAACAATGTTCGCCGTGATGAAAAAATGTTCTTACATCTTGAGAAAGACCGTTCAGCATCTGTCGATGTATGACAGTATGAAAAGTGAATCGAACATAAAATGAATTGTTGGTGACGACATTTTTCTTATTTCCGTGTGTTATACTATTTACATGTCTTTTGCAATCACATTTACCCCGGCCCATCAGAGATATACCACAAACTTTACAAAATATTTTAGCACCACTATAAGATAAATCCGGAAAATCACCGATAAACTCATTCACTTTACCGCGACATGGTCGTTTCTTACCCTTCCGCACGTTCGACATACTTAACTATATATTTATACATTTATACACCTAGAAGAATGCAACACAAGAGCTGAACCAAACTAATTGCACCCCCATGCATCACCGATCGGCGATCGCGGCTAATATTCGCTTCACCTATTCGGCTACTTGTAGATATGTACGTACTTACTGCAACAGATCCAGTCCTGTCGGGCCGCTGAGTGTATCAACTCTACTCATAAGCCTTCACTGCCAGAAAATGTGTTCTATTGTCTTTTGATCTTCTTGGGAAAGTAATAACGTAGCAGGTGATATGTTAGGACTGCATCTTGTTAGTACTTCTGCCATTTTACTTTATTTCTCTTTGCTAAGGAACGCCATTATTACCTTCGATGTTATGCTGCTTATCCTAATGTTCCTACACTAATATGGCTAGAGTAAGTAATCTATTTTCTACATCTCAGCAACTTTAACTTTCTACGTATTGCTAATGAAGCTTCAATGCTGCTAACTATCCATAAAATTGCTTCAGAATTCTTTACTTGGAATGCGGGAAGCTTTTTATAGTGATAATAAATTTACCAATGACTGAACACGTTTCTTTCTGAACTATCCATATGTCCAAAGTTACGCTGAGATTGCTCATGGTATTGATGGCAACACTCCCGGCAAAAACAATGTGAGCAGAGAAAAGCACTAACCAACGAGCATGTTTCTGCTTACCCGGCGTTGTCAACATTGCTCCGGACGCTTTTTGCGCTGCCCACGTTGCGTTCGATTCCCAATATATGCCACTAATCTCCAAAAATAGCACTGCGGTCCTAGAAAGTAGCGACAGAAACTGGAATACAGATGCCAAACCACCTCACGAGCAGTTCTTGGACTGTTTAACGCAAGATGGTGTTGCGCTTGAGCGTGACGGTATCTGCACATATAAATGATGCCTCAGGAACAACGCTGATGACGCCGGGTAGGCAGAAACATGTCCGTTAGTTAGTGCTTTTCTCTGCTCATATTGTTTTTGCCGGGAGTGTTTCCATCAATACCGTGAACTAGATCAGCATTACCTTGGTTATTGTTTCTGGACACTCTTTTCATGTGTCATCCATATGGCATTATCTTATTTCTCTAACTAATCTAACATAGTCAAATCTTCTAAAAATCTTCCCTCTATACCTTGAGTCAAGAATAAATTTATTATAACATAGGATCTACAACAACTGTAGCTGGTGAGCGTAAAAGCAAATTATATCCATAACTGTTCTGGCCTTCAATTATTGTTTTGTATATAACTAGGCTGGCCAAACAGCGGTAACTTATTTCGTAATTGTACGTTTTTGTTTGCTTTAAAAATGTCGCAGTTAGGTACGTCGCGAAAACGACCAATGGCAGACACAGTTAAAAACTTTATAGTGGACATGCCGGACTTGATTTTTGATGGCGCTGAAATTCAATGTTTAGTTTGTAAAATCCCTTTAATGTGTTGGGCCAGAAGCCATTGTCAACGTCACCTCGAAAGCAAACACCATTCTTCTGCAAAAAGTGGCATACGAGATCAAGAAAAATTTACATTTGATTTATGTGTTACTCTTATTTTATGTAATCTATCGTTTCATTTACTAGACAAAGGGGCATTTGTCTCCTTCTGGAATAAATATGCGGACTGTAAATTACCTAGTCGGACATCGATACGAAATGTAATGCCGTTTGCTCGTGAACATATAGAAAAAAGAATGAAAACGGAATTGAAAGATAAAAAACTGTGGTTGTGTGTGGACGAAACAACAGATCGTCAAAAATATTCTGTAATGGTACGTACAATGGAATTACATCGACTGTCATCCTCCTTCTTGCTTGCTTCCAAAAGAGTTATAAATTGTACTGCCGGTTAGATTTTAAAGGTGGTGTTGAACTCATTGAACAAATTTCAAGTTTGAACTAAGCAACTTTTAACGTTTATGAGTGATGGTGCCGCAAACATGCGTTCTTTGGGCCGATCTCTTAAAGAACACAGTGGTAACTTCTTACATGTAACGTGTAAAATCCATACCCTAAATCTTGCGGCACAAACAATTCCTACATGTTTTCCACTAGTAAATGTATTGATTGCTAGTACAAAGGCAGTGTTTCTAAAGTCCCCGAAACGTACCCTACTATTTCACAAACTGTCCTGATTTACCTGAACCACCACAGCCGATTGTTACACGTTGGGGAACATGGTTGCAGGCTGCGTTTTACTACAACAAATATATTGATCAAGTAAAGAATGTAGTTTTAAAATTCAATCCGACCGAAGCTGCAGCAATCAAGAAAGGGAAAATTTCAGGAAATATTTCAAGACAGTCAGGTTAAAAGAGATTTACAAACTATTCACAACAATTACTTCGGACTAGCAGAGGGAATAGAAAAATTACAAAATGTTTCGATGTCGCTAGTAGATTCTGTTCAAATTGTGAATGGTGCTCACGCACAGTTATGCGCTGTAGAAGGCGAAACAAATTGGTGTGTAATACGAAAATTTGAAAGTGTTTTAGAGAAAGACTCCGATTTTCTTATATTAAGACAAACTTGTGAAGGTGCGTGTGAAGATGCATTAAGTTGTTTCAAAGATTATTTTAACTAGCTAGATGTCGAACG
The DNA here is from genome assembly GCA_029619315.2 of Dynastes maya. NCBI lineage: Eukaryota > Metazoa > Arthropoda > Insecta > Coleoptera > Scarabaeidae > Dynastes > Dynastes maya. The sequence continues at coordinate 39,146,348 of JAROYE020000005.1, forward strand.
GTCGTTTTCGGCATTAAAAAACATTTATTCCGCACGTCGTACTCGCTTGACTGAAACATCTGTGGAAACATATCTAATGATTCAAATATTTAACAGACGTTGCCCAGTTTGTGATTTCACGGAAGACTTTTAAAACGGTAAGTGTTTCAGCACGTTTTATAATTTATTTCTTACCTTCTACTTTATGTGTAAACTTTTATGCGCTCGCCTCGCCTCTGGCTGTTACCGCATATTTCCCCAGGTTATATATAACCTTACATTTTGTTTACGTGCAGCATGCACAGGTGCTTTTTATAATTTATGTTGTAAAAAAATTCTAGCAATATGAAAATGCTAAGGTATACATTGAGTGCAAAGAACAGTTTAACTCCTGCTCTCTCTAGAAATAGATTTCTTTTGTACGTGTGATGATCACCCAACGGGGTATATAACTTTAACGTTTCTCACAATCAAAGGATCCTTTATTGTGTAAATGATGTGTGTATAGTATTACGCGGCTTTGTTACTATCACGCCCTCGCCGTAAAGTGTAAAACATAGTTAAATATTCCCCACTAACGTCGAAACGATTCAATTTCCATTAATGCAAATGTTGTTAGTTTATTTATAGCCAGTTTATTTAGTATAACAGTTTTTATATTTTAAGTTAATTTTCTTTCCTTTGCAATTCATTCGTGTAATTTATAGCAACTACCACAGAAAATAGAAACCGCTTCATTATAAAATACAAAAATTCATTTAAAAAATTATATGAGAGTGCAACAATGAATAACTGAATTGAATCTTAACTAAATTAGTAGTAGTATAACTTTTGCTTCGTATTGATGACTCAATATGCCACTGATATGTTTAAAATTAATGTTCGTAAATATTATCTACTTATTTTTTGAACAAAGAACGGTAATGAGTTCTTAATCTCTATGTAATATGGACGCCAGCCTTGGACTAAATAATTTTCAGCTTAAAAATTTTGCAGAAATCCCTATAGATAGAATTCTGCACTGCGAGACTCTCACACGTAGCATCTTTTTAGACCGGAAAAAAGATTATTGACACTAATTATTGATTGAATTAGAATGTTTGCCGATTTCTAAAAGGTATAATTACTTCTTGAATTTATAAAGTTATTTATTTCAAATGAATGGAGTTACTTGATTATTGAAGCTGGGAATCATAGATTCCTAGTGCTAGTATTGTCTCATTTTGTCCTTTTGGGTGCGTCAGATTAACGACAAAGCAAATTCTCGTTTAAATATTGTACGTATCCAATCCACATGATGTACTCTTATGAAAAATACAAAAAAAAATTGATTAAATATTATATTTTATTACACATGTACAATGTACGTTATATATCCACTTATTTGATTTGCCTCCTGTCAGTTTTATCTAACATAAATTTACTTAATCCCTTTTGGGGATATTTATCTTCCATTTTAAAGTCGAAATTTGCTACTACTAACAAATGACCCCTTTTGTAAAAGTAGTAGTCATCCCGCTTTATAACACCGATCAAAAAATCTCCCATCCAGTTACAATCTATACAAGTGTTCCGGACGCATCAGTGCAAAGCACACTAAATCCACTGTCTGGTTTTTTCCCTGCAACGGTAGATCGCTTCTCTCTCGTGGTACATCAGCTAGCGAATCTACGGTACGACAAAAAATTCACCCGCCGGATTTTCCCTTAGCACGTGACTGTCGCGTGCATTCGTACGATTTAAGTCCCGCGGGATTTGCAAGTTCCGATATCTGTCTGGTAGCGACGTAATGAGTCCCACCGCATCCATCTTATCTCCGCATTAGTGTTGTGTAAGCGCATGCCACTATTTATTACTATGACAAATGCCTTGCTCAGTCAACGTCCAAAAGTTCCGTACCTTCCCACTTGCTCGTGGTGCATCGCATATACAAGCGACGGTGGGTGGATGTATTTGGAGGTCTTTAAAACCACCGATTGACGCCACAATTTATCACGGAATTTATATAAAGGCTTCGTGACGCGCTGTCAACTGATCCGTGAAAAAATGTTAGGAAATATTAGGATACGAGTACACAAAAAATAATCTCGATGCTTGTTGGTATTGTGTGCGCTGTTATAACAATTTTTCAATCACGCGACGTGTAATCGGTATCGTATTATCACAGAATAGATCATCAATTACGAAGGAAGAGTAATATCTGAAGTATTTTCATATTGAATTTGTAATTTGTGATAAGCAGATATTTCGTAGAAATTGTGTTATACAACATAACAAATAAGAAAGAACCTCTAGGAATTCCTGCACGTTTGATTTTGAACTTGGTGGATTTCTGTATGATAGAGAGTTGCTACAACATTAGTGCTTTTAGAATTTATTGTGTATTTGAGGCCTCTATAAAAACCGAAACAAGCAAATCTTTACCAAATTACCTTTTTAACTTTGCGTCACATTATTAATTAATGTTTGTTTAAAAACATAAATAAAACCGACAAATTACCTGATTGTAGAACTGCAGTTATTTCAATACCCCAAATTGAATATTCCAAAGCAAAGATGGAATATCTTGTATATTTTTATATATTTTGAAAAACAAGACATTGCCTTCCTGCACAATACATGCCTGATTCTAATATTTGATTCTTCTTGTAATACTTAAACCCAATGTTACGGATAGAAGAAAATATTGCCTAATTTTATTTAATTTCACAGATCTGAGATTATTTTCATGTTGTTTACATACTTGTCTTCTAAAATATTAGGTAAAAGTATAATCGTGGTATTGTGATTTGCAGTTTTTAAAGTACTGGCGACTCTTCTTGGCCAACAATCCGGTTTCACTAAGTATTCCTGTTTTCTTTGCGAGTGGGATAGCAGGGCCGATCTGAGCACTGGGAAAGAAAACACTGACCCCTAAGAACAAATCATGTACCAGGAGAAAAAGATGTACTTTCTGAACCCCTAATTTCTAGAGAAAAAGTTCTGTTGCCCCCTCTTCATATAAAACTTGGACTTATGAAACAGTTCGTGACAAGCTTAAGCAATGAAAGCAATATTCCTTTATACCTTCAGACCAAATTTCCAAATAAAAGCGACCCAAAATTGAAAGTCGGTGTTTTTGATAGACCACAAATACGAGAACTCATGAGAGACTCAGTTTTCACTTCCTCGATGAATGAACTCGAAGCTTCTGCATGGTCGGCGTTTAAGAGGATAACCGAAAACTTTCTTAGGAACAATAAAGCTGACAATTATAGGGAAATTGTTGGGGAAATGTTGGAACATTTCAAAACCTTAGGCTGTAAAATGAGTCAAAGTACATTTTCTATATAGCCATATCGACTATTTTCCCAAAAATCTGGGTGCAGTGAGTGAGGAGCAAGGTGAAAGATTCCACCAGGACATCAAAACCATGGAATCAAGATACCAAAGGAATTGAAACGCAACAATGATGGCAGATTACTGCTGGTGCCTAAAGAGAGATTCCTCCGGCCGCCATAAAAGAACGTCAAAACGGCAAAAGGTCTCAAGTGTGGTGTAATCACTAGGTAATTTTAAAATTGTCTGTTATAATTACATTGACTTGTTTATTTATAAAATATATAACCAAATGTGTATAGATGTTTAAATTCATTATATGTCTCCAGTATTTGTGTAAATTATTACATAAAACTGAAAACGGATCTGAATTCAGGGCATCTCAATTGTCTAAAATTAGTTCTTTTCACTCTTGAAGCAAATTTGATGCATACCAGTGTTATATTTCAACCTAGTTTCTTTTCACCTCCTAAAACTATTTAAATCGATCAGTAATATAGACCACATCTTAGATATTAAACCTTGATATAATTTATATTCGGCCAAATGTGCGGCATTTTATTATTTTTATTTGGAATATTTTGGACTCAAACGAGAACAATCTGGCAAATAATAATGGAATCAGTAACCATCGGTATTAAACATTTTCTGTGGTGCGGAGTGTGCCGATGCCTTCGCTATACCACCCCATAATCTTTGCAATCATTATCAGAAAATTCTGTTCAGTATGTAGGATTTACATAATAATTTTTTGGAAAATATATTGATTCCACAACTTATATGATGCAGGATCTTGATAGTTATCCATTTACTTCTTCTTGAAGAGTACTATAATAATATATAATAATAATAATAATAATAATAATAATGTTTTATTGTCTTTCACAATAAGTGTTGACAACGTCAGGCTTAATTAAAATTAAAATAAAGGTAATAAAACGGACAGCATAGTGTAAAAAACATTTAGAACAGCAAAACAATTAGGAATGCCCAGCGGAATTGTCAGTGAAATATTCCTGGTAAGAGTAATAACTTTTAGAAATCAAGAACTTTTTTACTGCGCTTTTAAATGCATTTAGTTCAGGAATATTTTTCAAAATAACGGGCAGTGCAGAATACATTTTTGCAAATGAATGTAAGGGCGATCTTTCAAATAGAGAGGTTTTGTGCGGTATAATGTTGTATTTGGAATTTGTATCCATTTAAAAATTTTTCCGTCAAGCATTCGCCGGTATCAACTAGATACCCTTTCGGCAGTTTAAATGAGTATTTTGAAATAAATAACGTTTACGAAAAATTTATAAAAAAAACTAATCTTAAAACTATAACGTTCGCGCGCCTCGCTATGCTAATGCGTCACGCAAGAAACCTCGCGTTCTTACAAAAAGCTGAACATGACCGCACTTGGACTTGGAAATAAGTTTGAAACACTGCTACACTTGAAATTAGTTTGAAAATATGCTGCCCAACAAATCCGTCTTCTCTTAAGCATTGCTCGAGCTAAAAAGCACAGATTGTCTTCGCGCATCTTAGCTCATTTGTTACAGATAGCCTTCATTACTATTAAGGACAAAGAACAGGGTTTAGATCCGGGCTTAAAGCCGGCCAGGGCAAAACTTGCACCCCAAACTCTTTAAACCAAGTTTTAGTAGACGCAGTTGTATGAACTGGAGCGTTATCTTGGAAATTAAATTAGTCATCATCACTGAGAGTTATAAAGGGCAATGGGAAGCTTTCTAATTGCTGATTATAGGCAATTGCATTCTTCCTTGAACAAAGGCAATTTCGAGGTTAATATTTGTTGTAAATGCCGCCCAAATCATCACCGATCCTCCTTTTTGGGCTGAACGTAACGCATTTTTTTATCTTTCCGTAAATCATGCCAACAATACTGCAACCCATTTGGCCCGTCCAAATTAAATTTCTTTTTATCACTAAGACCTACATGATTCCAAATATCTGCGTTTTGGACGTGTTTTTCAGCGAATCTTAACCAGTTGTCAATATGGTGTTTCTGTAGCTGTGGTTTTTGATATTTAAGAGTGCCTGAATTTGCCGCACATTTTCTGACAAGACTAGGATCGCATTTAAGATTGAAACGATTAACGATTTTGGACGAAGAAGCTTTACAATTGGTGAAAACTTCGCAGGATGTCCTCCGATCTTTTCTTTTTGCCATACTTTTCCACTCCTAGCATTTGTGCCTTTTCCCAGCTCCTTAAGTCAACCATTCTTTATTCTTTATTCTTCTGATATTTTTTTAATAACTTCGAAATGGAATTATAATTTATATTTTATTTATTGATTACATGGTCTTTAATATTATTTATGAAAAGTGATGGTCAAGTGGCCAACTCTGGCAATGGCGCAAATGTGAATTCTTTTAAGTATGAAACAGTTCACTAAAACCCTTACCACAACACTTAATTCGTGCTGGACGCACGTTTCGATAGCCAAGCTATCATCATCAGCAGCAAGACTGACTTTTAAGTATGTTTTTTATATCATTCTCGCAGACTTCTAGTGGTATTTCGGCAATTTTCTTTCAAATGTTGTTTCTAAGCATCAGGATTGTGGTTAGATTGCTTGTGTACACCCTTCCCTTCAAGGCCAGTCGATATCCACATGTTTTACATTATTCGACCGGGAAAAGTTTCTCGCAAAGTTTGCGTTGTAGCACGAGCTGTGTGTAATGTGACACCATCCTTTTGGAACCACGTGTGTCCCAAGTGATTCAATTTGGGCGATATCGATTACCAATAACTGTTAAATAGGGCCCAATGATGTCGCCGACACAAATGGCGCACCATACAATCACTCTATAAGAATATAATCGTCATTGGCGTATCAAATGAGGATTTTCAGTGGCAAACAGCGGTGTGAGGTAGAGAAGCACTCGGAGCAACGCTGATAACACCAGGTAGGTAGAAGCACGTCCGTTGGCTAGTGTTTTCTCTCCTCATATTGCTTTCGCCGTGGGTGATTCCATCCGCCTCCACCATAAGGAGCTGTGTTAGCATCATTTTGGTTATTGTTTCTAAGCACTTACGGGATGTATGTATTTGCAACAAGTTTACACTCTACACAAATTTATGCATTAAAAGAAGTGGGTACTCGCATGTTTCATTTATAAGCAGGACTACGCCTTGTATACGGATACAGTCTGAGTATTAAACGTCAGCCAACACAAAAGTGTTCTCAACTAATGGCAACCATTTTACCATTAACTAACATTGAATACTCTATCGGTATGTTATCTTCATTTATAATGATGTAAGTTGTTTTTATTGAACTAGTAAAGCATGTTTATTATTAACTAAAATATGTAGCAATATTTATTTATGTCACAAAATTCTGATTGTGTCTATAATAACACTTAGTATTTTTCAAAACTAACTTAGAATCTAAAAAATCCCAAAAACCACCATCGTACATCTTCTTTCTTCATTCTATTTACTTTATCAGTGCTTCTTCCTAAAGGTGTCTACACTACCAGTGTAAATAAAACATCGACGCAATATTAATTATTCGAAAGTTTATTTACGGAGTTCTCTTCCTGTTTTAGCGCCAATAATTCGCCTTTAACATATCGGTATCGCATTAAAACCGAAACTAAAACACCGCCACCGAAATACACGTATTCAGGTCCGCACCGCAAAGTGCCAAAATAAATATCCACGACGAAAAATAAACATCCGGTGGCCGCGTTGATGCGGTGGCGGTCGAAAAAAAAAGGAGAACGACTAGCCGAGAAGTCGCGCAACTTCTAACTCTCGTCCGAATAAAGAAACGAACGCAAAGGAGGCGACGAGCCTGAAATGAAAATCCATTACTCACGGAAAAGTTCAATAACATCATTATTTCGAAATGTTTACAAAATAATCCACAACATTTGACCAAGTACGCACAGAGCGGTAATGTAGGCGACGAATGACAACTTTAATTTTAGAGCACTCCATAACAGCATCCCCACCGCAATGCGCTTACATGCATAGTAGGTACTAAAGAGAGAAGAAAGTGAAGCAAAACAACCGGTTAACTTTGTGTCACCTAGCAGTTAGTATGAGGAATGCAGACATTTGACACATGAACAACCTACAATTTTGTAGTCGAACAATGTGTGTACAAACCAGAAAACTATTCTTGTAGCATTTTATCGTTCGTTTAGAAGAGAATACGTGTTTACTTCGTACATTAGTGCAAACACCTACGTTCAAATTGTTTAAGCAATTCTTATATTGGAGTTTCCAATTCGTACATTTCGGGATATTAGACTAAAGGTATTATGTATGTAAATGTTACGTAATGTGTCTACTTTGAATAATTTCTTGTCTTCCTATGATATAGACAATGTTAGTTTACATTATTGATTCTAAAATAACTTTGAAATAAATGTTTTTGATAGGACTAGTACAAAAGAATTATTGGGCACTATTGCAGACTACTAGATGGTTACCTAAACACTAAGAGTTTAGTAGAGGATGGTTATTTAGTTTTATACAGCACCAATTTTATATACCACATTTTATTCAAAATATTAAACATTACCATCATGAAACATTACCATATTTTCCACATTGGTATACAAGGTCGTAAATGAGTTAAAATAGATAGCCGCACTTGTAAACACAAAGATTCAGCTTTGATTGATGATTCAGCAGTCATTCATTACCAGAGCGCAATGATTTGTGGTAGCAACAGGACGGCGCTGCACCTCGTAACTCGCGGTTGGTTGTATTTAAATGACATATATCCCAGTAGATGAATTGGAATAAACAGTCCTATTCAATGACCAGCTCGCTCACCAAACTTAAACCCACTGGACTTCTTTTTGTAGGGGTATTTGTGAGATATTCTGTATTCTACTTCGCCTACGAACTTAGGCGATTTGAACCTTAAGGTTCGGCGTGCATGTAATTCCGTTACAATGAATATGATCACAGTAGCACCTTCCTGGGAATTAACTGGTCGATTGGTCAAAGCGTGTGTTGCGTCGAACGGTGGTCATTTTGAACAATATCTGTAAGTGATCAATTTTATGAATTACTGTATTTAGTGTTTATTTAACTTTTTGTAAGAATTTTTTTTTTATTTATTATTAATATGGTCATTTTGTACTAAATATTTCCCCGAATGCAATTTTCGTTTATATCATTGTATTCCAAATTCTTCGTACTTGTCATAAAGTCAAAAAGATGAGGGGTGCAATTTAAGAAAATCGGTTTAGGGGAGGTTTCGTAGATATGTTTTAGGATCCTGCAAAAGCATTTTCGACGACAGTAATCGCTTGTAACATTGAATCTGATACACCTGGTAAACTCCAAAAATTCAACGCAGTAGTTTATGTTCCAGTAGCCAGAATGTCGTTGAGTGAAATACAACATTCCTGAAGTACTACAACATAAAGAATTGTTTCGTAAAAACGAAACTATCTCCTTCTGGCTGTAGAAAACAGACTTTGTTATTGGATTTAAACCTCGATGCAAAGTGCGTTGAAAAAACATATTTAGAATTCAGGCCCTGTTTTAAACCCAAAATTCGTGAAATTGCGCAAATCATATCTAAATAAAAACGGTTCCTTCCACTGCTAATTCCTTCACTTTCAAATGGCGATCTGCCAATATCATTTCTTTAGTAATTGAAATGCTTTGAGGCGTTATCAATTGAATTGGCCGACCGTTCGTCATCTTTAAGGGATTCTTTCCCCAAGCGGAAACATTTTTCCCACTTTTTTACAGTGGAATATGAAGGAGATAAATCACCATAAACGCCGTCTAAACGTTGCTTAATGTGATTAAGCGTATTCCCTTCTTTTGTTAAAAATTTAATGATCGCGCGGTACTCAATTCTCGTCACCAAAGACATTTCCATGCACTAGTCACGTTGTCTAACTGGCTACTAAAAACTACTACTCTCCGAGCCGTAACATATATATAGTGTAGACCTTGCGTATGTGCAGCTATGATGCAACGGAATTCGAACACGCTAGAACCTGTATAAGCGTGTCAGGCCGAGAATTTATAGCGCCTACCCCGTACAACAGATTTAAGATTTTGCATCGACTATTATCTCAATTGTGCTTATCTTAAAGTCTTCGACGAGAAGTTTTTAATATTAATAATGAAAAGCTGAAAAAAAGCAGCTAAAGAAGAAGCATTATGACAACAATAATAAAATTCTAAGAATTCGAACGTCCAGTAATGGTGAGCTAACGTTTAAGGAAACCGAGAGTTATCTATATCTGGGTGCATGGATAAATAACAAGTGCGAAGAAGGCCCCGAAATAGACTCCAGGTTGACAAAGAGCAACAGATGTGTGGCAGCGCTACAAAAAGTAATAAGAAGTAAAGAACTATCATGGGGGCTAAAGATAAGGATCTACAAAACAATAATACGACCCACCCTGCTCTATGGAAGTGAAACATGGACGCTAACAAAAAGAGAGCAAACCAAGATACTGATATGGGAAAGGAAGATTTTAAGGAAAATCATTGGCGAGAGAAAGACAGACGAAGGATGGGAAAGAAGGTCAAATGCTGAAATATACGAGCTTTTTAATGATCCCAGGATAGACGATGTGGTAAGGTCGAGAAGGTTGCAATGGCTGGAGCATATGGAAAGAATGGACGTCTCAAGAACAGTAAGAAGAATAGAAGGAAGAAGACCGGATGGCAAGAAAAAAAGAAGAAGGCCGCGAAAAGAATGGGGGGAAGTAGTAAGGGAAGGCATCAGAGAAAAGAATATAACAAACTGGAACGAGAAGGCGAGAGATCGGAAGAGATGGAAAGAAGAAAAAAAACAACGAGGTTCTAGGCAATAGGCCTGAATGGCCTGGGTGAAGCCTTATATATATAATTAAAAGCTTATGTTAATTTTTTAGACATTTTTTAGACGAAAAATGTAATGCAAAAAAATTCAATGCATTCAATTTTCATACCGTTTACTAAAATTGATTTTCCAGAAATAAGATCTGATTAATACATGCAGTCATAATTTCATTGTTTGATGTCAGTTTTAAGATTTAAGAGTAGAGCATTACTTCTGTTACTCCGGTCCTTCTTTTTACTTTCCTTTAGTGATAAATCAAAAGAAGAAGTGAAAATTTATCCATTGATGTAACATTATCGAAATTCCTTTTTTGTTTTATTTTTATATAGTCTTACAAACAGATATTATTGACCTTATTGCAATAAAAGCTTGAAATTGTGACGACAAATCAAACCTTTTACAGAAGTTCTGATTTATTGCAGAAACATTTCTAAAAGCTTTCGCTTCAAAAAGTTTTCTTGGCATTGTCAGATATCGGCATTTATCGCTGAAAAAAGCTTACGTAATGTGCGCACGTTTCGACTTTTACCCTCGAATATAATCATATTTTATATTTCAATACCACTGTTCCGGTCATTTTTCTTTCACGCTACATTTCAACTAACCGCCTCTCGCGCGTGATGCAATTCTCTAGGCTCGAACTTGGTAACCGGCACTACTGATTACGATTCCTCGGGGCCATTCCTTCCACGCGCTCGGCGCAAAATTCTATTAGGTCCCTCGGGATAATATTAGTTCGACGGGTCAAAATAAAGCTTACATTGCATCTAAGTGCAAAGCCTGTGCATATATATGTATGTGCATAGCGTGTAGACGAGGGTGGACTTCAACGTCTAACCACCCTAAGTATGACTAGTATCGAAGCTATTAGCCGTATCTAGTCCAACAGTCACGCCAATTACAGATACTGGCGTCGTCGCCACCATAACGACCAGAGAACATTAGGTGTAGATCTTTATTAGATCACATAGCAGGTCCCAAATCCATTCGATACAGTGGTGGGTTCCTTGGTCTGCTGTTAGAAGTACTACACAGCTTGGTTCAAGAGAGTTAGATGTATTACTTTGTTGTTTTTTTGCTTAAGGAACGAAACCTGGAAAATTGGCCGTAACTCGGTTTATATGCCTGTCAAAAGTGAAGAAATAATTTACCAAAATTTTGTACAAACGTTTCCTTTTAATGTTATAGCATTAGAAGGAAGCGTTGCTCTATAAGACAGCAGGTTTAATATTGATAAAAATAAATGTATGTTAACATAAAAATGTACAATTTCGAAGAAATGTAAAAAAAATGTTAATGCCCAAAAAAAAATAATTATAAACCCATACCACACCCAGTATCATGACAACTAGATGCGTACCTAAACAATTATAAATAATGTTGGGCTTAATAATATTTTAAATTTAGACAAAACCTTAGAAAGTATACAACATGTTTGGTTCACCGACGTATATTTGAAAGGTGAGTCGGTTTAGAACTTGTTTAACCAAAAACACCATTATAGAATGTGTCATAGTTTCTGAGATAAAACCAACTTTTTTACTAAATTAGACGATTTTTGCTACTATGAATTACAATTAGACACTATTGATGTAACAAGTATCCAAGACTATTAAACTAAAAGTTACAAGAAATCAAAAACTTGCAATAGCGTCTAATTAAAATTTATAGTAGCAAAAATCGTCTATTTTAGTTAAATCACTAATGTAAGTTGGCTTTATCTCAGAAACCGTTACACTTTGAATAATGGTATTTTTGAAGAAAAAGAAATCTTATAATTCGAGCGAATTTATTGGAATTACCTATTCACAGTGTTGCAACGTTTCGGTGCTAACTTAACATGCACCTTTCTCAAGCTAAAAATTATAATAAAACAATTGGGATACAGTGCTGTAATATACCTCTATTGTGTCTTCGGTAACCAAAGTCGTATATATAATGAAGTAGTAACATGATTAAAGCGTGACAAACGGTTGCACCCGCAGAGACGCCTGTACGGGGAGGTGTATGTACGTACGTGGATGCAGAGTTTAGTAATGCGGTAGACATTGAGGAGTTCGGCCGTTCGGTTATTTATCGGATTCTCATTCTGTGTTTTCGAAAACATGGGACGTAAGCCTGATGTACCTCTTACATCGCATGTGAAGAAATATATTTGGCGTTTCCCTGGTTTGGAATTTACAGCTTCGCACATTCGTTGCAAATCTGGCAGTGTAGAGTTGCTAGGTCGCACGACATTTGAATGTAGAAGTCATTATTAAAAGTAAACGTCATGTATTGAATTTAAGAAACAATATTCCGTACTGGTAATTTTTGTATGACTTTATTTTCATGTTGAGCACGTGCAACATCCCACAACACCTAGTAGATAATGAACACTGTCGTCTTTTTTGGGATAAATATGTTCCATCATGGAAGCTACCAACAAAAAGACAATTGCGGTACAATTTTCAACATGTGCAAAGTACAATAAAAGGCTGTATAAAAGACGAGTTGAGAAATCAAAAAATCTGGCTCACTGTGGACGAAACTACTGATGTTCAGAAAAACAGAGTGATTCATATTGTGGCGCGTCCTTTAAAACGTAATGGTCCAGCAGCTTCCTTGTTGTTAGCCAATAAAAGGATTGAAAGAATTGATGCCGAAACCGTTGTAAACATAATAAAAAATATATGTTAAGAGAATTTTGTATCGTAGGAGCCCAAATCACCATGTTAGTTTCTGACGGAGCCGCAACAATGCTGGTAGGATGTTAAAAGTATGCTTTCCGACTCTTCTTCACGTAAAATGCCTCATACACGCATATCATTTCGTAGCAGAAACAATTCGAAGCAAGTATCCTAGGGTGAATGATTTAATGTCATCTACCAAAAAAGTGTTTGTTAAATCTCCCAAACATATCCGCGTATTCAAGCAATTGTATCCGCAAATTCCGCTACCACCTCAGCCTGTATTGACGCGATGGGGAACATGGATCGAGGCAGTATCTTACTATCGCAAATATTATTCCCAAGTTAATTCTTCTAATTCTCAAGCGGTTCGCGAGAGTCAGCAACTTTTTCTCGATTTACAATTTTCTCAGTTTAGGTCAAATATCCGTTGTATCGACACGTATTTGCCTAAGTGCCTTTGTGAATCTAAGTTTCTAGTGCTTAAATTCAACGCTAATTACAAAGTGATGGCCAAGTTGAAGGGACAATTTAAGTACGCCAGGCTGTTGAGAACGCGTAACCACAGTGTTCGTGTTAATTCGTGAAACACGTAAATATTTGATGTTAATTTTTTATTTAAACTGTCGAAAGAGTGTCTAGATGACACACCCGGACCGATGAAATTAATTAAGTAATTTCGATAAATCAATTTTTCTCCCGTTTTGTTATATTAAATATTTAAATAAGTAGAAACCAATCGTTCCATATGAAATTCTCTCTGGCGGCTGTTAGTTCTGTTCCGTATTCACAATTTCCCGCCAGGCCGACTGGTGTTGGAGTTGGGCTACTACAAATTGATTTTAAGTCCAGATAACGATAAACGTGAAGGAACGGTGAAGTTATTCCTCTTTAGTTCATCTTCCTAATTTCGCAAATCTTGAAAATCAATGTAAAATTCCCCTAAAGTAAACAACAGGGTAAATGCAAAGGTGCTTCTAGTAAGGTTTCATAATATTCATCACAATATTACGTTTGGAAAAAATCATCAAAATTTGCTGTGGATAAAAACAATCGCCATCGCGATTAAAATAAAGCAGAAAAGGGTCGCCAATTAAATTCATCACTTCTGGTTAAGCTTTCATAGAGTTAACTCGTGTCTAATACTGAAATCATAGAATAAATTCAAGGTAGGAGAGAACGCTGGAGGTTAGAATAAGCAGGCTTCCTGTGAATGTCATAAGGAACGTAGAGTTTATATGACATCTTCGTAAAATCAGGGCTAGTTTGCATTTTGCAATTTTAACATTCATTAATTTCCATTTATTTGATATCAATATTCGTTTAAAATTGCCAAAGGAGTGTGTAAGAATACGCCCAAATCCCACAGTTCATTTAAAAATTTAATTAATCAACAAAAAATTCCAAGTTTTTGAACAATTTCCATGAGATAAAACATTTCACCTACAGACTGTGCAATTAATTAATTTCGATAAATCAATTTTTCTCCCGTTTATAATATTACAATACATATCGTACATACGTAATTCATCAGATCACCAGATTACAGTGGGTTCCTCGGTACAAGTTTTTCATTTTCTTCGATCTGACCTTCTCCTACAGCTAAATAAAAAAATCCGTTTTAAATCTGCCATCACAAATCAATTTAATTCCTTCTTTTTCTTGATCTTCTTTCCAGGATTTTTTATCCATGGATGATAGTGTACTTCCACAAAAGTTTAATCAACGGAATGCACGCAGAACAAAGGTGTGAAATTCTATAATTACACCTTTATTGTTAGTATTAAAAGATTTTTTTGCAAAACTTGTCCCCAACCATAAGCTATACAGTCTAAAGTTATTTTGAAAGTTACAAGATGAAAAAACATTGTTCTGCCTATCACGTCATTTCATTAAAATAAATAGTCTGTAAATTTTCGGGCATGAAAAAGGGGGTTAACATCGAAACCGGTCGCACAATACAGTACATTTTTACAATTAGGAAGTACAGTTTTAATCTAAACTTATGATTTGCGTTAAACAAAGAAAGAACCTTTTGGTTGTGGATTACCTTCAACAACACACCGACGATTTCATGTTTTAAGTGATGTTATTGTTGTTATTTTAAATTGAACATCGTGTATATTTTTTAATTTTTGAATTGCTAATGCTACACCAATTGTGTAATTGCATGCTTTAATGTATCGTACCAAAATTATACAGCATTAGAAACATTAGATTGTAGTGACCACATTTTCAACGTCTTCGATTTGCAGTTACAGTTTAACAGTCTTACAGTCTCCATTCAATCAAATCCTTATATTTCGTTTTTAAAACAAATGTGCTGGAGTATGGAACTCTCATGTTTTTCTAAATCTGATAATCGAGGCAATACGAAAACGTTTTTTAAAATATGTTCCATTCATAACCAACGAATTTTGTTCTGAGAGATTACACTACTCTTCTACAAAGCCACGGTGTTATTCCGTTTGGAAAAGAAACGACTACAAACTAGTTCTAAGTTTCTACTGTGCCTATTCAATAGTTCAATATGGATTCTTCAAATTATTCTCGAATTTTATCCTGATTTATCCATTATGCAAAAATGATCCCTCCTCTCCTGTTATTAGAAATTTCTGTTTATTTAATCACACATATTTTTAATTATAACTTGTATACATCATTTTATTGTCCTGGATTACATATTTGCTGAATAATTTTTGTATAGTTCAATAGATTTTAAAGAAGTGAATGATTGAAAGATATTCCTTGAATCCAAAAAGCATTTTACGTCGTAACTTCACCAACATTGTTTAAACGTAACTGGTAAATACAATGTTTTATTTACCAGCTATAAAGTATAAATCCTGCAGAGTTGGTTTATATTTAGAACGAAGGAAATAATAATAACGCGTGACCTAAAACGCAAAACGTGCCTACCCTATTCGGTGAACCTTTCCGTATACTTTTTGCAATAAATTTCTTCTAATGATTCGCTTAATTTTACCTTTTCGCCTTCAATGCTGCGCTTATTCTTCCGGTCGGAAAGATGAAAACGGCGAAACAGAGAAGTCATCCATCCAAAGTAATTTCTCTTGGCGAGCCAACGAACGCTGCAAATTCCGCCGGATTTCTTATTCTGTTCACGAAATGGCCGGCAACTTCGTCCCTTACGCGCTTGGCTGCTTCTTATGATTTTTTCACCCGTTTGGCCTGTGTTTTCATGTTCTTATATGACGCAATTTCGTGTCAACAAATAATTTATTATGAGCCTAGAGACCGCTATTTGTATGTATGCTGTTCGTGTACAGCGCAAGAAAGGAGATTGCCTAAATCCGTTATTGTTTCGTGTAATGTGTTAGATTCGAAGCGGATGATTTGTGGTTCCTGATGGTCGAAATATCATAAATCAACATGATAGTTGAGAAGTAGAAAAATTCCAATATAAAAAGAGTAGCCAATAAATGTAAATGCCAACTGTGCAAAAGCCCTACAATTTTGAAATGATTAATCTAGAACTTATCGAACTTTACCACACATCCTCATAATTTATAGTCACAGATAGCACATTGTGCTAAAGTTCTTGTTTCTAAAATATCTTAATTTTACACAATAAGACATAACAGCAAATACAAAATAAAGTTTTTCTTACCTTCTATTCGTAAATTTAATAAATATCAATGCTGTCGTTGTATTATTAGGTGAAGCGTCAGGTTACAGAATACACCTCGCATTTCTAGACATCAAACATCGGTAATTAAAAAAATCAACCGTCCTGACCGCGTCGTTCGAATCGAAAGGCAAGTGTGTTAACTGTTCTACCACAAATGACTTCACTAAGTGTTGTGTTTAACTTTTACCCAAATCCTCAGTAGAGTCATAGAAAAACAAA
Source organism: Dynastes maya (assembly GCA_029619315.2). NCBI lineage: Eukaryota > Metazoa > Arthropoda > Insecta > Coleoptera > Scarabaeidae > Dynastes > Dynastes maya. Next base: position 39,163,013 of record JAROYE020000005.1, read on the forward strand.
CCTGATTGCTAACCCATAGAAACCTTGTAAAATTCAAAGAGTGTTTCCGAACATGTGTCATTCAACCAGGTTCATTTTACGAACGCTTAAAGTGTAACAGATACTTAACCTTGTCGCACAGGTTAAGATCCCAAAAAGGTCTATAATTATCCAACCTTAGCATTTTGTTTTGACGTGGTTTTGTATTTTGCGCATAACAACATAACCTCAATTAGAATCGGACGTGAAACCGAGGCTACTCAGAAAAGAAGTATGTGTGGACGCGAGGCAACAAGCCTGTTGTGGAAGGAACGTAACCAACCAAGGCACCGGTGCCACTAATAGCGCCTATTTCCAGTGAAAGGAGTTCACCTATATAACATTTAATATTTTTGACATAATAACGATAGTTTGACATTCACATGACGGCTCAAATACATTGTCATAGAAGACTTTTACTATTTCTTCATGATTAAATTTGCTTTCCTTCCTTTATTACGCAATTTATAAGTTCTCATACCTTTAGATAGTATTTCAATATCTTCATTTATTTCCATAATATTATTTATTGTATAAAAGTAAGGTAAATTTCGCAGTACATTCACTCCTCCCGTCGATGTTACAATCAATGTTATAAACACGATCGACGATACAACAATTTGTAAACAATAATCTATGCGAAATGTAGCAGTCGCTTAATACTCTAAAACTAATTATATCCTGAATAATTAATTATACACGGCTTCAATGTTTTATTACATCACCAGGAAAAACCTGCTACAGCGAGAAAACACGGTTCGCTCTGTTGTACGAGCATTTATTCGCAGTCGCTAATGATAATAAATCATTATTAATTAAAATTAGATAATTAATTACTGTTGTCTATCACGATATATATGTATGTATATGTAAATGCCTTCCAGCGGATAATAGCGAATTAATTTTAGTTGTCATCTACTAAAGCATTATCAGCAAGATTTGTGTAACGTAATAAAGTAATGATTAATTGCAAAGTTATGCATGTTCCGAATGTAAAATCGAAAATGGATGATTTCGTTGAGGTAGATTGAGTTTTAGTGCCTCGCTAAATCAAAACCACCATACCAAATAGATGATCTAGGGGCAAATATTACGTCTGCAGCCCGTACAATTAAATTAAATTCAATAGTAGATGTTTTGACGTACACTACCGTTCATGGAAGTTCGGGCAAGCAAAAAAATGAACGGAAGCCAAAGGAAATAAGAAAAATATTAAGTGGCCATGTATTTAATGCTTACTTACATGATTTTACATATTTTCAAACACAAATTTATTAAAAAGAAAAAGTTAATGTAATACAAATAATTTAAATCCGATTTTCATCGAAAAATCCACCTTTTGCCTTTAGGACTGCTGCCACTATACTCGACATCCGATTCACTAATTTTTCTAATGTTTCATTGGGCAAGCTTGTCCATACCTCCTGAAGAATGGTCCACAAATGTTCCTTCGATTTTGGACACTCTTTCCTAACACATCGGTCTAATTCTTCCCATAACAACTCTATCGGGTTCGGATCGGGTGACTGTGGCCGCCATTCCATAATTTTTAGGGTTCTTTCATTTTCTTCTTGCTGCAGGTAATCTGTGAACAATTTAGATTTATGTTTGGGGTCATTGTCCTGCATAAATTCAAATCCACGATCAATTAATCGGACTCCTGACGATATGTCATTTTCCTCCAGGATTTTCCGATATTCTTCTTTTTTTCATTATGCCCTCAATTTTGAGCAAGTCCCCTGTTACGATTAAGGAAAAACAACCCCAAACCATTACAGATCCGCTTCCATGCTTCACCGTAGGAACTATACACTTCCGTAACATTCTTTCCCCTCTTGATCTGCGTACGAAAACTCTCCGTCTATTTCCAAAAACCTCAAACTTGGATTCGTCAGTCCACAAAACGTTTTTAAAATCGTCCGCTGTCCAATCTCTATGAGCTTGTGCCCATTTCAGTCGTTTCAGCCTATTTCCTCTTCGGAGTAACGGTTTTGGACAAGCCACTCGCCCATGCAACCCAGCCTCTTTCAGCCGACGTTTCACAGTACTCACAGAAACTTTGGAATCTCGGTCATTATTGAATTCTGCAGCGATTTTTGATGCTGTTAGTCTTCTATTGCGCTTACTAATTATTTTTATTCGTAAATCTTCCGCAGGAGTCGTTTTCTTGACGGTCCTGGCCGATTACGATCTTGCACGTCACCGGTTGTCTTAAATCAAACTATAGTATCATGTACTGTAGATCTTTTTATTTTTAATTTATCCGCAATCCGTCTTTCTGCGTATCCTTCCTGATGCAAGGTAATAATAGCAGATCGTTTTGAAACAACTAGAGGCTTTCCACGGGGCATTTTAAGCAGTCAAACCGAAATTATTTTATTTTTCACTTGCACAACTACAGATACATTCACAATAACAATCTCTTCAGAACTACTGCGTTTACAAATGTTATAATACTTTATAAAGGGTATACGAATATTTCCAGGTAACACGAGTGAATCAGCTAACCCTCCTAAGGATTATTATAAAGCTTTATTGTCACTGTAATTATTGGGGATTTCCAACATATTTTATGATAACGGTCTTATAATAGACAAATACTACCTGGAAATTGTTAAAGGCTTCGAGAAAAGGTTAGTTTTAATAATTCCTCACAGAAATGTATATTATATAATTTTAAAATTTTTTCCTAAACAGTTAATATAATTTGTCAGCTTGCCCGAACTTCCATGAACGGTACTGTATATTGCCACCCTAATTTCGTTTTGAATTGAAATGCCTGAAAGAGCATCGATAGCAGAAAAGACATCATTGATACAATGTCTTTAAAAAATCATGGGACACTCCAATTGTTCCTTCTTTAGGAACAAATTTTAACGTCAAAATTATACCAGTCGTCGTTTCTTCATATTTGGAAATGTTGAAGTTTCCTAAATCCGATATAGATCGTCCAGAGGAGCACGCGTTACAACGTTTACGTCAGTTGTGAAACAGTCTTTAGTCCTGCATTGGCGTGAATTGAACCGGCTTTCATTGATATCTTCATATTTAATTCGATTCCACTAAAATTTCATTCGAAATATTTTTTTTCCAATTAAAGAATTGATTTTCTGATAAAAAAAAGCAAACTACAAATTGCCCATGAAATGACTCGAGACTGTCAAAAATTTCATTTGATATTTTTAACTTTTTTTGTTGTGATATTTTGAAACGGGCTGAAGAAAAAGTGCTTTAGCTTTTAGATCCTCTAAGAACATCTAATAACATTACAAGTACAAATCACAAGGCGCCATAAATTCTCGGCCTGATATAGAAGAAATAAACTTGGTAAAATATAATATATTTTTATTTTTCAATATAATCTCCCCTAACTTCAATAAAGAGCTACTCTAAATCAACCTCTAAGAGGTACTCTAAATCAGTAATAATGGATTCAATATATTTATTACAACAATCAATTAATAATTCTATACCCTTGTAAAAGTAATCTAAGGTTTTTTCCTCCAAATTTTGTGTTACTGATGCTTGCAACTCATTCTCGTCTTTAAAACGATGTTTCCTAAGGTCTCTCTTTAAATGAGAACATAAATAATAATCACTTGAAGCAATGTCCGGACTATACGGTGGATGTTCCAATTCTTGAAAGCTACATTCGCGGATGGCAGTTTGTGAAATGGCGACAGTATGGACAAGTGCATTGAGTGCATTGTCATGCAATAATCGAACGCCTTTTGTCAATTTTCCTCGACGTTTTGCACGAATATTTTCCCTCAATTTATGCGCATAATATGTGCTGTTGACAGCTGATACCATTTCTTCAATAATTGAAATGTTTTGAGGCGTTATCAGTTCATTTGGCCGACCGGGGCTCTCATCATCTTCTGAGGATTCTTGCCCCAAACGAGAACATTTTGTCCACTGTTTTACAGTTGAATATCATGGAGATAAAAAACCACAAACGTCGTCTAAACGTTGTTTAATTGATCAAAATTTACTTTTTTTTCAAAAAAATTAAAAATAAAGTTACAAAAGGTGAGGATACAATGTATGTATAAGATGTACTCAACTGTCTCCCTTTGATAATAGTTGATAATAGTGCGATCCTTACTGTTGTAGTTAGCCCAATATCATTACTTCTAATATATCTCAAAAATTTTTATTATTCCAGTACCAAAACTTCGACCATTTATTCAAAAGTGCTAATGTAGACATCCATTTTCCAACTTCTAAGGTTCACCTAATATTTCTTAAAAGAAAGAAGACGATAAAGAAACTAAAGAACTCCAAAGGAAGAAATGGGATGCCGTAATTAAGAACCATATTAATAGTATCCTTAATGATCCCGTAAAATTGTTAACAATCTTCATTTGCGAAATTACACCATCGTAATCTTACGTAATTACTTATGCAAAATTGAGTTATAAATCGCAGGCTTCAGCAAGATATCTTAAATTGCCCACATTACTCAAAATCCACCCACGCAGAAGAGAACACTTTGTATTGTACAGCATAGAATAAACGTGGAATAACTCATAAGTATGTACCTCTCACGACAAGGAATTACAATAATAATAACAATTTAAATAGCTCCAAAAGCGAGGAGCAGGAAAAGGAAAAAAGAATGGAAGAAAAAGGGCATCATCCCATAGATTCTATAATAAAAGCATAATTGCTGTCATAAAACATAATGTGTATCATATTTCTCTGTTTTCTACCCTAACATCAAAAGTTCTTCGAGGGCTATAAAATAACGGGTAGTACAGGCACACGGTTGGAAGAGAGTATTAAGAACTCAGCGCTGCGATGAGGTGGAAACACCTGACTGATAATACTCGTACCTACTACTAATATACATTCCCCCGACTAATGGCTTTAATTAAACGCCTTCTGCCCTCTATAATATAAGGCAATTGAGTTTTGTATATCTAGAATATACACAGCCAGTAAGTATATTGCATTGCTGGCGTATGCTGCGAATTGATTCGATTAATAATACGACAGCGTAGACGGCAACAAGCGGGGTATATTGTAAGGGTGCTATTTTCGTTTCATAAAGCAACTCTATTAGAGTAATTTAGATAGGTATTTGCAAGCAATAAAACTTGTTCCGGCTTAATTTCCTGGATAAAGTATAATTACGTCGGCTATGTATATATTTTGACGTTATGAAAACACTATGAAGGTACAGGAATTCTTCATTATATTAATTTGGCGTAATTACTTTGTTTTTGCTTTTGTCAGGATATTATTTATTTGTAATGTTGAACTTCATGTTACTTTGGCAAATCATTTTGTATTCTATTTTTTCTTACTGTTATACGAGGCGTGTTTTTAATGTAAGTACCGTTTTTAAATAAAACAAAAACAAGTAAACTTTTCTTAACAATTTTATTTTTACATGAAAGCCTGTACCTTATTCTACTTTTCTACATAATTTCCATAAATATTGAGGCATTTATCGTATCGTACAATCAGCTTTACAATCTCCATCGTCATAGAAGTCTGCCGCCTGATTTAACAACCACTGGTCACAGCTTCATAGAGAACACTTCTGAAAACTTAAGGAAACTCATCAGATAACGATGAAATCGCAAAGCGTCTGTTCTTTTTCACTTTTTCGTCAACTTTCTGAACCAAATCTTCAGTAATGACAGAAAGTCGCCCACTTCCTTCCTCCTCATGGACATTCGTGCGACCATCTTTAAAAGCTCTCACCCATCTCCGTACTATTCCTTCACTCATAATGTTTTCTCCATACACTTCACAGATCTGACGATGAATGTCGGCCGATTTAACGCCTTTAACACTAAGAAAACGAATCACAGCTCGTATTTCGCAGTCGGCGAGATTCTCGATCGGCGGAGACATTTTAAATAGTGACAAACAAACGTAAACACGGTCGAATCTTTCTGTAATGGCGTCTGTGGCTTGTCAGCAGATGTAGATACACATCGCGCAAGCGTAGAAAGCAGCCGCGGCGCAGGTAGCAGAATTTCAAAACGGTATTTACTTTAAAAACACGCCTCGTACTATTTGTGAACAAAATTTTCTTGAATTAATATAACAGTAGTAATGACTAAATCAGCAGATATTACTAGAAGATAAACAATTTGTAATGTTTTAAATGTGGAAAATTATTAAATAAAAAAAAAAATTTTCGAAATTGGTTAATTAATTGTACGATCTGAAGGTCCGGGAGTGACCTAAACTCACTCTTCCGGCAATTTAAATATCTAGATATCTTCATCTTCTTTCACTACGCCCTTATGCCCCTCAGGGCGTCGGATTTGGAGTCGCGCTCTTTCTTATTCACTGTTTCCACTCTCTTCTATTTTGCGCTAATTCCTGTATATACCTTATTCCTTTCTCTCTTCTTGCCCCTATCTTGCGGATCTGCTCCATCCAAGTTTTCCTCGGTCTTCCCCTTCTTCTGTTTCTTCCTAGACCCGCGTCGTTTACCTTCTAAGCATTCTGTCTTGGTCCAGTCTCATTACGTGCCCATTCTTTTGTATTGGCTCTTGTTTGAGTTGCCCGATGTCCTCACTTTTACATCTGTCAAATTTGGTTACTCCTCGTCCACGTTTCCCCTCCGTATAGCATTACCGGGTTTGCGATTGCATTATACACTCTGATTTTCGTTTCTTGAATAATTTCCTTTTTTGCGAGTATTGTTCTGTTTTTTATTTTATTGCTTCAAGATCTGTTTCTCCGTTCTCTCATATTCCCGAGGTACTCGTATGATGGTGCCTGTTCTATCCATTGTTCCTTTATTGCTATGCCTCTAGTTTCGCCCTTTCTTCTCGGGTTTACTATTGTAACTAAAACTAGATAAAAAATATATAAACTAGATATCAGTTAACGAAATTTAAGGGGTATCAAAACTGAATAAAGTAAAACTAACATTGATTTATGACGATTTCATATAAACTCTATGTTTACATGTTGTCTATTGGAAACCTGTCTATTCTACCACCAAACTTGACTTCGTATTCATGGTACGATATAAAAGTTAAGCACTTAGAAAATGATAACACAGCCAAACTATTATTACCTGGATGGACATTTTATTTTATTTTAATCGCGATAGCGATTGTTTCAAACACAACATATTTTGATAATATTACCTTCGAAATATAATTTGATTAAAATTTCAAAGGAATCTTCTTATTTTGAATAGTAGCATGATGCAGAACATACAGTGACGCAACTAGAAAACTCAAACAACAGGGAACCATGCCAGAGCCGTACCTGCTTAGTATACAAAAACAATAATAAGAAAATAGAAAAAGAATAACAGAACTAATACATAATTATAATATGTGAAAAGTAGTGAAACGCTCACCCTTTTAAGCAGCCTTGGCTTCGGAACAGTAAAACTAGAAGCACCATTATCAGTATTAACATCATATGGATAAGAGTGGCAAAAAGTTGACACCATTAGATGTGTTTCCACAGTTGTCTCGGTGAGCGATGTTCGCCGTGGTGAAGAAATGAGTTTATATTTTGAAAAAGAGCGTTCAACATCTACCGATGTTATACATGCATGATTAAAATACTCTTTGTACTTAGTCAGTAGATTATTCGATACACCATCACAAATTTGTTTTAGTGTGCCAAAACCGGGATCTTTCTGTAGCACACTCTCGAACTTCTCTAAAACGCGATTATATTTTGCGTCATGTATAGTCAGTAGCTGTGTATGCACTCTGTCCATAATTTGCAGAGACTCCAATAATGATAACGATCTGTTTTGTAATTGGTCTATTGCGTCAGTTAATACTTTATAGTAGCTACGAATACTTTTTAAATCTGTTTCAACGGAAATATCTTGAAATTTCGACTGGCTCTCCTTAATAGCTGCAGCTTCGGCAGGATTGAATTGTGCAACAACAGCTTCTACTATTTTGAAATGTTCAGCATAATAAAAAGCTGCATGCAACCATGTTCCCCAACGCGTAAGAATTGGCTCCGGTAGTTGACGAATACCAAGGCACTCTGTGTGAAATGATCGTAGGCGTTTGGGAGATTTCAAAAATACTTTTTTTGTGCTTGCTATTAATGCATCTACCTCGGGAGAGCATTGTCGAATGGTTTCTGCCACAACATATAAAGCATGCACCTTACACGTAACATGTAAACACTTGCAACCATGTTCAAGAAGAGAACGGCCTACCGAACGCATTACAGCTGCGTAAAGCTCATAAACATCAACACTTTATCTTTTGAAATTTGAAATTTTTCCAACGTACTAAGTATAACCTTCGTAATTGCTGCAGCAGTGCACTCTTGTAGTCTTCGGCTAGCTAGTAACAGTGGTAATGTAGGTTTACTAGGGTCTAGTATGCTTACCATAATATTTACAATTGATTTTTTTTACAGTCTGTTGTCTCGTCAACACATAACCAAAGAAACTGTTTTTTCAATATGCGTTTCATTTTCTTTTCCACGTCATCGCGTACAAATGCAACATGCTTACGTGCCGTTTCCTCCGTTGGCAACCGCAACTCGGGATTGTATTTGTACCAAAAGTCCTTAAACGGTTGTTTATCGAGTAAGCCTAATGGCAAATTACAGTTTATCAACATAAGAATTACATAAAAAAAAGTGCACTTCTTGGTGGCATGCCCAATTTTCGTTTTCTATGCTGTGCGGAATTTACGTGTCTTGTACAGTTCCACTTCTTATTTGACATCAAATGTATTTTGCACACTTTACAAACTATCTTACTCCCGTTGTAAAACAAATCGGGAAAGGCAGAAATAAACTTATTTACTATGTCTTGAAAGGGTCGTTTTTTAGCCTTCGACATGTTCACTAAAAACTACAATTAATAACTACGTCTGTATCAATAAAATCAAAACGCACTTCACTAAATAATAACTACAATTAATAGCTACATCTATATCAATATAATCAACACGCCCTATTCGCTATCCAATGCTAAACTGAACTGAGCGATGATAATTTGTCATGTCGTATCATAATCGACCAGCCCTCCCCGCCCACCTAAACACAGTCACACCGCCGCTGCGATTGCTCTCCAGTTACCAGGCTCTAAACATAAAGCACCACTAACCACCATACAATTATAAAATTTACTGACATGGAAGACGATTTCATTGCCAAGGATATTTAATTTTCGAAATTATGGTAGAAATACCTAAATTTATGCTATTACTTGTTGTAAGAATATTCCATTAAATTTGAAAATTTGCGATGTGAAGAAAACATCCTCGCTCCAACGATGGGGAGCCATAAAAGGAGTAGGAACTACCGAAAGAGGGTTAATAACCGCCAGGGGGATTTTGATATTGAACGAGTGTCAATACTGAACACAGTTTAGGGTGCCGGTAATGACAACTACGTTCGAAATTGTAAATTTATAACATTACAATATATACGGTAAATGAAGATCCAAGTTTTCGGTGGTTATGTACATCAGGAATTTTACTATTGACTAGGACACTGTCAAGAAAAAAAGCGGGAATTCTTAAGCGTTTGATTTGATTTATAAATCATTCCTTAGAAATTCTAGTTTTGCATATGAAGCAAATTTGTCTTTTTTATTTATTGTTTGTTTTCTAATAATAGTTCCAGTTATTGTTTTTATTGGGTGAACGATACAGTTCGATTTAAATTTTATTTTTTTAATGTTATAAGCTACCACCTATCTACCATGTAGAGACGCCCGTTTCGCCGTTTACGGCTCGTCAGTGTACTTTGTGGAAGCTGATAGATATTCGTAGAATTGTCGTATATATACGAAGTTAGTGGCTACAATGGATGAGAGTATCTAATTAAAATTACTCAAATCGCTCAAAGTATCGAAATGAATTATTAAATAATTACACTAATAAAAATAAAATTAAACTGAATTATAATGAAAACTTACAAATTGGATTTATACGATCATTTGAGAAAGAAATCAACCAAACACGGCCTGATTTTAAATCATTAAACATTTCTTTTGTTGAAAATAAGTGAGATATGAAAGCGAAAATCAAAATGGAAAATACTTAATAAACCTAAAGTAATGGATTTAATGAATTTAATATTACGTTAGTACCTTATAGGTCCTCCTCACTATTCTAAAGAATCGAATAACTTCACAAAATAACTCATTGGAGCGTCCCAATTTATTTTTATTTCTTCTACAAAACAATAAATCCGTTGAAGATCCATGGTACAGGTTTTAGAAATCTATTCAGAAAGAAATTCCAAACAAGTTAGTTTCTCTCACAAATCAGAAGTTAGCAAGTTTGTACATACAATGTTTTACGTGTACAATGTGTAAATATATAGGAAATTGCACAATACGCACATATAACAGTATTGAATCTGTGCGCACGAAATTAAAGAAAATCGATTTGTTATTCGGATCACCCGGTCGTACCACTAGCATGTCGTAATTTAAAATTTATCAACTCATTGAAAAAATCCATTCAGAGCGGCTGCCGTTAGCCTCCTCTCTCGTTGAATACCATTTCACATTCAAGTCGCGTCCGCGGTGACAGGCAACATTTATCAATACCCGACTAAATTCTCCATGTTTTGTTTGAGAGGCTGGATTTTTTTCAACCGTCACGACCGCGGATCCAAGTTAAGTAGCTGACTTTGTTACCGAAACTGTCTAGGAGAATATTCCGCTTCGAAAACGCAATTTTAAGGCTTTTCAAAGACCGAAAAATGTTAATCTTTTACGAGACAGGTTCTACTTTAACTTATTAAATATTCATTTATGATTTAAGTGAGCACTGGGAATTGGAATGTAAGCTAGGAGCATTTATAAAAAAAAAATCGCCGTATGAAATATTACTGATTTGATTTCATTTTTAGAGAAGCACTATGTACACTTATAAAATTGTATCCTATAGTGTATGATCTGCTTTTTATCCAGTAATATTCACTACAAATCTATTGACATTTATCATCTCGGTAGAATAAGTACAAAAAAGATTACAAGTAATTCGGTATTTTTTTTTTCATTACCGGTTTACCGGTACTTTACCGGTAATTTCTATTTTCAGAAAATTTACTTATATTGAAAATAAGCAGCAAATGGTAATAATAGGAATTTTATTTATAAATGTACTTACTCACAAACAAACATAAATAAATGAAATTTTATTGAAAACATATACAGATCAGTAGAGCGGGCCAAATTGCGCCATCCAACAGAATCGGAATCAGGCGCAACGGCCGCTTATTGTAAATAGCGTATATGTGAGTCACAGCAGATATGTGATATTTCGAAATTAATACACAAGAGTAAAAAAATAAAAGCTGACGCAATAATAATGTTTAGTAATTAGAGCGGATATATATATATATGTACACGCTGAGGTGTTTTTATTTTCATTATGATTTTTTATTTGATTGAAAACGGTATGCGTTGTAAATGGGATGTAATAAGGAAATAACTGAGAAACTGAACGCTTTTTTTATTCTGTTGTACTTAATAATGTAACTGTAAATAAAGATATAATAAATAAATTCTATCCTTCTTAATAATGCGGATAGGCTTGTTTAAAAAGTTGCACCATCAGATAAGTTTCCACATTTGCCTCGGTGAAGGATGTTCGCCGACACGAAAAAATGTTCTTATATTTCGAAAACGACCGTTCCACGTCTACCGAAGTAAGACAGGCGTAATTAAAATAATCTTTAGACTTAGTCAAGGAATCTCGTGTAGTCCGGATTCTTTTTTAAAACACTATCGAACTTAGCTAAAACTCGTCCACTTGTTGCATCGTTTATACTGTGTAACAATGTACTAACTTCGTCCACGACTTGCACTGATTCTACCAACGACAATCCAGAATTTTGCAAATTTTCTATCGCGTCTACTAACCCTTTGTAATTGTTGCTAATATTCTTAAGATGTGTTTCAACAGAAATATCGAGAAATCCCTTCTGGCTCATCCTAATAGCTCTAGCTTCGGCAGGGACGAATTGCAAAATAACGGATTTGACTTCTTGAAAATGTTCATTATAATAAAAAGCGGCTTTTAACCACGTTCCCCAACGCGTAAGAATGGGCTGTGGTGGTTCTCGAATACCAGGGCATAACCTGTAGAATGCCCTAGTCCTCTTAGGACTTTTGAGAAACACTTTTTTTGTGTTTGCTATTAATGCATCCACCTCCGGGTAACACTCTCGAATAGTTTGTGCCACAAGATGTAAAGCATGGACTTTACACGTAACATGTAAAAGTCCTTCACACTTTTCTTTAAGGGAACGGCCTACACTACACATTGTTGCTGCACCATCGCTCATGAACAACAACAGTTGACTGGTTGACACTTGAAATTTTTGTAACGTTTCGAGAACTACGGCCGTAATTGCTTTACTAGTACACTGTTTTAATCTTCTGCTGGCTAATAGAATTGCAAAATTTGGTTTAATAGGATCTAATACGCGCACTATTATATTCAAAATAGAATTTTTTTTGCAATCTGTCGTCTCATCAAGATAGCTGTTTATCTTTTAATTCGGCTTTAATTCGATTTTCAATGTCCTCACGTATTCGTGGAATATCTCTCCGTAACGCTGTCCGAGATGGTAGTATCCACTCGGTATTGTATGTACCCCAGAATTTTCGAAATGCTTTTTTATCAAGTATACGAAGTGGTAGACCACATACCATAAACGTTAAAAGCAATTCTAATTGAAATTGACGTTGTTGTGACACACCATTTCTTTTATTTCTGTGGTGTGCGCTATTTATATGTCTTTCACAATCACGTTTGCTCCAGCACAGTAGTTTCTTTTTACAAACTTTACAGAAAATTGTACTCCCATTGTAGTGTAAATCCACAAATTCACTAAGAAATTTATTAACTTTCGTAGGTAATGGCCGTTTATTTTTAATAGTTACGTTAGACATAATCACTAAAGCGAGCACACCGACGCTTGTTTCTAGTATGCCACGAAGTGGTGCAAACGTAACATCTGCAGACTCGTCATTTGTTGATGAATAGAGCGCGTCATCCGTAAATGAATAAGCGCGCTGTTAGTTCGTAGCCGTCGATGAATGAACTTTTTTTTTGTAGTGGCCCACTGTGAACAACGCCCTATTTATCAACGAACACCCAAACTGCAGGTGTATATTTGCGCGTCTTCACGACGTAATAGACAGTGGTTTTGGTCCTCGTCCTAATAATTACATATTTAAATTACCTATGTTTACATACATATATGCGCCCGGCAGCCTGATTGCGAACCTGGCGCGTGGCGCTCTTGGCCCGCTCTACAGATCAGTCTGCTCAACTAGATACACCCCCATGTTGCGAAATCATCCGACTACATCCGACGAAAATCGACAAATTCCGAGTAGATGCGGGAGTAGTTTTGAATTTGACAGTTCGTAATAATGACGTTAAAACATTAACGATATCAAACGATACGTATGTAATTGTTCAATTTCAGGTCATATTCAACGCCATGAACGTGTTTCAGCAGAAAAAACCCAACTACACGAATTCTTTACCAATGCTAAGTATGAATTATTAAATGGTTTTATGAATATCACAGAAATTCAAAACCAACTACATTTACAAAAGTAAATTTAATAATACATCTATCTAATTACAAATTTTAAAGAAATAAATACCTACTCCCTTCATTGGTTTTTTAAATAATCTACCTTTGCTTTTATTTAATACATTTTTATGTTGCAGCATCTTAAAAAAAATTCAATTGTTAATAGTAATTATTATTTTATCCAAAAAATACATATAATTTAAGTAAAATCCAAAGTAGGCTATGACGTCGAAATTAATAATTTATAAAAGAAGTGAAATGCAAGCTGTGACATTGACAGTTACTGCATAATTGTTCATTAACTTCATTGATATTTGAGTGATTGCAAAGTAGGTTTGATAATTGTCGAAGTAAATCTGAATAAAGAATTTTCATTTGTTTACGTTTTAGTTTTTTTTTTTCATAAATTTTTTTTTTTTAATAAATATTGTAAGAAGCGGATTTATGAAATAATGCATTGTAAAGTTTGAGAAACGATTCTCTCATAACTTTTTTATCAATGAATTGAATGAAATTTTGGTTAACACCATTTTAGGGCCTTTTGAATTCAGTGGTGTAGTCAGATTTTTTTGTGAAAAAATAAAGCTAACACTAATAAAACTTTGCCGTTTTCGACCTCGAAAAGGAATCATAGCCTGCCTTGAAAATTTAGATGAATTTCTGAAATGTTGTGCGGTAGTGGACATTTTGACTCACTATGTGTTAAAAAAAATGGTTTCATTTTAGTGTAAAATATTGGTTTAACAGAGGTGCTTTCATTTCGAAAGGGTCACACTGTATTACTGAACTCCTTATGTATTGTCCCATAGCTTCTCTTTCATTACTGGTGTTATCAGAAAGCGTAAATATTTTTAAATCTTTCACTACTTCTTTAAAGTACCATCCCTTTTATGATGCCTTTCTTCTAATGCATCTTGTCAGCCTGTACATTTATGTCGTAATTAAAATCATAGAAAACGATGTAATGTTACGACGTTATTAATAATTACTTCTATTATTGTTAGTACTATCCATTCTTACGCCGCATTGTAGTACAACATTACGCATTCGATTAGTTCTTTCAAATTAATTCAGACAGGAAAAGCTTATATACGCAGTAAACCTATGAAACCTGGCCATAATTTCATTTACCAATATATTACCTGGCACCAGACGATTTATTAGTGGGTTTCAGGTTGAATAGAAATATGACATTAATGACTATTCTCACAAAAAAGGAAGTGTTGTGTGGCGCGTTGGCAATATTCGTATTGTATTATTGTATATCTGTAAGACTACATTTTCGAAAGACCGTAGGTTTATGTACTGTAGTAATTCGACGGAATTTCTATTAAACGGGGAAACATTCATCACGTCCCGTGCTTAATCAATATGCAAGCGGTTAAATAGCGGACGTGATCGATATATTAATTGGGATTAAACGCGATCTGGACAGACTGCGGAGAGACAGTATCGATATTATGCATATGAAGCGGGCAGCTCGCACGGCTTCGAGAATTCATAAGTGTCGTACTTATGTTTATTTATGGTGTTAAATGTTTATTGAGATCATGTAAAAGGACTCCGTATGAGACAGCAGACCCCTTCTTCTGAAAACGTGAGTATATTTTTTTCGTTGAAATTCTTGGAACAGAGCTCCGTTCAAACAATAAAAGTATAGGTGAGAAAATGCTCGGACCCATACTAATTCATCGCACTATCAGTTAAAAACAATACTAAAAATGTTTTTGTTAAAAGATTTTTTTATTACACAAGATGCGTCTAAAGCTAACCTATGATTTATATATCAATTATGATCTTAATAATTCAAGGTGGTAATCTGTCATTAGCGCCATGTGGAGTGGCGTTCAGCCAAGTGCGGTTCGAGAACGTTTATCGGTTTTCAATTCTTCAGTGGCTTATATGCCTCGCGTCCTCTTCTCCCTGTCTCTGACATCTTATCGGTTAAATTTAACTCCGGCCAACGATAATTCCGGGGGAATTGCCAAATAACTCCTTTTCACTCCATTTTCTTCACATTGCAAATGTTCGTTTTTAATGCAAAATTTTCTTACAAAAATATACAGAATAAATCCTATTTTCTCTCTACAATAATTTCGCAAATGATCAAACGCAAATTAACTGGCAAGAAGTCGCCAAGTCCGGTACTAATGTCCACATTGAATGGTTGCCGGTATTCGCTAATGTCAAAGAATTAGACTTTAGATCGCGAACTCGCATGGCATTTTCCAGGCTGTAATATGGTATTTTTAAATAAAAAAAAAATAAAAATCCGTCTGCACAAAAAAAAAGTTTATTAAAACCTATGTGTACATTTCAAGGCTAAATCACCGCATCTCCAGTAAGACAAATTAATACTAAATACACTATACTATGAAATGCAACATATGTCTGACAAAAAGCACGTAAAAAAGAGAGGTATGGAGGCAAAAAATCCCAATAAAACATAAAAGGTACATATATATAAAATGTTTCAATATTAAATTAATTCTAACAGGATATTATTGTTACTTGAAGACAGATCATTGTTCAACAAATGATTTTTCTATTTCTAACCTGTAATTTGTGTTCCTGCAATTGCGTTTCAAGATTTTTTGGGTCTGTTCAATGTAACAAAGTTCACATTTATTATAACTAATTTTATAGATACTAAATCTTTTTTTTTGGTCTATTATGTCAAACTTATTTGAACCTAGAAGGTGTTTCAAAGTATAATGGTTAGAGAAAGCGGGGATAAAATTGAATTTTTTAAAAGGGTTTGTAAATTTGTTTTCTAAATTGGGGTGGTAAATTTACGTATCTTTTCTTCAAAACGTCATTCTTCGCGGGTAATAAAGTGGTATTATTTAAAGTAATGTGTTTTCTTTGAAGTTTTGTATATATCTTTGTTATGGAATCTTTGTCGTAATCATTATTTTTTCCTATATCGCAGATAAAATTTAATTCTTTATTAAACTTGATTAACCATGATGATCTGTGATCATTAGTAAAGTAACCAAAACTTGTGGACTCGCATAGGCCTCGGTATTACGTGTTAATATAAGAATACGAAAAATTCATAAATAAACTTACTTGCTAATTATTCAACAAATTAGAGGCATCAGGATGTGAACTACTGTAAACTTGCATCATTGCATATATTTCCACAGTTACTTCTTTAAACCTTGTGCGTCGACAAGAAAAAATATTCTTATACATAGAAAACGATCTCTCCACATCCAAGGAAGTTACATTTGCATGTAGAAACTGTTTTTCAAAATCACTTAAAAGTTCACTATTCTTACACTTATTATAAACGGCCTCTAAAGTATTAAAATCGGGATTTTTCCTTAAAACATCTGCCAACTTTTGACTAGCGCATAATCCTGGCGTATCATTTAATGTGTGTAATTTATTTTTTACACTCTCCACTATGTCTAATGATTCCTGCAATGACAATTCAGTACATTGTAGTTTTCTGATGGCATCTAGTAATACTGTATAATTGGTACATATTCTTGTTAAATCTTCTAAAAGTTGAGGAATTTGAAATTCTCTTTGACTTTCTCTATTTGCTTTGGATTCATTTCGATTAAATCGCATTATAACTGATTGAATTTGTTGAAAATGGATCAAATAGTAAGAAGCTGTTGTTAGCCAAGTACCCCATCGCGTTAAAATTGGTTCAGGAGGTTCTGGAATACCTGGACAAAATTTACGAAATTGTTTTAAACGTTTAGGAGATTTACGAAACACTGCTTTAGTACTTCCAATCATCCGATCAACGTTTCCGTAATGTTGTCGAACAACTTCACCAACTAAATGCAAAGCATGCAGCACGCAGATTATATATATTAAGTTAGGAAATATATGTTGTAAGGATCGCCCAACACTTAACATCGTTGCTGCACTATCTGTCACAATCATCACAACTTGATCTTGGGCAATTTTAAATTTTTTCAAAGCGTTCATTATCACTTTTTGAATATTTTCCGCGGTACATTGTTGAACACGTTTGCAAGCTAACAAATATCGAGATGCTGTGTTCTCGCTAGATAAAACGCGAGCTATTACATTCATGAAACGATACACTAATTATGTACTTGGTATAATACTACAACACACAAAAAACACCAGCTATATTTTCAAAAGCGACTCGTAAGTACATAACCTTGACCGTTCGACTAATCTCTGCAACAGCTCAACCGGTACTAAAACGAAATCTCTCTCAGCGCGGTTTAATATTATTTATATTCAAGGTCGACACTACATGCCTGCTTCTCTACCGGTTTAGTTTATTTATGAATTTTTCGTATTCTTATATTAACCCGTAATACCGACGCCTATGCGAGTCCGCAAGTTTAGGTTACTCTAATCATTAGTAATGAACAAATTTAAGAGGCTCCAAGTCGCCACCTAAAAGACACATCGCATACGCCCAACATTATTTTGTTGACCCCAACTCTTACTTTTCAGTTATCTAGATACGATTCCAACCAGCTACTACAGACATTTCTTATCTTACCTAACTTCTTTAATAAAATTCTATATTTGACACTATCAAAAGCTTTGGCCAAGTCAACAAACCAACTGCAACATATTTATTTAAACAATCGTATACCCTCTGTACCGGCCTGTACGCCTGGTGAAGGCCCTACGATGTATATAAGCTTAAAGTTTGCCATAACCTCACGAGCCTTTGGTGTGTGAATAGTGCCTGGTGTAAAATATTCCATAACCTTGTTATTACCACCACCTTCGCCGTAAAGGGTGAAGTAGAGAATTACTCCAACGTGCGAATGGTAACAGGCAGCATTACTTAACAAGCTGAAGGCAGAAATTGTGGAAAAACGGCAGCATTTTGAGGAAAAAGAAAGTTTTGCTCCAGCAAGATTTTTCACACTCCAGTGATCGCCATGGCAAAAATCATTTGGAGTTCGAGTTGGTAGACCACTCACCCTATTCACCAGATCTGGCCTCCAGCGACTTTTTTTCTGTTTCCTAGGCTCAAAGTTTCGCTCGGAGAACAGATATTGGTAAACGTCTATTTTGCAGAACAAGATGCCAACTAATATTTAGGCGGATTAAAGAAATGAAAGCATCGCCGGGAAAAGTGTATAGACTTAGAGGGAGACTATGTTGAGGAATAAAACTTGAATTTGACAAAAGAAATACTTGTTTCTGTGTTAGGCTGGAAACTTTTCAGGCTACCCTCGTGTGTAAGACAGATGACGCAGCTATTTACACAATAATTCCTAACTTAAAAACAAAGGACTTAAATAAAAAAACTGGCTTTTCACTTAAATTCAACTCACACTTCATCGTCATATGAATCACATACAACCATATTTGTATCGTGCGTTCACACAATGGAAAAATAAACCTTTGTTGAATTAAATAAATAATTTCAAAGGTATATATTTGTTTGATTCAAGAACTTTTTTGTCTCTATGTAAGTTCTATCTCTTGTTTGTTTAAAGATTCATCGGGTTCGTTAGAAAAGCCGCTTTGAATCGAAGCACGTGAAAATTGTTTTGATTTACATCTCCATCTAGATCCCCTACATTTATTAATCAAAGAAACTTATCTATACGATTCGATCCTGCACAAAAACAATGATTAATTGTAATGATTCCTTGTGAACATGTAGGTAATCGGGTATGATACATTTATAAATGTTGATCTGTGTCAGTTCATTTTTCAAACATCCACAATGTAACTGTCAGAATAAAAATAAGTATTGTGATTGACCAAAGATTGTCGATAATCAAAACAACCGCGTATACAAGGCATGTAAAGCGTTTAGAATATAAAGTTTGTAATAGCTGAACTCTACCAGCCTGTTTATTTTTTTGCCCGGCGTTTAATTTTTTTTTTAATTACTCGGCTATATTTACTTAGTCGTCTACTATTATCCGTTTTCAAGATCTTTACAAGCTTGTATTTTCGTATAACCGGTATATTTTTATATCATGCTACATTCTTTTGCAATTTTAATCACAATATGGCATTAAAACTAGTAATTATAGATAAGGCGGAAGGAAATTCTGCTGCGTAATTACGTTCAGCGAAATAAAGAAGCGGAAAAAACGAGAAGTTTGGAAATTTCAAAGAGGGAAAAGGAGAGGGAGCAGGGAAAAAATGTTTTTCTCACGCAAGGGTTCTTATCAGAATGCATTCAAGTTGAAATTGATTTAACTTTTCCCGGCTCGTACTAAATTACCGACGGAGGCAGAAGAAGGAAGAGGAACGCATTTCTTTCTGTTCATGTTAAATGAATTGAAATTTTTATACGAATAAATTTCCAAGCCTGTATTAATCTTGCCACTTCTCTTGTTGTTTGCAAAACGCAACGTACGTAATTCGCCAGAGTTTCTCGATTGTTATTACTGCCGTTACTTTTTCGGTCTACTTTTTCCCCTTTCTTTGTTTCAAGTAGTCTTTCCGATCTCTTTTTCCGTTAATACTAACTGCGTCTCTTATTACTTTCATCCGCTATGGACGTATATTGTTTCGGAATTGAGCGTCTGCAAAGTTTGTTGTTTTATATTTCGCGGAAGATAGTAAAAAGGGGCAATGAAAAAGCAATAAAACTTAATTGAATTCGTATAGACATTCATAGTTTAAGCGGATCTAATTCCGTTGCTATTGAGAAAATACGGAGACGGCGAAATTGGAGGGAATACAAAAAGAAATGGCGAAGTTTTTTCAAGGCACTGATCCTAGAGAATTTAAATAATTGCCTTTTTAATCCTACCAAATTTATCGAGCCCTAGGCTACTTAGCGCTGCAGGCGAACACATTCACTAACCATGCGTCCCATATTTACAGCAACAATTTTTTCTTGTATGTTTGAAACCATTGCAGACTGTCACCACTAATACACAAGGCCTCAGCTTCTAGAGGGCGAAGTTAACATTAACGCAGTCGAAGGTCTCAATAGTAATATGAAAGAAGATCGCAGCATTAGACGACCATTGTCTATCGCACTGCAAACACCATCTATAAAAGAAGTTTATGCAATAACATTCTTCCTAAAGTTTTACTGACTAAACACACTGAAGTCTCCACCCTTACAGCATTAGAATAAGTAAGCATTTTTTTCTTAAATTTTATATTTTGCTTAATTCGATGGTTGGGCTTAATTTTCACAAAAGCTGGGCTTAACCTTTACATAATCACAAAAACGACTTAAAGGAAGCGCTATGAAAATATCAGAAAAGTGTTTCTAGTTTGTAAAAGACAGTTATTGTTAATAAGATTCATTAATAATCGACAAACAACACAGAGTATCGGTACACTCCTCACCACACAATATATTAATTAATTCGGAACAGCTGTTTCAAAGGCCATGTTCCCCAACGTGTAAGGATCAGCTGTGGTGGTTCACGGATACCAGGACACTGTGCGTGAAATGAGCGAAAACATTTTGGAGATTTGAGAAACACTTTCTCTGTACTTGCTATTAATGCATCTATCTCAGGTGAACATTGTCGAATTATTTCTACCACAAAATGTAAAGCATGCACTTTACACGGTAACATTTAAACATTTGAAACTGTGTTCAAGAAGAGAACGGCCTACCGAACGCATTGTCGCGGTATCATCGCTCACAAACAGCAACACTTGACGTGGTGAGACTTAGAAGCTTTCTGACGTACTAAGTATGACCTTCACAATTGCTGCACCAGTACACTTTTCCAGTCTTTTGCTAGCTAGTAACAGTGGAAATGTCGGTTTATACGGGTCCAGTTCACGTACTATAACATTTAGGATATAATTTCTTTTACAATCTGTTGTCTCGTCAACACATAACCTAAACAACTGATTTTCTTATGTAGATTTTCTTTTCCACGTCTTCGCATACGCTTACGTGTCGTTTTCGTAGTTAGCAACTTCAACTCGGGGTTGTACTTATACCAAAGGTTCTGAAACGGCTCTTTTTCAAGTAAGCGAAGTGACAAATTACAGGTTATCATCATGGAAAATAAAGGCAGTTCTCGTTGGCATGCCCTTTTTTTCTATTTCTGTGTTCTTCGGCATTTACATGTTTGTTACAGTCCGCCTTGTCCCAGCACATCAAAAGTTTCTGGCACACTTTACAAACTATTTTAGCACCGTCGTAGAACAAATCCAGAAAGTTACAGATAAGCCTATTTACTGTGCCAGCAAAGGGTCGTTTTTTAACCTTGTTCACATTACACATTTTAAATTATTAATTATATATTTATAACAAATATCACGTAACACAAAACACAACGCACGCTCTCGTTTCCTAAACTGAACGAAAAATAAACAAGCGGACGCGAAAGCGTGAATCGATGTTTGCACACAGCCTGCTACTCCGTTGAAACGCCTATGCATCGCAGAGACGATTACCTCTCTCTACTTATTATAGACGCTTTGCGCCTGGATGTACTGATACAAAGTTTATTTCGTTAATATTTACCCTTCAATTAGATCTTTTGATTAATGTCTATCAACACGTTGTTTTTGTTTCTTCGTTATTTAGCACGGATGGACGTTAGAAGTCATAAATCATCGTATTGTCACCCCTCCCTCTGCGAACCTTTTATAATATTTAAAAGGGCCGAGACCAGAGAGATAGGAGAAAGGGATTAATAAAAGTGAGGCATCTATTGATCGTAAATGGGTGTTGGTAGGATATTGAAGCGCCGAACTCTAAACGGTTGCCAATATCATTTATTTTATGGAGGTTCTAAAATTGAGAGGTCCGCAACGTTACGTTATTATCGCATTTGATATTCATATCCGTATAGGTATAAGCGTTCCGTGAAGCTTTTGAGGTTTTAGAACTCGAACGAGAGCGTGGATTTGCTTTTTTTTTAAATAATTCACGTTTCAGCGTGGTACTTTATGATCTTGTTAAATACGCGGTTGAGAGATTAGTTTTGAAATTTATTGCCTGTATTATTCGTCTTTACGGGCTTTATCGTAAGCTCTTTTGTCACTTGTTACAGATGAATGTACCATCTTCTAAAAGCACTAATCTTTTTTGAGTAATATTTCCATTTGTTTCAAATTTATGATTGCTTCTAATAGCTTGTTGTGTAACACCATTCTTTTCGAGATAACGTGAAATACGATTGATGATACCATGTGTTTGCGTATACCAAATTACCATTTAGTTTAATTGTGCTAAAACCGTAGATGCATATGCAGTGTGTTCAGCTAGTTAGGTGGACGGAAATTCCTTTCCTGAGCAATTTAGAGAAAAATGTATAAATAAAACATATTCGGAGACGATGTTTGACTTTTTAAACGCAGCAGCATGTATTGTAATGTTTTAAACGAGGCTAAAATTAAAAAAGATAGTGTTTCGAAATTAACTAATTGTACTATCTGCAAGTCCAGGAGTGTTCCTAGACACTCTTTAGGCAATTTAAATTAAACCAGATATCAATTAATGAAATTTTGCGAGTGTTAAAACTTGAAAAGGGAAAACTGACCTGGAATTGTGACGTTCCAATATAAACTCTATGTTTAAACATCAGGAACAAGTTTAGAAAATAGTAGAGTGCCCAATTCTGAATGCAAGAGGCTTTTATACAGATATCGCAAAGGTGATGCTCAATTGGTCCCGTGCAGAAATTGCGTTTCGAAACATTGTATCCTACTTTGCAGTACTATGCTCTACCAACTGTAGTAGCTTCTCAAACGTTTCCTGATTCATAAAATTTCTGTGATTCTTTTTCTCTGAGACAGCTCTTGGTGTAATTTAAGTTAATATTTCCTTGATTCATTTCTTGTCTACGAATCCACGGTCTTACTCCCCATCTTCTTCGATTATGCATTGCTCTGCATCGAGAGCAACGCAGATGCGGCAGTTATCAGTATTAACAAACCCACCTCGATGTCAATATCCATCTTCCCAAAAATATGCAGACTAAAACTGCTTTTTATTTTATCCGTTGAAAAAAAGTGAGGTTTTGTATATTGATACCTCTCGATTGCTGTAAAATATTATGTTGTCGAAAAAGAAGTTCTCTACTTGAAAAGTTGATACCAAGTGATGCATGCATTTAAAAATGCGCTAATGTATACACTTCAAGGTGGAGCATCGAAAAATATAGGACATGTATACATTATTTAACGCTGCATTAAAATGCATAAGTGGGAACACCGCTTTAGATACCATCATTTTAGGCGAAGCTGAAAATCAGCAATACCAGCTTTTTCTTAATTTGTTTTTGTAATATAAAGCGTTTTCCCATTGTTCTCACTTTCCAACTTATTAATTTTGATGGTTCTTCGAAACTGCACGGAGGTGATCCAATGAAGCTATGTTGTCCAGCACAATGATCGCATATTTGAACCATTTCTATTACTTACACTAGAAGTTGTAATATTGTATTCCTTTTTGACGATCAGATTTATACTTTATTTTCTGTGTTTAAATGTACTATAAAATTTGAACAGTTGCACATCTTATAAACACAGGGGAAGTATGCAACAGCCACGCTTATAATTACAAATACCAAAAGAGATTTCATTTCTCAAATCAAATAGATTAAACCGAACCATCAAAATCCGTCCGATTTAAAGACTCTTTAACCTAGAAAACGACTTAAAATTATATATTCATCTTTTATATTCTGTCATTAAATCAAATATCAACTTCGTAAGCTTTTATTTTTTTAATTAATTTTTCAATACCAGAACCGATTATTTTGAGCAGGAATGTATCTTGCGTATATTGTTATTTTATGTTGAGCTTTAGTGCATATGTTATGTAAATTCGGAAATACGGAATTTGTGCAACAATGTATTTAAAAACTTGTTTTCCTTGTACGCATCACATTCAAAAATCGCAACGTCACTCAAAACACGGGTATAAATTTCATAGTTTTGTCTTTACTGCAGCGATCTCAAGCTGGGCAGAAAGAACACCTCTGGACCACACTTCGCAATTGGGCGGCCTTAACGCTGACTTTTGTGAAACATAATGTCCGCAAACCCAAACGTTTAAGTTCGTATATTTTATTACGGATAACCGAAAACGTTTAAGTCCGTAAATTTTATTACCGAAAATCGAAAACGTTTAAGTACGCGATTAATAACTCGTTTCTTTAATGATTGCAAATATTTGAGAAAATTTGTTAAATTTTGCTCAAAGTCCGGAACTGAACTTAGATTAATTTCCGAAACCGAAAGTGAGTGAACATTTGAGAGTTTGACGAATTTTACGCAAACACTGGCACTAGACTTAGTTTATTTTTCTGAACGAAAATAATTGTAAATACTTCATAATTTTGTGTAATCACCGAAGGTTATTATTTTACTGTTAAAAGGATCTTATTTTAGTTTAATATTTGTAAACAAAGTTGGTTATTATTACTTACTTCTTCTTCGTTTCTTTTGTTGTGCCTCTAAACACAGAAGCCACCACAGGTAGAGCTATTAGTGTATACGATGCTTAAATAACATAATAAGTCACATTCCTTTTCTTAGCCACTGAGTTCGCAACCACCACTTGCCCTAATTAGCAAACACATGGTCATTATGTATGTCACAACACTTAAGTTTATTCTGACAAAAAAAAAATCATAATACACGCAGCGACATCCAGCAGCGGAATGCGGAACTATAAAGCCAATAATATAGGATTCCTGTCATCGACAAGTGTAAGAATATTTCATTTTAAACAAGGAAAGCTTATGACAAGTAGTTTACTTACATTTTGGTTACAAATTCAAAATAAGCTGGTTAAGAAAATATCTGATAAAGTTGTTGCTTCAGATTCGATGTGTTTTCAAGTTTTCAAGAATCGGTCGGAGAGAACTCGAAGCGTTACAAAATCACACAATTGAGAAGAGCAAACAGGGAATATTTTGCTACTAATCTAAGGATTTAAAACAACATCAATACTAATTGATTTGGTAATCATTGTCTAATCACCAAATAATAGATGATATCTATGAATTTGAGTTAGTGCTTGTAATATCAACTGAAGGCATATTGTTATTGTGCAAAGAGATTGCAGCAACGTTGTGGGAACTTTTGTATGTTATTTAATTCCTAGAAATAATGAAAATAGATACGAACACAGAAGCCAAACAAAACAAATGTCTTAATATCCGCTTCGTATTTATGAAGCCTTCTCGAGAATATCGGACAAAACGTTCTCGTCGAAACACATTGCAAAGTATTAAAGTCATTCCTCTAATAGATTGCCTTCGCTTCTACCGTCGCATCCTCCTCCAACGTTCACCGTTCGAAAACTTGCGCCCCAATTTCCTATTGCCCGAGACACAAGCGCGCGCCATCCCGTAATATAAATGCCGAAGATGTTCGAGGCATTCTAAATCTATTATGTACTTAAAACTCTCTGCAAACTTCAATTTTATATGCACATCTGGATTTTGCAGATTTACGAAAGGATGATATCTGGAATATTGAAGATGTTATACCTCCTCCAGCGCCCTCCATACCTATTGCCTATTTTCTTCTTTCGCGTTCCAATGATTCTCGTGCCTTTTCTTCTCCCATCACTCTTATTCATGTATATATGTACAGCATAGATATATAGTACATAAATGCCAACGCTGTGATATCCCACCAGCGCCACCGGATTGTTCCGAAGTTACGAAGCGGCGGTTTTAATTTACGTATGCTGGGGTTTAGGAGACGGCTTTGTTCGAGCTAAGCCGTAATTCATTTCGAATAGCATTATTGGTTAGAAATTTTCTGCAAGAGAATGAATAAAAGTCTATGTACAAGTATTTATTTTGGGATTAAAGGATTATGCTGTGTAGAAATATAATCTTTGGCGCCCTATTCAGATTAATTACAAAAAAAAGATACTAATTCGTGATGCCTTTCAGCAGAGGGAGACCGAGACTGGTTTGACATAAGCGTAGGAAAAACGACATCTTCAACGTAGGCGATTGGATTTGGTGTTCCGCGGGGTTCCCTTGTTGGCCCTCTGATCTGCAATGTTCCGAAACACTCTGAGATTCAACTCTCTATGTACGCTGACGACACGGCGATTTATTGCGCCAGCAGAAATGAGAACGTATTTGATGATTTTATGAAAATGCATTTGGTTACATTTTTCATCAAGAGCATCTTCTAGCTCTCGGAGGGAATTAGGAGGATTTAGGCGGTTTCTAATAGCTCGTTCTAGTTCATCCCATAAATATTTTATGGGATTTAAGTCCGCGCTGTGCGCTGGCCATTTTATGTTGGTGATATTGTGGAGTGCAAAATAATCCCTTACCATTTGTGTCACATGTGGTCAGGCATTATCCTACATAAATAAAAAAATTTCTCTATCAACATCTGCAAGAGGTCGGATGTGAGGCTCTAAAATGTCATCCATGTATCTCTGTGCCGTCAGAAATCCATTTCTGACGATGACAAGTTCAGTACGGTTATCTATAGAGATCCCTCCCAAACCCTAAATCGATCCACCACCAAATGCAAAGATTTCTTGAATTGTGGACAATATATATCGTTCGTGGGACCTTCTCCATACTCTAACCCGTCCATCATTTAACCATAGTTTAAACCGGGGTTCATCTGGAGACGTTATTCGACCCCAGTGCCTTAATTGCCATTGTTGATGTTCTCGAGCAAACACCATTCTCATGCTGATGGTTTCCTGTGAGCTTTACTCTTTTAACTGGCATTCCCTTGCAACCGATTTCTCACAGTTTAGTCTGAAACACGCACACCCCTAGCTGCAGAAAGGCCATTCTGCAGAGCCCATGCTATTGCTGTACGGTTGCAAAGAGCCTGAATTGTTAAAAATCGGTCATCCACAGCCGAAGTTGGTCTTGGGCGGCCCTGTCCACGTCTTCTCGTAACAAGTCCAGTCTCGCGATGTCGTTTTCACGGTCTCCAAATCATACCTTGTACAACATTAAGGCGTTCAGCAACGTAGTGCTGACTTCTGCCGTCTTCATGTAAGGTTGAGTTGCTTCGGCCTCCGTTAAATAACGCTTCATCTTGGAAAAAAGGTTACAAAACACACTTTGATTTTTGTACAAAGCAACTTCACGACTGCATCGTCTTAAAACAAATGGGAAAAATTCAACAAAAATTGTCATATTTGACAGCAGGTTGCTTGATTAACATAATTTATCAATATTAGTATTGCAATTCGCTTAGTTAATTGGTTACGGGTTTTGAAAATGTTGGCTCCTTAATTTTTTTGAGTAGTTTATTATGTGGACATGCCCTTCCTGGTGCAGAAACAAGTAACTAGGTTGTCATAAAGGGAAATTTTTAGGAGTCATAAAATATTAGCCTTGTTTCCTATTTTTATTTTAAATCAGGTAAAATAAGTCACGCTTCTGTTTGGCGGAGAGCATGCACTATTATCCGACCAGGCATCAAGAACATATGGCCGGTCCTTCGTGTCTCGTCTTTATATGAAAAGTCACCTGATTACCTCTGTGGAAAGATCTACAATAGATTACCTATCCATGTAATAAGCGAATCCAACTACAACTTTAGAAAGTTTACTAAAAAACTGCTTTGTAACAACATGTATTATTTGTTAAATGAGTTTCTACTAGGCTAGCTGGTAATAATGTCTGTTTACATGTTCTTAGTACAGTTTTTCTACATATATTACATGTATGACTTGTCATGTTCGTTAGAGCTTAAGTGATCAATAAGAATTTTTATTATTATTTCTTATAGTATTAAAAGCTAGAATTGCTAGGTTGCCCATTTTAAGCACCATGTCGTTATATGTATTTACCACTATAAGCTATATTCGCACTTTAAATGCTACATTTGCAGAGAAATGTTACCTTATATCAAGGCTGTTCGCCTGCAGTTCAAAACAATTACCGTTTCAATTATCCACAATACAATTACTGTCTTAAATCAAAAGAAATATTTTCCTACCTTTTTTTTTTCTCCGCTTAAGAGAAATACATACTTGTAATGAAATAATTGTATTCCTTTGTTTAAGGCATTTATTAACTTGATACAAGAAAATCTTGCCGAAAATTTGAAGAAAGAAATTCTTAGTATAAGTGAATGGCCGTTATAACACAAAACAACATGTTATTAAAGATAGTAAATAGTTTTATTAATTTAAGAAAACGTTTAGGTATTATTTATAGATCAATAGTTTCATTTTCTTAAAATAAAACATTTATTTACTTAGAATTCTTGAAATGCATATTATTTATATCCACATTATTAATTGCACTTATTTAAAACAGTACGACATATAAGTACATAATGCAATAAATTATTTTCATTGCTTGTGATTTTGAAAAGGCTAGGGCAGGTTATCTGCAGAATAATGTTCAAACAAAAGTGATCTTTAATGTAGAAGTGCACATAAAAAAAGTACCTAGAAACCTTAACCAAGATAATGCTGATATATAGCTCATGGTATTGACGCACCAGCAAAAACAATGTGAGAAGACAAAACCACTAACGCTTTTCGCTCCTGCCCACATTGCTGTTCATCTCTTGGTTTATGCGACAAATCTTCAAAAACTACTGAAATATTTCCTGGCGCTACCCACTGCCAAGAGATATAGTCACACCGTCACAGAAAGTAGCGACAGAAACCGGAACACCTTTAACGTACAACGTTTCATAAACATTAAGATACCGGTTAATGTAATATGAATATTTTCTTAACTTAAAACTAAATGATTTATTCGGCAGAAACATTTTTCTGTCTTGAATTTTTTTGATTTTCTAACCCCAACTTTCTTGGAGTTATATTTATATATTTATTTAATACAAATAAAATTTCGAGAAAAATTACCTTCTTATATTAAACAGTCTTGAAATAAAAATGTTTTTTTGTAATAGAGACAGATTTTTGCAAAAAAATCTAATTTCTTGGTGCAAAAAACTATTTCTCTGCTTGTAGACTTCACCTAGAATCTCAGGTAAAAAATAAAGTTTTCCAATGATCAAAAAATACAATTGATATCAGCACACAATAAGATATGAATCTTCACACAAATTGGCTTTCCCAGAATTACTTCAAAGGCATTGGTGGATTCGTTGTCAAAGCTTTGTATTTTCGTTAGCCCCACAAGAGACCAAAACAACTCCACTGTGAAAATATTGCCTTATGTGAAAGCATTATGGATCTGTTCGGAAGAAAAATACCACAACCATAAATATAAAAATTTTCTTTCTGAAGCAACTATTATTTATACAAGTAAAGCGTACAAAAGCGGAGTAATAGCTTTCAAAGCAAATCGCTTTGCTGTATTTACAGCAGAACGAGCAAAAGGTATAGAAGCGAGGTAAGATGGTAAAGAAAGTTTCATCGGTAGCTCGCGGCCGTAAAAAAAGTCGTCCGACGATATATCTGATCCACGAATCACGAACGGCCGCTCGTAATCGCGCATCAGATCGGCCGAAATAACGGTGGGCGGACAACAGTCACTCGATAACAACTACACGGTGCACGGCACGAAACTATGGAAGAGAGAGAATTTTGAACGCTTTGTGGTCAAGTCGACACATTCGCCCGCATCGCGCGCTCGCATGTAATAAATTACAGAACTTATACACTCATAAAGAGCTGAAAGTTCACGGTAACCGAAAAGAGAAAAGCAAAATGAGCTGCAACTATACTTACAGCAAAGGAAATTACCTAATAATGCTTGAATTAAACTCTCATTTTCTTTACAGTAGATTTATGTACATGAAGGAAAGGTATAATTTTGTATGTTAGAGTTGGATAATTCTAGTATACTGAAGATATGTCATTTGGAATTATATGCAAACCAGAAAAAAAGTAACAACAAAACATCCCTGATGTGGATTCCAGAAAAGCTGAGTTGTTAGAGTAGACATTAAAGCAACTTTTTGGAAAACCTATAACGTTATTCAGGTGAAACAACACCATTCTCAGGCATGAGATATTTATTTAAAGTGGAATAAGAACTTTCCTGGGAGGCAATCACTTTAGTGCATGAATTTACCAATTTGCCTACGAACCAAATTACTCCATAGTATTTAAAATGTGAATTTGAAGTATTGGAGTAAAAATTCATTACCATCAGCATCATATTTGGAAAATTATATACCTCTCTGCTACTTATTACACCTCTGCAATTTCATACAATTAGAATCTCCTAATTATACGTTGTATCTTCTAGATTTGTTTTTATCCATAATTTGAATAAGATGGCTAAGACCACTGAAACGTCATTTGTTTGTATTAATTTCCACGAGTTATATTAGTCAATAAAGGCCACTAGACTTAAGATTTGTTTGATTCTTTCTTTTTTATTTATTTCTACATCAATAGAATGATTTTTCCAGTATCCTCAAATTTTAACTTTAATTTGATAAATGTTTTCGGTTGTAGACATCTTCTGCCAGCGAAAATACGCAATTTCTTTCACTTTTTCCTAATATTTACGTAAATATAACTATTACCTTACCCTTCTTTACTTGGGCTCGAAATGTTGAATCAACAATCCAAGATCGTCAATGTCATAGTAACCAAACCACATTAACACCAGAAACCATTTGAATGCAATTTCCAAGTGCAAAACTCGCTTTCAGCTGCAAGGAGCTACTTGGGCTCAGACTACTAAATTCTGACAATGTCACCAGTCCTTTCCAGAAAAGAAACTTTTCCTTGCTAAATTGCAGCCTAGCAACACGTTCCTGGACGGAACCTTATCTCCTTTAGCTACCATTAAAGAAACCCTGACGCCCCTATGACCAAGATGAAAACATACACAAAACAGAACCTTACCCCCCAAATAACCTCTATCTGTTGTAATCCTTCGTCTTGGTACAGGAAAATTAGCTGAACCACAAGCTGAAATTTTACCTTCAAATAATCTCTTAGCTTAAAATCCTGACAATGTCCCTAGTTCTTCCTTAACCAACTCAATTTTCTCAGCTAAATTATAATTTTATTTATAAAACTAGGATCGCGATCCACAAAATATCTCTCCCGCTAACCATCAAAGAAACCCTGATCTGCCTTGGACCAAGATGAAAACGTACACAAAACAGAACCTTACGCCCCAAGTAACCTTTGTCTGTTCCAATCCTTCGTCTTGGTCCAGGAAAATTAGCCTGAATCATAAGCTGAAATTTTACCTTCAAATGATTTATCAGCTTAAAATCCTGATAATGTCCCAAATTCTTCCCAAAAAAGGAACTTTTCCTTGCTGCGTAAATTGCAGCCTAACAACACGTTCCTGAACGGAACCTAGTCTCCTTTAGCTGCCATCAAAGAGCTTTAACTAAAAGGAAATGCCATAAACAACAAATCTTTGGCAATAAGAGCCAATAACAGTATCGCAATAAACTAAATAAACGTCAAAAACCCCACCAGGGCTGCGGGAGAGGGTTAAACTGATAACATTTAAATCGGAAATACAGACAAAACATATACATAACTAGGTAAGCGAAACTATAATGTGTGACTAAAATTTAAGATCTTTAAGGTTAAGAGAAAAATAAATGCATCCAAAATATGTCAACAAATTGTTGGAATAAAGAAAATAAAAGTACCCACTAACACTGTGCTCCATATAAATGTAACACACCAGAAACCACTTAAATGCAGTACTATTTAAAAAAAAAATCGTTTCTGGTCTTTGTATTTTACACAGTTTGGTGTTCAGTACTGATCACGCTTTATAATGGCCGTTTTTTAAAGCCCGATAAAACTTTAAATTATAAAAAATGATACGAAAAATTAAAATCTAATCAAATTTTTGGTATGACTCGAAACATTTATTCATGGCACTAACATTTGAAAATGATTTCGATCATATGGCCACTGCAGCTGTTCTTGATGGAGCATACTCTGGACGTCCAATTTTGGGTTTTTCTAGCACTGTTGGCCGTATGTAACGAATAACACGAACAATGTTCCAAGGCGTCAATTGCACCAAACAGTGCATTTTTCTGGACGTAATGGAGTTTGTAGGGTCATTTGTGGATTAGTCCCACGCGGCAATTTTGTTTATTCACAAACCCGTTAAGCCAAAGAGGAGCCTTATCGCTGAACACAATTTTGCAATAAAACAACGGGTCAGTTTCCAACTGTTCTTGAGCCCAATCTACGAAAGAACGACGCAGTTGATTGTCTTGTAGCTTTAATTCCCGTACCAGCTGGATCTTATACGGATGTAGACCAAGATCTTTCCGCAAAATTTTCCATGTAGTGAACGGACAGAGCCCCAATGACTGTGACCGACAACGAATGGATAAATTGAGATCTTCTTCCACACTTTCGTTTACAGCAACGATGTTCTCTTCAGTACGCACATTCCTTCGACATGTCGGTGTTACTGCATCATGAAGAGAGTATGTGGTACGAAATCTACACGCAGTTCGACGGATGGCTTGCTCAGAGGGATGATTATGTGGGCCATAAAAATCGCGAACTTGTCTGTATGTTGCGCGAATCGATGACTGATTTTCAGAATAAATTTGATTAATTTGATGGTGTTGTTCAAGCGTGAGTCTATACATGATGACTTGCCATAGTATACTGCATAGAATAACATAATAGAAAGACAACCTTGGCCATAGACGTGGTCCCGTATTTTAGCGGCTCTCGTAGACACACCGGAAACTACCAGCAGAATACGCGGTCTACTTATTTTAAATTTTCTTCAATCCTTGTTAAATTCTGTACTTAATCCAAATATTAGAGCAGAAAACACAAGTTTTCATTTGCATATACATTTATTAGCAGGATTGAAGACTAGATATGACACAGAGTACTTATAAAGTGCATAGGTGCTCTTCGATGTACCTAGTGCGTTTTTCAATAGAGAAAATACAAACATGTTACAAACTTTGAAACCCTAGTTACAAACCAATTATGAAAGAAATAGATATAGGCTAGTTTGCGGCATATCTACGAGAGGAGCCAAAATAGTTTTCTCGTTGAATTCCAAGAGCCCCCACCCCCTGGTATACTGATCATAAATGTCAAAAAGTGAACGTAGTATGGCAGCTCGTTTGGCAGTTAACTTTTTCATAAGTTTCATCTAAGCAAAATAGTACCCGTTGTTTCGAAGGCGTTCTAACGCTATATCTAGATTGAGGCAAGCGTGAAATTTAACCTCGAAAGAAATTTACGCTGGCATACGCTACATTTGCATTTCTAATTTTCTGAAGGAAATACATATACATATATCTAAATTTATGGGATTGAGGACAAAATTACAGATATTTCGAAATTTGGTAGAAATAGATACCTATATGAAACCTATATTTTGTTGGTTTACTTCCATTTGTCCGGTTCGCTACTTCTAGATCACCTGTATACACGGAAATAATGTTGAAAGGTATTCTATCAGGTCTATTGTGTCATCAGAAAATTCTAGCTTCCTACTATTTACGCAGTAGGCGCAATTTTTACAATTCTGGAAGGTTCGGACACCCTCTATATTCTGTACTTCTATTATTATGGGTTTTTCCTTTACATCAACTGCATGCAATACGCTCGACACCTATAAAACAATTAATGCTGCTCGAAATCCCTGTAACCTGCGACAATCTATTCTACGCATGTTCGAAACCCAGTAGCACGAACAGCAACCGCTCAGCTAATCAAATAGCTCAACGAAATTAATATTCCGTATTACCTGGCGTAATTAATTGAATTCGATGCAGCAGTATCGTACATTACGCGAAAGACCCGAATGCGAGAGAGAGCGAGCGATATTTGTTCCTGTAGAGCTTAGCGTTAATCCCGATATAATTAATTAAATTAAAACCAACCCGGCCGTACGGTAGAATGTATAGTTGCAGCGGCGGCAGTCGAGTATTAGCGATGGCTGCAGTACGGTGGATGCATTGAAGTGCGCGCACTATTTTTAAATAACGCGACTTCGGTCGTTGTGTTCTCTACCGTCTACAATTCCGCCGCGCGCATCGTATGCACGTTCTAATTAGTGTAATGCGGCATTCGCAGATTTCAGATACCCTCTCGCGTCGGATTCTATTCATCCAAGTCCTCTATCATCGCTGAAAATGCATATTTGGCATTCAGACGTCATCGCTCCCGTTCGCGAAACGTTGAATATGGAACGCCAGACAGACAGTTTGTTTGGTTTTTTTTGTCCTGCATGGTTTAATGATTGCTTTTTCTCCCGTTTTCATAAATATGGTGAAATGCAAACAAACCAACTCCGGCTGGTCATGGAACTCTGAATTTCTTCGTCACGTCGTATATTTGATACATATTCTCTAGCTACCAATCACAAAATAACATAAATCACGTAATATTTATCTAATTTGTATATTAAAACAAAACGAGATCCCTATAAGGTAATGAAGCGTATGATTTGCTCCTTGTTTTACTTTGTTTCTTAATACATTTTTTTTATTAAACAATATACCGGTCTGGTAAGGATTCATTTATAAGCACTAGTCCCATATATATAATGAATAACGTTGCTTCCTGTGTAGCCAAGCGCTCCCCACCCTTGAGTTCTTCTAGACATCCCCCTTATACTTGCAAGTCAGTCGTCAGTGTCGTCAGGTCGTCAGTCGCCTACCGTACGTGCTTTAAGCTATGAGCTCGATATCACTACAGATTTTAGGAAATACGTAATACATCTTATTTGATTTTTATCTTATTGATGGACTTTGGATATTTCCAAATAAATTCTTAAATACAATATTGTCATATGTTAAGAAAAGAAATCGCCCTCAATTTGACATTTCAAAACAAAAGCATGTTTTCTAAATCTAATTAATGGAACTGTCAAAATGAATCGTATTTGAATCGTATGTTTAAAAATTCAGTTGAACCTATTACTGTAATAGATGTTCAAATAACATTTAACGACTTCGTAGTTTATATGAACTTATTAAAAATTAAAAAGAAGGGAGCAAAAGATCGAGGGAAACAAGAATGATCAATTAAAGAAAACTAGAGATATAACGCATAACTAGAGTCTGGAATCTAGTGCGATGCTCTCATGGTAGTGGTTGGATTGTTACTGATTCTGAGACATTCCCGTCGCGCGACTCCTCGCTCTTATACTTTTATAACAGTTTTTTGCAATAGTGTCCATGTACTTTAACGGTTTACTACGGAACTTTCTAATGCGATACATACTGTAATGTTGTGTGTGTGTGATTTCGGGAGTGTCAACTTGATAGTCAGCAGTTAACCTTTTAATTTCACGTTTAATACGCCCCTTCTATTTAAGCGCGTCACGAATATAAATACGGCGTTTTATCAAATGGCCCCAAATGATAAAAATGGAATTTTGAAATAATTTCACACACGTTTAGCAATTAAAATGACATTCAAATCAAATTCACTTTAAACATGTTTATCTCCTATCACAGCTAATGCTAAACTCCTTAATTATCTTCGCTTATCTGTAATAGATAACATTTGCTACTCTCGAACCGGTAGTAATTGACGATAGGATTTCTATTGAAAAATATTTGCTGTATGTTCCTAAAATAAAATCACCTGACTTAATTTACATAAATGAATCAAGTTACAGCTTTTTTCCCAAGGTCTTGCACTGCAAAGTGTCATTTATGTTTCTCTGTAACTTTGAAATGTGCACTCATTAAAAACCGTATGTAATTTGAGAAATTATTATTAAAACTGAATAGAATCATTCTCCATGTGTCTGGTGAATTGTGTTACTTTAAATCAGAAATTTAAGAACCACAAAGGGCGAATTCATTTCTGACATCCTCGGGATTCTAGGTTTTTTGAAGTAATTTCTGGAAACTTAGTAAGTACTACATACATGGAGTGAATAAACCGCGGCCTACCAATGAAAAAACCAATTTCATTATGTGAAATTTATTTTATTCCTTGACATAATCTCCTTTTTCCAACGGTCTACTAACGTTTTGATACCCTTGAGATAATATGATTTGTCAAACTTTGCAAAATAGGCCTCCGTTTCCAATATAACCTCCTCATTGGTGTGAAATCTCTTTCCCCGGAGCCATCTTTTCAAATTAGACTAGCACTTTAGGACCTAACTAGATAATGTATACCAGAAATCAGAAACTAGGAATCTACTGGATAATTTGCAGCAGAAATGATGTTTTCAAAATAATATTTTGACGTAAGAAATTTCAGCAATTATAAACATATTTGAATAAAATTATTGCAAAAAGCAGAAACGATCGAAATATGAACACAAAAAGTTACCACTACAACACACAAATATCAAAACAAAGAGATGGGAAAGAGAAGTAGGATTTGGAAGATAGAAAAGCAGATTCCATTCATTGTACATCTGAAGTCCGATAGTTTCAATATTAAAGATATTCTTTCTGATGTGTAAATTCTTTTTTACTGACAAGGAAACTGTTTCAACCCGGAGATATCGATTTGAATGAAACTTGGTTAAGTGAAGACCCTATAGAACTATGGAAAACCCCGTGGTCCGTTTCTGCTAAAAAACCCTTAAAGGGGGTAAAACGGGGCACTGAAAATAGGGATGATTTCAGTTTTTCCTAAATTATTCCACAATTGTTGAAGATAAAAAATATTGGTATGTGCGGATGTATTGCGTTATAAGAGCGCTATTGAAGTACGCACAAACATCAACATTTCCCTCCCCACCGCCCCATCACCGTAACGGAAAAAATGTTTATTTCTTATCGGATTTGAAGACCTTGTAAAGCTGTTTAGAAGATTATACCCCGTTTCGACTAAAATACTTTTTAGGGAGGTAAAATGAGCCGCCAACAAAACAAATATACTTGACATAATATCAAACAAAAACGGGAATAAATATATATACATATATATATATATATATATATATATATATATATATATATATATATATGTACATTATCTATTAAAAGCTACACTAACAAACAACCACA
This sequence comes from Dynastes maya, assembly GCA_029619315.2. Taxonomy (NCBI): domain Eukaryota; kingdom Metazoa; phylum Arthropoda; class Insecta; order Coleoptera; family Scarabaeidae; genus Dynastes; species Dynastes maya. The sequence continues at coordinate 39,200,375 of JAROYE020000005.1, forward strand.
AACGAAATATCTTTTGGATAAGATAAATATATTAAACACTAGAACACCTGTATTCTACAGATTATTTATTAAATACTGCCGATTTTTAGGCGCACATAAAATGCATTACATCGGTACACACCAATCTTTTTTTATCTTTCCCATTTGTGGAATAATTTATAAAAAATCTAAAATCATCCCCATTTTCTGTGTTCCGTTTTACCCCCCTCAAAGGGTTTTTTTAGCAGAAACGGAAAACGGCGTTTTCTATAGTCCTACAGGTACGTCAAATCTGATAAGAAATAAACACTTTCTCCGCTATGGTGATGGGGCGGCGGGAAGGGGGTGACTTTTTCTCACCCCGAATGCTGATGTTTGTGCGTATTTCAATAGCGCTCTTAAAACGCAATGCATCCGCACACACCAATATTTTTTATCTTCAGCAATTGTGGAACAATTTAGAAAGAAACAAGGCTTTTTTTGCAGAAATGGACAACGGGGTTTTCCATAGTTGTATAGGGTCTTCACTTTAGCCAGGTTCCATTCAAATCAATGTCTCCGGGTTGGAACAATTTCCTTGTGAGTCCGGGAATTTAACTCAAGAGTGGCTTATTTTTACCGCTACTTCAGCAATGCTGTTCATGAAGAATTTCAAAATTTGTTTATTCGTCAACACAATCATTTTGAAACCCAAAATAAACACAATACAAACATTTGCAACCTCTTTCAGGAAAGGTTTCTTTGTGAAATAAAATTTTTTGTCTGCCATAAGGTATTTTCAGAATATGTCTCAAAAAGTTGAAATGAGAGTGCAATACTATCAATCTGGTATCTCTATATTACTGTTGCTTACTTAACCAATCGTGCAATTTATATAAAAGTAATAAATTATCTAGTGAACATAATTTATTTCCTAAAAAGTTCCTACATCAGAATCGTTAAAAAAATAAACGAATTACCCATAGATTTTGGATACATTAGGAGGAAGTTATTTCAAATAACACACATATGTTTTACCTTCTTTCAGACACACTTCGAAGCAACTTTACATACAACGTCTTGGCTACAATTAATCACCGACCATTGTGAAATGAATTGAGAACATAAAACAGTCCATATATTATCTGGACATACGCACTCATGTACATGTTTATACATACATACATAAAACAATACGTGTACGTAACATAAATTATTACTCCACGGTTATTGGGTTTGATTTGAAGTCGGCTCATTACGTCAGTCTAAAGTCATAATGTCGAAATAGAGTTATTGCAGTGATAAAACGACTGCGGACACATTCTTCCCTATAATATGTAACAAGCACGATTAATAGCCTTAGAATGGGTATTGTTATTGCCTGGTATGATTTATTGAACGCAACAGATCGTAATATTTAGTTCAAGTTTGTGAGAATTTCATGGTTATTTAAAGGTTTTTATTATTGTTATTTTTTAATATGAGAATAATGTCTTATTATTATTTGTGTGTTGTTATTGTACACTGTTGCATTTACAGCCTTGGAGTACCTGCAGATTTTTGCAAATGTATAAAAAGTTTTAATATTAGGGAAAAAATAATGAAATATTATTTTGAGAATTACTCTAAAATTGTATGCAGATTCAACAATTCTAAGAATTAAAATCGGTTATATAAACGTGTTAAGTCAGGCATCAACAACGGGCAAGTCTTTTTCTATAAATATTCACACTCATTCTCAGGAATCTCTCAAACTAAAATTGCTCAAAACTTAGTGTTCACCTCATGCTGTTCATTACAGCCATAAATAGGTACAAGACTACTGTCCATGCATCCTTTGTTTGATATTCAGGAACAAAAAGGAGTTGTTATGGGATAAACCTTTTTTTCCCCTTCAAATAATCAATTGTTTGATGAACTGGCTTTGTCATGATGAAGGATGATGCGACGTTGTCGATTATTTCTCCTGATTTCATTGATGACTTGTGGCCAACAAATTGTTGTATACCATTCACCATTAACTGTTCTTTGATCCTCCAAAACAATGCTTGCGACGTGTCCAGTGCAACGAAAGAAACAAGCAACCATTTTCTTGGAAGTGCTTCGTGAACCGACAACTTTTGTTGGATTCGGTTCATCTGGGAAGAACAGTTGATTGTTGCATAGTTTCCGGCTCGTACGAATGTATACAGGTTTCGTCACCTATTGCGGTGTTGTATACGGATTTTGTAGTTCCTCTGTGGATTTCTTTCAACATTTCCTTACGGCAATTGACACGAGCTTTTTGTACTCGGATCAAATTATACGGAATCCATCGGAAACAGATCTGTATTGCAGTCTTGGATATGCCTAAGGATGTCTCCATCTCACGGTAAGTCTCTTTGGAACAACAACTGACTTTGGTCGACTTTCAACAAATTCATTACTGACGGAAGCACGACCACGACAAAATTCTGCAAATCAGTTATAAACAGTCTTTTCTGATAGTGCTTCATTACCAGAAGTTGGACGAAGCGATTCGATGCATTGTTTTGTTAAAGTCGTAAAAACTAAAATTGCTCAAAAGTTAAAGTGTTCACCTCATGCTGTCCATTTAGCCATAAATAGGTACAAGACTACTGGATCTTATAAAAATAAGACAATAATCTTCGGGATAGGAAGAGAACTTCTTGGTGGCTCCTGGGTAAATTAAGTGCGGAAGAAGTCCAAGAATTTCGGCTAGAACGGTTAGAAGAACAGATAGTGCATAATTAAAAGGTTGTAAGACAAGAAAAAAACCGTTATTGGACGAGAGCAACAGAAAAAAAACGTTTAGAATGGGCAAAAGGACACCAACATTGGACAATTGAAAACTGATAGTGCGACAAAACGAATATACAGATAATGATTAAAAAGATCGAATGCTATCATTATGGTAATGCTAATTTCAAAGGATAAACACTGCTTTTTTGGTACCTCTGATAGTACCTTTGTGCGTCGTAGAGTTAATGAGGTATCTGATAAGATTTGTACCGTTTCCCTCTTAAGCACGAAGGTGGCAGCATTATGATAGGGGGACGACAGTAATCATAGAGCATTGAAGAAATGTTCACAAGTCTAGGGCTCATGAATAGCGAAACGTACATAGAAGTTCTAAATACTAAAGGATTTTTTTTTCCCAATAAGATAAGGCTCCCTGCCAGATAGTCTCGCAAAGCTAAACATTGGAGACACGAAAATGGATTTCATCTTTTGGATTGGCCTGCCCAATCACCAGACCTAAATCCAATCGAGCATTTGTGGCACTTTGTGAAAACTCAACCAAAGGGTCACACCCACAACACACACAACACTTTTCAAAAACACTACTCGAAGCCAAAGTAAAAGAAGTGTGGAAAGACATTCCACCGCCGTGTTGCGAAGAATTCGTGAGTGCAGTGTCTAAACGTATATATAGGCAGTTACTAAAGCCCGAGCTTTGTAAAATTTAAGGTGCTCCGTTTTATTGGTCAAAGCTGTATTTCCTGCTTTTTACTTTTTTTTAGAAAGATAAAGCACGCTTACGGCGTGAATTATGTGAATTGCCAACAACTTTTTCCTGTTCTCTCTAGAGATTAGCTGCGAACGAAACAATTTCTCAAAGAAAACGCATGACCCGTTTATCTAATTCAATTACTTGGCTCATTTAAAGAGAAGCCGACATTCTATACAAGCAAATTACACGCACAATTTGTTATCGGGCCGAATTTGTTCAACCGGTATTTTACGGGTAAATTTAACGCCGAATTAAGATTTAGAGACGGTTCATTAAACGATATAACCGTTAAAGTGATTCGTCGACGTATACAACTTGTTATACGTATATTAAATGTTACCGTGTTCGAATTATTACTTTAACTTCATTATGTTTACACAGAAAGTATACTTGGAAATTTTTGCAACACATCTAAATAATACTGATCCTTTAAGTATTCAGATATTCATAATTTTCGCTTTTTTCAAGAAATGTTATCCCAAACAATAGAAATGGACGCCGAAATAAATGAAAAATTTTCCCCTCAATAACGCGATTTGGTAGAGAGAAAAAGAGCGCATAAAGCAGTCGACGTCGAAGTTTTCACGGCCATTTTTTCGTGCGTCATAAAACTTTATGTGTTGACTTTTAAGGTTCCGGAGGAAAACTAGACGCAATTTCATGGAGTCCGGAAAACAACGGCGTTGTTGCTGCTATTCGCCACGATAAAAAAAAACGCTTAACAGCTTGCCTTATTGCGTTAATAAATATGTCGGGATGTTTTCGTTTCAACACGTTGTAATCCATACATTCCGTAAAGTATTTTGTTTTAGACACTTTTCTCAAACCAATTTTGTTTACAAAACGTAATTTGTGATGTGAGTCATTAAAATTTCCGATAGGAAGTGATATAGCAGTCAAAGTTAGACTGGTGTGCTATTCATTTAATAAACTAAGTTCGTTTAGTCATAAAACAAATTTTGAAAAATAATTTTATTTATCTTCTCATCCTGTTCCATGATTTGCTGCAAATTTTTCTATTTGGAAGGGAAAACCACAACGGAAATCACATCAAGGTAAGATGCCGCTCTTGAGGATTCATCACCTTCATTTTCTATCGTTAGTTTTTGGGTTTCACAATTCAAGCAGTGCCGCACGCATACAAGTGTTGAACCACGTTCAGGACGTCCGAAAACGGCTACCACGCCCACGACAGAAATTGTGGATAAAATCCATGACATGGTTTTGGCAGATCGCCGAATAAAAGTGCGTGAAATTGAGAAAGCCGTGAAGTGGGTTTAAAATGGCCTTCTATATAATATCCATATTGATATAGAAAGAATAATGAAAACCATTTAATCCCATAATACCAAAGAAAGCTCATTTTTAAAAAATAAATCTACTGTCTATAAAATTCGATTTAACCCACAATTTTATTACAACTGCAGCTGTCAAAAGATATAATTAATATACGTTCTCGTTTCGACAAATGAAACTAAAATTTATAGCTTTTACGCTGGCAGACCATTTGTAATCATTTCGCTTTGGCATGATTCCATTATTATACGAAGTAGGACGATATTGAAAACTTTTTTTATATTAGAATTATACTTAAATTATAAACCAATGAAACCAAGCCTATTAGAATTATTGGAGCGTAGCACATTCTAGAACATATAGATACATTGAGACTAAGCTTAACTTGAAAATCGAAACAACACCTTTAGATATGGTAGTATTATCACTTATCACCCTATTTAATTAAATCAACCGTAATGAAATTCACATCTAATCTACCATATGAGGGTAGCAGCTGAGAATTATAATTACCCCCCTATAATAAGAAAAGCGGCTTCTCAGTTTTACAATCACTTCCAATTAAAACAATCGTGTACCATTGTTCCGAATGAGTAACTCATAAGGACAGGTGCCATTGTTTGTGGTTAACTTAGAAGCAAGCAATTAACACATTTCGAACGCAATTAGGAGCGCCCATTTAAAAAGATTAGTGGACCGACACAATACTTTTTTTACGGCGAGAGCGTAATTGTCTAGCGAGTTAGGTTAATGAACAAAAGTAGATTGGACTCATGAGTAGTATCAGTTTTTGAATATTAATGCGTATTTAAAATGCTTGGTATCAATTAGTTGTAAATTTCGGGAGAAATTTCAATTCAGGAAATGGTGTTAAGTAACTCTGAGAAAGTATTTTAGTTTAACGTATTAGTCGTTTGTAATTAACATAATTTATACTGATATATTTTATACGTTCTAGGTCATGAATACAAACGTATTAAGTCACACGATAGGCACAAAAATATACATTAATTGGATAAAATAGGTACAATGCAATCTGTGTAGATTATAATAATCCTCTTTTGCAAACATAAATGTTTTCTAAGTAGCTCGCAGTTACCACCCTATAAAGTTGTAAAAACAAAAATGAACTGAGTTGAAAAGTAAATTTGTGAATGATTTTACTGATATTGTCCATAAAATTTCAATAGAGAATTGGGCTTGTGGATTAACATAATAATAATAATAATTACTTTATTTCTGGTTCCTTTTCAGAAATATGTCAATTAACATGCAAAATAAGATAATTAAGTCTATAAAAAAGAAAACATTATATATATATATACAGGGTGCGGCAGGGAAGTATCCCTAACTTTGAAGGTAAATAAAAAAAAAATGTTAGAACAAAACTCTTGTGACATCAGAAGAGTACAACTGGAAGTTAATTTTACTTAGTTTTAAACAACATATCATTCAAGTGATGTCCCTCACTATCAATGCACTGATGTAGCCGGTTTCTGAAGTTCTCCACAACTCTGCGAAGCATCTGTTGCGGAATGCGGCCAACTTCAAGGCGTATTGCATTCTTCAAGGCTTCGAGGGTCCTGGGTCGATGTTTAAACACCTCACTCTTGAGGTAGCCCCATAAAAAGTAGTCGCACGGAGTTAAATCCGGCGAGCGCCGGTACCGGGAGATCAAGCGCCCGGGGAACATTTCCCCCAAAACAGCCATGGAATTTCTAGCAGTATGGGCCGTGGCACCATCCTGCTGAAACCACACTAGTCCCCAGTTTATCTGTTGAAGTTGTGATTCAAGAAATTGTTGGGTCATGTTAACATACCGCTCAGAATTGACGGTAACAGCAGAATTGTTCTCCTCGAAAAAATGGGGCTCAATGATGCCTTCACTGCTGATTGCACACCAAACTGTCACTTTGTCACTGTGTAGAGGTCTCTCATGAATTAACTAGGGTTTTCACCACTCCAATAACGCATATTCTGCTTGTTAACTATTCCAGAAATGTGGATGTGCGCCTCGTCATTAAACGAAACACGTGCATCTTGAGGCAAGTTTTGAATCAAAGTTTCACATGCCTGTACTCGATTTTGCTAGTCCAGCTGTGACAGTTGTTGCGCAATGACCGTCTTGTATGGATGGAAGTGAAGGCCTTGGTGGAGAACTCGACGCACAGTACGGTTAGAAAGTCCCAGGGCGGATGCATGCTTGCGAGCAGAACGCTTAGGGGACTGGAAAATCGATCTTCTTACACGGTCAATGTTTTCTGGAGTTCGGATGGTCCTCTGAGCCCCAACTCTGTTTTACAAAACACTACCACATGCACGGAAGTTCTCCACCCATAACAAAATGGATTTTCGATCTGGAACAGCATTACGAGGGGGAATTCGATAACGAGTACGCAGCGCACGCTGCACGCAACGATAGACTTGTTTTGGGAAAAATACGTCTCGACGGTAAACGCGCGTTGCTCTCTCTGGACTAACCCATGTCTACAACTAATGGCGGCACTAAGAGAACCAAAGCTGTAGCGTCATTAGAGCCTACCCTCGCCCTTCCAACACGTACCCTCCATTCACAACGCCATCTCGAAAGTAGGGATACTTCCCTGCCCCACCCTGTATATATAAAATTTAAAAATGCACATTTGTCTATGTGTTGCGCAGCATTGACGTAAAAAAGTCATCTAGCGAGTAGCAACTGATCCGAAGCAGCACCCTCCTGATCGACGACGTCTTAAATTCGTTCTGGGTTATAAGTAACGCTGGCCACGAGCGGTACCGCGCATCGGCGTAGAATCAGTTCGGACCGAGAGGAACGGTAGTACTACTTCGTCTGCGGAGCAATACGGACATTTTCGCTGCCGGTCATTGGCGCAATTGTTTATCTGTCCTAGAAAAATTATGATTTCGTCAGCAAAACGACCGCGGTCGGACAAACTTCGAAAATTTATTGCAGAAATTCCAGACTTAATATATGAAGGTGCTAAAATTAAATGTGTAATCTGTAAAATCCCGTTAATGTGTTGGTCCAGACAACATTGTCTACGAGACGTAAATAGTGAAAAGCATGTCTCAAAAAGAAATTGCGCACGAGACAATGAAAAATTTATATTTAATTTATGCGTTACGTTTATCGCATGTAATATACCGTTTAATTTACTAGACAAGGAACCATTTATCTGCTTTTGGAATAACTATTCGGAGTGCAAATTACCAAGTCGAACATCGTTACGAAGAATTGTGCCATCTGCACGCGAACATATTGAACAAAAAATAAAATCGGAGTTGAAAGATCAAAAATTGTGGTTATGTGTCGACGAAACAACAGATCGGAAGAAACATTCTGTTCTTAATGTAATGGCACGCAAATTGGAACCTCATCAATGGGCACCTTCAATTCTATTAGTCTCCAAACGAATACAACAGTGTACTGCCGAAGTAATTTCAAAGTTAGTGTTAAATACATTGGACAAGTTTGAACTTCCAACAAACCAACTCTTGATGTAAGTGAGTGATGGTGCTGCAAACATGCTTTCTGTAGGCCGGTCTCTTAAAAAGCATTCTGCTCAGTTGTTACACATTACGTGTAAAATTCATGCTCTCAATCTTGTGGCGGATAGTATCAGAAAATATTATCCTGAGGTAGACGCTTTAATAGCGCATACCAAAGCAGTATTTGTCAAATCACCGAAACGTATTCGCGAATTTCACAGACTGTGCCCCCGTATACCAGAGCCACGAGAACCTATTCTAACTCGTTGGGGAACATGGTTGCAGGCCGCGTTTTATCATAAATATTTTGACAATATTAAGAACGTGGTTTTACAATTCGATACAAAGGAAGCTGCCGCTATCCAGAAAAGCCAGTCGAAATTTCAAGATAGTCAGGTTAAAATGGATTTAAAAAACATTCACGACAATTACTTCGGGCTAGCAGATGCAATAGAAAAATTACAAAATCCTGCGGTGCCGTTAGAAGAATCTCTACAAATAGCGCAACATGTTCACGCACAGCTATGCGCGATTGAAGACGCAAAAAATGTTTCTGTTCTAGAAAAATTTGAAAGTGTTTTTGAGAAAAATTCTGATTTTGGCACATTAAGACACATTTGTGAAGGTGCGTCAACAGAATCGTTAAGTTATTTGAAAGATTATTTTACTTACGCAAATATTACGTCACTAGATGTAGAACGTTCGTTCTCTGCGTATAAACGCATTTTTTCCTCATGCCGTACTAGTTTTGCCGAAACAACAGTTGAAACATATCTAATGTTGCAGATATTTAACAGACATTATTCACTTTGTGATTTCACGGAGGACTCTTAAAATGGTAAGTGTTTGAGCACGTGTTATTTAATTTTTATTTAAAAGATGAGCGAAATTATTTGCGGCAGCAAACATCTCTATTAGCAGAATAACTCTAGTGGAACGCGAGGCCTGGTCGACTCTACGCTACTGCGCGATACCGCTCGTGGCCAGCTTTAGTTATGTGTTCTTATTGATACTGGTAAACTATTATATAATTTAGAACCCATGCTTTTTTGAAATATCGCTGTTTTATGCGGAGGTGGTAGCAAACAGGCAGTGAAATCGGCTTTAAATCTTTAAACAAAACACAACACTTGCAGAATATAAAGATCATAATATGTTAGTAAACCATTGGATTTAAAATGTTCTTTGCGAGATTCTCTATATTTTAGATTGGACAATATTCTAAGAGCTCTTTTCTATAAAATGAAAACTCTACTTGCAGCGGTACTTAAACCCTACCACAGAATTCCATAGTTCATTCTGGAGTAGAAATTGGCAAAATAGAAAGTTCTAACGACATCTGCAATGCAGCACCTGCTTAGCTTATAATGTTTTTGAGAGTTCTTTATACACATTGTCAATATGTGAGTCCCAATTTAAAGCCTCATCAATAGTTACACCAAGGATTCTGGCCGAGTTTGTTAATTTGATGATTTTATTGTCTAGAGATATATCGAAAAAGGAAAGCGAACTTCACTTTAACACCCAATAAGGTACAAGGTACTAATGTGAAAGAAGAACAAGGAAAACAATACTAAAGCTAAGTGATAACTAGGAACATGTTACATTAAATCATTTTCTATTGTCAAGAATTACTCTCATGTTTCTAAAGATACAATATCTAAAAGGTACCTCACGAAGATGTTGAGCTTATTACACGTTACTACAGTTTTAATAACTATATATATTGGATTTTATACCTCTTGAAAAGAAACTACTACAACATGAATACATGGTGCGTGTAAACGATACTTTATGAATAGGCAGCGTTCAAAATAAAGAGCGTAATCATACAGACATATAACAAGCACAATCGTACACAAGATAGCCACACTATACATATCCGTGTACAGTCCAGCGAGCACACAATGCAAAAAGCGAAAACCGGTAATGTAAGACGATCGCTTTGTGTTTACTGACATGTTTCTGCTCTCCGCAGTCCATAACATTAATTAAGCATATTTTACATTCGAGGATGTAAGCTCTTGTAAACCTACATGTTTCAAATTAAAAACATTTAAGACAACACATGCACGGCATATAAAGAGGTCTCTGGGATGTATGCGATGTGGTATGCTGTGGCAGACAGGTCCCGGAGAAAAGGAAATAAAGTTGCCTGCACATAGATAGACAGGAACACATCGAGTCGAATCGTGCGCACACATAGACACAGTACTGGATTCTACACAGAGGAGTTTTTATATTATTAGCGAACACTGCATTCATTCACGAGCCTTAATGCCCTTGTGGTTCTATCTTTGGCATGATGCGCCATATTCGCTGCTGCTGTAGCTTCAGCAGCTAGCAGCTACTGCCTTCATTTGTTCAGTGCTCGTACCGTCGAGTGCCTCGGTCGCGACGGTGGTCCACCGCGGACGTGTGTAAAAATTACATGGAAAGTTACCGTGATGCATACAAATACGATATTTAAAGTGCAGGGAATTCTACGGGTAAATGTTATGGTCGATCGTAACCATCAGCTCTGGAAGTATAACGTTTAAAAGTCGCAATAAACAGCCTACGAAAATATAATTAGGATGTATGTAAGCAAGGCACAAAACACTTTTTTGTGTTCATAAACACCGGCTGTATCTTGCGAACAGTATCCTTGTACAACCACTGTATGAAGAAGTGCAGTCAACAACATGTAGCTCCTCATAGTTCGATTCCCTTTTTCGTTTACAACCTTTTGAAGGAACGAAATGTTTATTTTATTCTTATGGATTTCTTACAAATTAATAGCTACATATATTGAAGTATGAGAAAGGCTTGTGAGTTCCACTTCCCCTGATATCTACGTTCGATTTCCTTGCTTTTCTTACTGCTCCTAAGGGAAGCAGCTTAAATGGGAATGAAGAAAGTGAAGCTTGAGACTCGTAAGGCAACCCAGTCTTTGAAAATTTTCCAGCATCTTATTTACTATTTCTTCATAATTTGGGCTTTTATTATTTCCTAAGAAGTTTCTAATGACTTCTTTTAATGATAACTATGCTCCTAACTCTATAAGATTCAGTTCTCTATCGAAGCTTTCGTCTTTCATAATTTTTTTTTATATCAGGGACAACAAATGCCTTCTTTCAATTTAGCGTCAGATAAAGATGGGAATGCTTCTTGTGAATATTTGAATCCTTCACCTGGTTTTTTTAAACCTTTACGAACTGTTTCATAGTACCAAGTTTTAATTGTAAAGGAGGAAATAGATGGTACTAATATTTTTACTTCCTACAATCAAATTAGTTCTAGCCGGCCCTTCTTTTCTCGTATAATGTTGTTGCCTGTTCCTGCTGCCCCATTCACATAAAAAACACAGATATTTTGTATAGCCACTTATTTGCTGTCCCAATAACTTAGAAATTATTTTTAAATCTCCAGACGCGATTGATCCACACTGTTTGTAGTTAATTTTAATCAGGATTGTTGCTAAATTTTCGTAACACTCTTTTAAATGGACAGAATAGGCAAGTAGCAAAGACGCATATTTGTTCCGATTATGAAGTAAAACTGCTTTCAAAATTATCTTTGAAATTTCATGAAGAGATTATAAGATCTTCAACTTATTAGCTAAGAATTGATAATGGGACATTATCATCATTAGAAATAATTGCTTTAAGTAATATGAAACTATCTCTTTTTGGTATATACACAAGTCGCGTGGAAATTCTGTAAGATTTGTATATTATATCAGTATACAATTGAAGATAATAAAATAACTGTTATTTTTGCTTGCATTGTTTACCAAGATCCATACTTTAACAACTGAATTGTCATTCGCGGTAAAAATTACCACGAAAATCGCGTTAGGCTTCATGCCATTACCAATGTAATGCAAAACCATGGAAAATATGTCCTTCAGCAATAGAATTATACCATAGCTAAGATTATGGTGAATACTATCTCTTCTGGCACAACTGGAATAGCTTGCTTTCGAAATGCAACAAATCCCTTTTTTATATTTGAAGAAAAGACGTACGAGGCTTTTAATTGCGACGCGTGTATAGAAAGATGACACTCCATTGACTTTTAAAATCTAGGTTACTATGGAGAAAATGCTATCGCTTATGGTTAGGATTTATTTCGGTGTGTTTCATTTTGAAAGAAAAGTAAATTATTTTTTTCAGGATCACACTTAATTTCAACATCATTTCTAACCAACTTTAATACATAGACTCTTTTTAATCATTAACATCAGCACACACAACTGGATTAGTTATAATTTCAAAACAATAACATTCTATTGTTTTATGTAGTTTTAAATACAGATATTGTTTTTAAAAGCTTTACTTATAGCATGGAATTCAAAAATTGATTTGTAAAATAAAATTACGTAAACGATCTTGGTGCATATTGTAAATGAACTCCTCTCCGAGTAACCTAACATCAAGAACGAAATAAATAATGGAATATGAGAAGTCTTACCAATTATTAAACCAAATTAAGTATAAATTTTGGGAAATCCGTTGAATTAAGCACAAAACTTCTATATATCTAGTAAGTAAAACCAAGTACCTTAGTTATATCAAAGTGAACAGGGAAATCTCTGTTTGGTTCAAGTAGATAGGTCTAAAAAACCATTTCAGTGTTTTCTAACTCGTTCAATAATTGGCTTGTTGTGCACCCAGTAATACTAACAATAACAATTTCAAAAACTATGCAACATATTGTGAAATATACACATCAAGGGACAATAGAGTGAGTAGATATTGAGTTATTACTAAATTTTCAATAATGGTATCAAGGACTGTAGAGCAGTATGGCAAACACTAAAAATATAGACATATTCTGCACCACACAATATTTAATAAATTCGGAACTTATAATTATGTACGAAGACATGGTACGCAGACACAGAAGTACGTAGCCTACACCAAAACAACACTCTACCGTTTTCCCAGAAGGAAGGCTTCTGATGCTTCTACGTTGGTTCTTCTTAGACGTTGTGCTAGAGAACACCTAGTTTAAGTAAATTGTAAATTAAATTCAAGTAATGTTTGTAACCACTTCTTAAATAAATCATTTTTAAAAAGTAACTTCTACAATTTTCAATCGTAAGACCGAATGGTTTTGTATTCTAATCTGCTTCGTTCTATGCCAACTCGGAAAAATATTTACGAGTACCTAATTTTAACGCCTACGCTAGGCTAAAACATGCGAAATACTAGCAACTAAAAAAAATGCTGGCCTGTAGCATGAAACCTAAACCATGTGTATTGCCGCAATAACTTCAGGGGGCTTCCCGCTTTAACAGATTCGAAGTTTTCTAATGCAATATTATGCCCAGTCTCGTTCATGGGTCGTGCTATACTTGACGATTCAGTTTCCTTATAGCGATAGTTATTTGAACCTGGTGCTTATGGTCTATCTCATTTGTACAGGGTGAGGCACGGGAACCAAGTGTTTTTGGAAGGGGTATTACTCTCTCGTTGTAGAAAGGAGGGGCGTGCGCTAAGTGGTGTTGCATTCCTTGGCTCATAGCATTTCACTGTCAGTTGCCATCATGGAGCCGTGAACGTTAGAACATCGGATGTTTGTACGATTGTTTGTGAACACATTCTTCATCCCAGAATTTGTGGTTTCAGCAAGATGGGGCCACGGCACACACCGCCAGAGCAACAATGGCTGTTCTTCAACCCCTGTTTCCTAATCATCTTATTTCAAGATTTGGTGACATGTTGTGGCCCCCTCGGAGCCCTGACTTATCCACATGTGACTTTTTTCTATGGAGATACCTGAAAGCACGTGTTTATAATGACAAGTCACGTACATTAATTGACTTGAAAGTGGCGATCCGTCAGTAAATCACCGAAATCAATAGAGACCTGCTGGAAAGAGTGGAGACCAATTTTCTTCATCGCTTTCGACAATGTGTCAATAGAAACGGTCATCACATGCCAGATTTAATTTTCCAAACGTGAATAATAATGAAATGCTATGTACTTACAAAGATTTCTTTACTAATAAGTTTATTCTACAGTAAAATCTAAAAATTCTATAATTAATCAAAAACCACATGGCTCCCGTGCCTCGCCCTGTATAATATAGAATTTTCAATATCCACAGGACATTTGTGATGACTGATGACAATATAAGCACGAGAGACAAAAAATATCGTGCTGCCACAAACCCATAATGTTCTCACTTATACTATCTAAGTAAATTAATTTAGTATTATTTGTAAATATTTCCAAACTAGTGTATATGAAAATTTATAAAATCGTATCCTATCTTCTTAATATTTTCTTGTTACAATAAAATAATAAGCATCATTTGACATTCCATAAAAAGTTGTCTTTGATTTAATTTCATTTTTTTTTATTCTCCTGGCAAATTATTTGTGGAATATTAAAAACTCATTATAACTCAACCCAAGCTTCTCTAATTCGTTTTCCTCAATTCTTCCCGACGTGTTTCACCAAGGTGCACGGCTAACTTCGTATTATTTCACCTCACGCTCAACGAACCAGAAAAAAGCTCGTATAACTTTTATATTTCGGGTCGAATTAATTGCCGGGCACACCGTACAAAATAACCCTTTCGTTTTACGATAGCCATCTCTCCTGTTAATTTTATACGATTGCATGTGGTCGCGCGTGTGTATGTGTTTATAATGTCGGTAATTATATTTTTGTCGACTGTTTATTGCCAGGCGGAAAACACAGTTTTCAGGGTTGGCTACGTTGCGAGCGACCGTAATGTCGACCGCAAAATGCCACACATTAGTTTTTACGCTCGACTCGGCAATTTTTCAAGTAAACGATTATAACAGAAATGCTTATTGCAACACTGACTTTGTACAGCACCAAAAAATTAAAGATTAAATTCAATTAAATTGTAAAATTTAACTTTTGCAATAAAAATATTTATTAGAAAAAATATCTGTAATTTTATTTTTCTCTAAATTTATTATCACACTTTATGTATATATGCAGGGTACGGCGTTTTGGGCTTAGGGAAAAAATATTTCAAGAAGCAAGTAAAATAGAAAACCATGTTGCGAACGTAGATATTCGATTATGCAAAGATTATTTAATATATACTTGAAGACATATTACTTCCGGTTATGCCGGAAGTGGATGTCAACTTTCTTATTTTAAATGGAATCTCTTATTTTACTACAAATTTGGATTCCTCTTGAAATTCTGAAACAATATTCCATACCATTTGCACCGTTTTGCAAGAAAATCGATTTTTCCCAAAAAAAATGACAGTTGCGCTATTAACTTTAATTACTGGTTTATTACAGTGTCTGGCCAAATTACTTGAAACACTCAATATTTTG
Organism: Dynastes maya; assembly: GCA_029619315.2. Lineage (NCBI taxonomy): Eukaryota > Metazoa > Arthropoda > Insecta > Coleoptera > Scarabaeidae > Dynastes > Dynastes maya. The sequence goes on from JAROYE020000005.1 coordinate 39,215,947, forward strand.
TAGTTTCCTCATAATAAAATATAAACTATACATGTATTATATTTTTTATTTATAAAATATATTGTAAAAATATGTAACATATGTAAATATTAAATAAGTAATTAATATTTAGTCCATAACCCATGATTTTTAATAACACCCTTAATTCTTCGGGACATACTCTCAATGCAAGATATGATTGTCTCTTTTATATCTTCATCGTTCTCCCATACATCCTTTTAATTCTTCATTAATATTTCCTTTGTAGGGTTTTCTCTTTCATATACCTTACTTTTTAGTCGATTCCATATTTTCTCGATGGGATTGAGGTCCGGTGAATTTCCGAGTCAACGTAAAAGAGGTATGTGATTGTCTTCAAAGAATTTATTAACCTTTTTTGCCACATGGCAAGGAGCATTATCTTGCATAAATATATGCCCTGCCGGTATGCGACGTCCTGGCTTAAAATACGGTAATAACTTGTTTTTTTAACACATTTATGTACTGCTCTTGACGCATTGTACCTTCTACAAAATACAAAGGGCCGGGTCCGTCTCCACTAATCACTCCCCAAATCATTACCTGCGGAGGGTGTTTTACAGTTCGAAGAACCGTGGACTCTGTGAGACGGTCGCCAGATCGTCTACGAACAAATTGTGCTCGCTGCACTAACACACAGAGCGAGCACTCGTCACTAAAAAAAACCTATTAAATAATGCAAACATTAATTCAGTAAAAATCATGTTGTTAAGTTATTTACCTTTTTCCAATTCTCGTCTGTGAAATGTCGATATTCTCTTACAAAGCTGAGACGAGCAGATTTCATTTTTTCTGTTAAACACGACTTTTTTACAGGTCTTCGGCCCATTAGGCGATTTTCGCGCAATCGACGCCTGACAGTTCTGCTCGAAATCTCTATTCCTCTCTCTTGTAAATTTTTTTGAATTATTTTAATTGTAGCAAATCTATTGCTCAAAGCCTGATGAGCAATTTCCGACCGCACTTTGCCCGTCTTTGTATCGATGTGCTAGCTCCTTCGTTTAAGTTTCTAGCTAAACGCGATACAGAAGAAGGAGATACTTTCTGTAATTTTGCAATTTCTCGTTGTGAATGTTTGTTTGATTGTAGAAGAGCTTGTATAGCGGCTTTTTGTTCGCTTGTAAAATCTTCCCCGGGCATTTTCTAAAAAACACCCCAAATATTTCAATTTTTTTCAAATTCCAAATAATTATTAAGAGAGAAATAGAATAACAATTTTACCTTTGCAGTAACGATATATCAACACAAAACACTTAACGATACCCCACAACTTAGCTTCTATACGGTTATGACGAAATATTTTAAAAAATGTCGATGCATTCTCGAAACTGTGAACTCGCTAAATGTAAGTTGATAACTGAAATATTTATATATACGTACTTTAAGCTATGCTGGTTATCGAAGAGTTATTTCGTTAAATATAGAAGGTCCGTATTATTAATAGCTACGTGAATAGATTGAGAATACTATGCAGGGTGTTTAAATTTTCGAATCAAATTTGGAATCGATAAAATTAGCAAAATTATATAATCAATTTTTTTCAAATATCGTTCTTATGAAAATACATTACTAGTAATCCAAGTTGCCGTGGAAAATAATATTAACAGATATGCCGTCATTTATTGTATTTGTTGATAAAAAGAAATATAGGACTAATAGAACTAAATTTCGTTACTTCAATTAGGAATAGTCATCATAACTTCGTTTTCCTTTATCAAACTCATTAAATTAGAGTGTTACTTTTCGATGAAAAGCAATCAATTTCATCCATCTATCCGTCCATTATAATTGCTACTCGGTTGTTCTTCAAGCAAAGGCGTATTTAATTAATCCACTACCTCCAATGTAATCAATTCCTCGCCAGTACCAACGTCGAACTATTGCCATTGTCTTAGCATTTTTCTATTTCGACGTCCATTGTGATGTTAAATAATAGACGACTCAATAACGTAATGTAGCGTTCGATGTTGGAGTAAGATAGCCGTATAATTACATTTGCCAGGCGGTCGTACTTGGCAAACGTTAATTGCGAGCGAATAATATCTTTAACAGCCTTTCGATAACGATAACTATCTATAGCTTCGATTATTATTGCTGGATATTTATTATGATATCTAAGCATATTTTTCTCTGCGAAAAAAATCTAATTAATTCTAGGTTGTTGTTATTTGCAAGGTCCATATTATAATCGAAACGGGTCATGATAAATTTTTTTGATTGTTTCCTCTGTAGAGTTTCAAACACGTTCGACGTTCTTTAACCATAACTTCTCCAATGGTTACTTTTTTTGTTTAATAGCTATGTTAATTAGAAATACAAAAAAATCATATTGTATATGACTCTCAAAAATACTGACTTCCCCCAGATGACAGCCTAATATTTACTTCCATTTATAAGTGAGAAGTTAGCAACTATACTGAAACACTTCACTGTCATCCTTGCCACAACACTTCACTAACTTTGGACGCACGTTTCGATAGCTAGGGTATCATCTTCAGCAGTAAAACTCAACTGAGTTCAGATTTACTGCTGTGAAGTGTTGTGGTATGGATGACAAGGAAGTTTTCAGTGTTGAAGTGCCGTAGTGTCAGTTTTAATTTAATAAATTAACACAAAAACTAGGAAATTGTCATAATTGTTCATTCTTATTAATTTCTCTCCTTTTCCTTCTTTTAGCTGTTCTTTTCACACAGCTTCATTTTGTCATTTTAAGGCCATTCATTTCTTTATTGTAAATTAAGTAACCACATACAGCGTGTCCCACTAAGAGTGGGCACCAGCGATATCTTGGAAACCAATAGCTATAGTGATGGGAAAAAAATTTTCATGACTAAAGAGGCGAAGGGAAATTTAATGAAAATATTTTTAAATTCCAAACATGAACGCTAGGGGGCGCAGTTGCTAGGGTAAATTTTAAATTAGTCGGTAAAAGTTCCAGGATTAACTATGATTTTAAATGCTCTATTAAAAAGCTTAATTAATTACGCACCACTTTGGTTGAAGACGTTTTGTCATATTGTGAATAATAAGTGTAGTAGACGTTGCCGAATCTTGTAAAACTAAACCTGCTATAACTTCTGCAGTTTTTACCCGAATTAAAGAAATGTGAACTTGTTTGAAAGGGCATTCAATGCTGTTTTACACGTCGCAATTTATGCCACCCGTTAGTGTTCAAGAAATGTACCAGATAGCGTTATTCCCAACTGTACGAGTTTCTCTCAATTATCTCTAAAAATTCAAATGTAACAATATGCTTTTCTTATGTTGTGTTTGAAGAGCTTTGACAGACTAAAGTAGTGGCGAAAACCACGTAGTGATATTCCTTTTTTCAAATAATAACGGAAACAGCCCATCATCAGTAATAATTTCTCTATTAGTTACATGTACCTATGTAATAATATCGAAGTCTATCTGTTTCGTGAAGCTAACAGGAAGGAAGTATTTGATAAAGGAGTATTGTAATTAAATAATCTCTAACAATTACAGTTTCTGAGAAAGCAAATGGAAAACATCTTTGCGTTCGCAAAACAATGGATTTTATTGAATTTTCTTTGAATTTGGAATATAATCGCCATTTTGTTCTACAGCTAATCATGTTACTATATACAGGGTTATTACAAAAGAATCATCGGGTTTTAAAAATATATATTTCAGAAAGTATTGCAGATACAATATCAAGTGACATGTCGTTAGAAAGGTCCATGTTTGAAACGAGCGCTTGCGAACATTGCTTTACACGCCCAAGTAGCGCAACGACCTCAGTATACAAAATGGCGACTATGCAGCAGAAAGCGTTTTGTGTGTTAGAGTACGCGCGATGTTTATTAGTTGTTATGGTGCAACGTGCATTCCGATGGCATTACGAAACTGATTCTCCATGTCATTAGAGTATTCTACGATGGTATCGACAATTCAAGAACACAGTTTCCATTACAAAACGTAAAAGCACTGACCACGAGTTCCTGACGAAATGGTGGACGCAGTTCGACAAAGTTACGTGCGTCTTGCACAACAGTCCACTACCAGAGTAGGCAGTGAACTTGGTATTCCGCAGTCAGCTGTATGGAAAATTTTGCGGAAGGGACTGCGATTCACACCGTACCGTCTACAGATGGTGCAAAGGTTACGACCCGACGACCATTCAGGAAGCAATGGAGGACGACGAATTTCCTAACCGGCTGGTATTCAGCGACGAAGCGACATTTCATTTAAGTGGAAAGGTGAGCCGTCACAACATTCGAATATGGGGCATGGAAAATCCTCATGTCACTGTGCAACATGAAAGGGATTCTCCAAAATTGAATGTGTTCTGTGCAGTATCCAAAACAAATGTGTGCAGACCTTTTTTCTTTCATGGAAACACTATGACCGGTACATCCTAGCTAGATCTGTTGCAGTTGTGGTTACTTCCGCAACTGACACAAGATTCTAACAACTTTGTATTCCAACAAGATGGAGCTCCGCCTCTCTGGCATCATGAGATGCGTCGGTATCTAAACGAGGAACTCCCTCACCGTTGGATTGGCCGATGTGCTGAACAAGATTTGGCATTGTTCACGTGGTCTCCCAGGTCTCCCGATCTTGCACCGTGCGATTTTCTTCTTTGGGGGTGCATTAAAGATAGGGTTTACGTACCACCACTGCCAACAACACTGGATGAACTCCGAGCACGCATTACTACTGCTGTAAACAATATCGATCGAGACACATTGCAGCGTGTATGGTCTGAACTGGACTATCGTTTGGACGTATGTCGTGTGACGCGAGCAGCCCATATCGAAGATTTGTAATAATATGGTCACAAACTTGAATACTATCCCTTTCTATTGACATACCATTTACTATTACAGTACCGTGCAATCGAATTAGGGCCACTTTGATTTTATACAAATATTTGCTATTAATATTATAATAACCAAAATTTCTAAATATTTTCGGCAATAAAATGTTTTTAATTGTATTTGAGATAATCCTTTTAAGTAGGTATAAAATTCTCGTTATTATAACCCCCACCAAACATTCCTTTCTATCCAAGGTACGTTTAGGGTCGGTAATCGGTGACTGGCTTTACCTGCTTCAAGTTAGTTTACGTGTAGTTTTGATGGTGTAAAGTGCAAGTATTATATTTTCGTGCTATAATATTCGTTTTACATGTTGTTTTAGTGTAATTAAATTGAAATTTCGTGACGTTTAGTTTTCTTTTTTTATTGATAAATTTTGTGAAATGGGCAAACGTAAAGACATTTCAAATGAGAAAAAAACAAGAATTCAAGTGTTATTAGAGACGGGGCTGTATTCGCATCGGGAAATAGCCAGAAGAGAACGAGTTTCTCGTCAAACAGTCGACAGGGTTGCGATGTCAAAGAAAGAAAATTTACCAGCGACTTCAAGTGGTCATTCTCATTGTCGCGGTATTCGCAAAACTTCGCCACGGGAAGACAGAATTATCATAAAAAGGGCATTAGAAAACAGGTAACTGTGCATTAAAGAACTTCAGCGTATATTACAGGCTGATAATATAAAAATATCAGATCGAACATTAAAATCGCGCTTATATGAAGCCAATATCAGAAGTAGACGCCCTGCAAAAAAGCCGAAACTTACTTTAAGGATGAAAAAGGCAAGATTGCAGTGGGCGCAACAGCATCGGCATTTTACTGTTGAGGATTGGAAAAAAGTATGTATCAATATTTTATGTATATTTTCAAAATTTGGAACATTTTTAGTAAATTCGAAAATGTAATGAAAATTTTTGTCTCTAACGGTTGTTTTTAGTGATGAGTCACGGCTAGAGGCTGTAACTGAAGTTGCTCGTTTCGTTAGAAGAAGACCATCGGAACGATATGATCAAAGCGCAGTGGTAAAAACAGTGAAACATCCACCGGCAGTCATGATTTGGTCCTGTATATCAGGGGAAGGACTTGGACCGCTCTATTTTGTAACGGGTACCATGAATCAAATTCAATATCAACAAGTTATGGAATCAATCTTAATCCCGTATATGACATCTTTAGACCCTGAAAATTACTCTTACACATTTATGCAAGACGGTGCACCGTGCCACAGGGCAAAAACAATTCTAAAAATAGATATTGCCCGACCTGAATCCAATCGAAAATGTTTGGAATTCTTTAAAACGTACAGTTTATGCATCTCCCCAATACAACAGTTGACGTTTTGAAAGCAAACATAACAAATAGCTGGCAAAATAATGCTCACCTTAAAGAAGTTGCAGCAGCGTGTATAGCAAGCATGCCAAAAAGAATTGCTGCTGTCATAAAAGCAAGGGGTTGTTCGACGAAATATTAATGTATATATATATATATATAAATAAATGAAAATTGTTTTTATCAAACGTTGATACTTTGTATTATTTATTAAGCTAAAACTCAAATTTATATAGTGGCCCTAATTCGATTGCACGGTACTGTATATCTGTCATACTTTCTGAAATATATATTTTTAAAACCCGATGATTCTTTTGTAATAACCCTGTATACTGCATTGCCCAATTGGCCTTGTTTAGTATCTTCAGTTTGCTATAGAGTTGAATTTTTCATCTCGTTAGAGGTCGTAGGATTATTAGAAAATTGCTTCGTTAAAACAACCTCAAAATCACTAATTCGCTTATTTAATATCAAGAGATTGCGATGGCCGGGTGTTAAGAATGTGTGCAATAATTGTAGAATTACCAAATGTGGCAATTAGCAGTTGCTTCAATGGTCTACAAATAAAGGACCGTGCACCATCCTGCATGGAAGTTGTTTTCTTCTTTGATAGCAATAATGGACTAATGACAAAATAGTCATCTTCCAATCTCCATTAAATAAAGTACACGTCTAAAATTACTTATTAGCTTTGACATCTCACTAATCTTAAGACAAGAATACCTGAGATGACACAAACTGGACCACCATGTTTTACCACATTTCAGATGGAAGCCCTACATGAAGAATGTATTATGAATATCATGTCTTTGTAAGTTTATATTACTTTTATAAGTGGTTACTAGATTATAAGTGGTTCTAATGTATTCTTGGAATCAGGTGGTCCTTGCTGAATAATTATCTTGGAATTATTTTACAAACCAAATCATACAACGATGGATACTACGCACAACTATTCAATTGAAAGTTCGTCAATCTATAGATAAATTTAGAGCGAGACTAAGAAAAAATAAAGTTACTTGAACATGGTATTTTTGATCTCATATGTTTCTTGTCTGAAATGTTTAACAATTCTATTTTTGTAAATTTGATTAATGAAACTACATATGTTCATTGTTAAAATGAGTCAGGTAAATAAATTGTTAAAACAAATACCGGTATTTTTCAAAGCTTTCATGCGTATTCTCTGCTTTGTTTTATAAATCGACATAAGGAATCTTTCCCTTTGTAAAAACACGCCAACAAACAGCATTTAAAGTCAGTTACGGTGAATTAAAATCTGAGATTTCGCATTTAACCACCTACAGATGTGCATACTTGTTCACCGACTGACCATCATCAATCAGCCGCCTGACGTTGCAAACTCAGCTCTAACAATAAGAACCGTTGTCATTCTTCGACTTGTCTTTTCGTTTTCTTTTCTTTTTCCTTTCGCTGCCGTATAATATACACGTCTTCCATAAGTACGTCTACTAAACATTCATCTTCCACGTCAGCCATCAACTTTCGCATTCATAGCGCGTGTTATTTTAATCTGGTGAATTTCTTTCTTCTAATTATATAATCCGAACTTGAAAGTAAGATAGATGTACACTTGAATTGCATATACGGACCAAAGGAAGACGTAGGCAATAAAATCAGACAAATCACCACGGCGATACATAAACGACGGAGCTGAACAAGAACAAATGCATTGAACATCTGCAGATGTCGCTCGCGAACGACGAACAAAGCGGGACGGAACGAGTAGGCGAAACGATTTTATGATTTAACAAGTAAATTCAATAAGCGCTCGGGTACGATCTGTGAAGCATATGTCGCGAAGGTATCGATGTTCGCAATATAAAATTCAAATTAGACATCCTAAAGCAATATGCCACCCAGAAAACATGCGGACCAGCGTAATCTAAATAAAGAATTATTGTTGTTCAACGGCGTTGTGACCAGCATGTTCTTGTCATCAGCTTAAAATGGATAGGGTTGGTTGTAAAAATGTTTTACGAAAACAATAAATGGATAATGTATAACTATAAACTTAATTTATATTCCCAGAAAATTTTTTGGAATTACTTCAAAAATTATAGCATTGTAGGCTCCGTGTCAACACGATGTTTGGCACGTTGAAGATCCCTACCGGAGGTTGGAACACATCAGGATTCGGTAAAATACTAGTAAGGATCATAGTAGTCGATGCCTAGAAGTGAAAGGTGTATTCCATAACCCAACGTTTCTCCCAATAATACAACATCAACAACAATTTATGAATTCTCGTCTAAAACTTACGTCACTTTACACAACAAATCGATAAAGAAGGAAGCATGAATATTGTCTCTGTTATTTAGTATTTCTGTTAGTAGGAAAACCTATCCAAATTCATAATAATAATAGTCATCATCATCATTTATTTTCATCTCAGAAAGAAAGCCAATCACAGGAAACCTCATCGATAATACTGAAGAAGCTTAAGTAATATTTAATTTAAATTAAAGAATTAATTTCGGCTGTAGAAACACTGCTCAAATAAGATTTTTAGTTTTACTTTTAGACCATCCTTACAAAATACCACTACTGCAATAACTCAATGATGATCCTAATGGCCGAATGCAGTTTTGTGATATACTGCAGGATTTATGCAACCACCATTCCTCCTTTTGCTTAAATGAAACACTAGATCGACAAAGTTGCAGGTACTTTGATCTATAATTTCTTTATGTTCATCGAAAAACACCTATTTTACGCAAGTGTTTTAAAAGCACTCTAAGCTTTCGACTCCTTCATTATTATCTTGTAGCGTTTTTTTTCTGGTCTACGTGTTCCATTGTTATTGATACTAAAATCTTATGATATTAAAATGTGTGTTAGAGCAACAGCTACTTTGCTTGATATAGAACGCCATGCTACATTATTGAATAAACTCCGTTTTTGTTTAATCGAACTAAATTAATTCTGGCAACCTTTTCGTCTTTTTGTCTATTAAAATATTTACACAAGCTTTGAATTTTGTAGAAATAAAGTAAATAAAAATCCAACGGTTTTAATTAATGTCAATAAAACATTTCAATATCTTCAACAGCTTCTCATTAAAATAACACACACATATTTCTAAAGCGTAAAATGAACAGTAGTCAATTTAAATAACGTCTATCAAACGAGTCAAAACATATTCTAAGTGAAGTCAAACCAGTGTTAGGTAGATTAACGACAACCTATCTACACGGATATAGATGCATACTCATGCTTAATGATGTTCCATTATCCCTTGGCAATTTGTCTTGTAAAATATTTAATGGATACCTACTACCTCTGGCAGTACTCTACAAGCACGGTACAATTTGTTTATACGTCGGGTCTAAAAATACAGGAAAACTGAAATATTGTTTCCTTCGTTCTTTTTACAGTCGCTTAGACGTGTACTTCTAACTGTTTACTTTACGAGAATTACTTTACTTTTAGTCGTAGATTATTTATGATATGTATATTTTACGAAAATGACACGGCTAGGAATAAATTTGTTTTGACGTGCTTCAATATCGGGTCGATTAGTGTAATTCGGCTGAAATTGAATGTCTCACGAGGAAGGGCATCGATTGATTTTTCAAAGTGTATACGTTGGAAAATTATATCGAAAGTAGCTATCAACTTTGTTATTTTAAATAGAATATACACATATTTTCCATTCCTAGTTCAATTTGAGGGTTTTTTGATAAAAAAAGACTATGTTGCTATAACCATCTTTGAAATATTTGCATTTTTTGAAAATTTTTGATGGGCGAGTGCATGTGAACCTTTATACAATCCCTGGCCTTCGAATTAGGACCATTTAAAAATATTATGATGTTGAGGTAAAATTAGGTAATGTTGGCAATATTATTATTAAATTTATATTACAGAAAGTTGACTTTCTTGTGATGTATTCAATTCCGAACTTTTTCCACCATCATATTCCATATTGAGAAATGATCGTAGTTTTGATGTTGCTAAGAAATGTCGCCATGGAGGTTACGCAAACAAATAAAAATTAATTCTAAGGTTTTATTTAATAATTTTATAGTACAATCAGAATCTGTTAACAATTTTGGCGTTATGTTAATGCCAGGAAAAATAGTTCTGGTATTCCCAATTCTGTCCTAAATTCGGATGGTGTATTCTTGAATGACCCGTCGTCTATTGGCTTTAAAGACTCTTTTCAGTCAGTTTATTTGCCTAAATCTGACTCTGCAGGACATCATGCAACATCTCCGAGTAACTTGATAGTTGATCATATTACTGAAAACGAGGTTTTCAGTGCTTTAAAATCGCTGAAAGGTAATAACACTATGGGCAACGATGGTATACCTACCACCATTTTAAAAGACTGTAGCCAAGTATTTATTCCTCTTTAATGATACTTATTTAATTTATCTCTGAAGACAGATAGTTTTCAGAGTCTTTGGAAAATTGCAAGGTTGGTACCAGTGCATAAGAAGGGCAATAAGCAATTGATCGAAAACTATAGACCAGCTGCTATTGTAAATAACTTTGCGAAGGTTTTTGAGAAATGCTTATATTCCCGCGTTTATCCCCAGATTAAGCCGTTTATCTCCATATATCAGCACGAATTTGTCACTAACCGTTCAACTGTAACAAATTTAACAGTTATTAGCCAATTTATCTCTAATAATATGGATCAGAATAAACAGGTAGACGTCATCTACACAGATTTAAGTAAAGCATTTGATCGCATTGACCATTCTATACTACTTAGGAAACTAGATGCAACTGGTTTTTCTACGTCTTTAATCCATTTCTTCTCGTCGTACCTTACGCATAGGAAAGATTATGCAGCTCTCTCCGGACATGAATCTCAACATTTCTTCCCCACTTCCGGAGTGCCTCAACGAACGAATCTGGGTCCTCTTTATATATTCAAGAATATGGTGTATATCCTGTACAAGGGTTCAGTCACATGGCTCTACTTACCTCCTATAGAGTTAATCTACTAGATCTCCGTCGTAACAGAACAGATATGAAGTTTTTTTTAACCTCCTTAACAATGGACATTGACGCTTCGGAGTTATTAAATTGGATTGATTTTCTTGTTCCTCGACCATCTGGTAGATATCATAATACATTTTACTATCCCCAGCCTAGAACTAATGTAATGCTAAAATCTGCTAAAAGGTTATGCAACTCTTACAATTTAATATCTGATCACTAACGCTGGCCACGAGCGGTACCGCGCATCGGCGTAGAATCAGTTCGAACGGTAGTATTATTTCGTCTGCGGAGCAGTACGGACATTTTTGCTGCCGGTCATTTGCGCAATTGTTTATCTGTCCTAGAAAAATTATGATTTCGTCAGCAAAACAACCGAGGTCGGACAAACTTCGAAAATTTATTGCAGAAATTCCAGACTTAATATATGAAGGTGCTAAAATTAAATGTGTAATCTGTAAAATCCCATTAATGTGTTGGTCCAGACAACATTGTCTACGACACGTAAATAGTGAAAAGCATGTCTCAAAAAGAAATTGCACACGAGACAATGAAAAATTTATATTTAATTTATGCGTTACGTCTATTGCATGTAATATACTGTTTAATTTACTAGACAAGGAACCATTTATCTGCTTTTGGAATAACTATTCGGAGTGCAAATTACCAAGTCGAACATCGTTACGAAGAATTGTGCCATCTGCGCGCGAACATATTGAACAAAAAATAAAATCGGAGTTGAAAGATCAAAAATTGTGGTTATGTGTCGACGAAACAACAGATCGGAAGAAACATTCTGTTCTTAATGTAATGGCACGCAAATTGGAACCTCATCAATCGGCACCTTCAATTCTATTAGTCTCCAAACGAATACAACAGTGTACTGCCGAAGTAATTTCAAAGTTAGTGTTAAATACATTGGACAAGTTTGAACTTTCAACAAACCAACTCTTGATGTTAGTGAGTGATGGTGCTGCAAACATGCTTTCTGTAGGCCGGTCTCTTAAAAGCATTCTGCTAATTTGTTACACATTACGTGTAAAATTCATGCTCCCAATCTTGTGGCGGATAGTATCAGAAAATGCTATCCTGAGGTAGACGCTTTAATAACGCATACCAAAGCAGTATTTGTCAAATCACCGAAACGTATTCGCGAATTTCACAGACTATGCCCCCGTATACCAGAGCCACCAGAACCTATTCTAACTCGTTGGGAAACATGGTTACAGGCCGCGTTTTATTATCATAAATATTTTGAGAATATTAAGAAAGTGGTTTTACAATTCGATACAAAGGAAGCTGCCGCTATCCAGAAAAGCCAGTCGAAATTTCTAGATAGTCAGGTTAAAATGGATTTAAAAATCATTCACGACAATTACTTCGGGCTAGCAGATGCAATAGAAAAATTACAAAATCCTGCGGTGCCGTTAGAAGAATCTCTACAAATAGTGCAACATGTTCACGCGCAGCTATGCGCGATTGAAGACGCAAAAAATGTTTCTGTTCTAGAAAAATTTGAAAGTGTTTTTGAGAAAAATTCTGATTTTGGCACATTAAGACACATTTGTGAAAGTGCGTCAACAGAATCGTTAAGTTATTTGAAAGATTATTTTACTTACGCAAATATTACGTCACTAGATGTAGAACGTTCGTTCTCTGCATATAAACGCATTTTTTCCTCATGCCGTACTAGTTTTGCCGAAACAACAGTTGAAACATATCTAATGTTGCAGATATTTAACAGACATTATTCACTTTGTGATTTCACGGAGGACTCTTAAAATGGTAAGTGTTTGAGCACGTGTTATTTAATTTTTATTTAAAAGATGAGCGAAATTATTTCCGGCAGCAAACATCTCTATTAGCAGAATAACTCTAATGGAACGCGAGGCCTGGTCGACTCTACGCTACTGCGCGGTACCGCTCGTGGCCAGCTTTACTGATCACTCCACTGACATCCATTTCTCCCCGTTGCCTACACTATTGAACAAATGCTCGTCCACAATGCACCTTGTATAATTCCATATTAGGTTTTGTATTAGATTATTTTTGTGATAGATTATTGTTTTGTTTTGAATGTTTTAGTAAGTTTTATAATTCCATGTCAGGTTTTGTATTAGATTTAAGTTTGTTTTGTTTTGAATAGTTACTTTTAACATGTAGATTTAATTTTATATTGTCCTGTAATTGGATGTTATATCTGTTGGGCAATAAATTATCATTATCATTAATCATCATTATCATTATCATTAATTACGTATAACATGCAAATAAGTATAATTTGAACATACATTTGCTAATATTTGCTTGTTACTCCTCTGTGTTTTATTATTTCCTCAATCCTTTTCGGCACACTGCCAATGCAACTTTTTATTGTTTTTTTAAATCTCGTCGCTATTATGCCATACATCTTCAATGTGTTGTTGTAATTCTTCCTTTATAGTTAAATTTCGTGTGCTTACGATGTTTTTCCAGACATTCCACACATTTTCAATTGGGTTTATGTCTGGTGAATTGCCTGGCCAAGGTAATACACGCAAATTTTTAGATTCGAGGTATCGCATTACACTTTTTGCCTTATGACACGGTGCGTTACCTTGCATGAAAGTATATGATTCTTGAGTCGGATCCAATGAACCAATATAAGGTATTAAATAGTTTTCTAAAACTTTTTTATATTGTTTTTGTTCCATTGTTCCGTTAACGAAATATAATGGTCCCGGTCCTCCTGTCGTAATGCACCACCAAATCATTAGAGATGGGGGGGATGTTTAATAGATTTGATCGTACATGCTTGTTTATAATGCATTCAAGGATGTCGACGAACAAACTGACTTCTCTCCGTTAGCACTTCTAGCTGTGGATCATCGCTATAAATAATCTAGGAAAAATAAAAATTGTAGAAAACCATTAAGCGAACTGTGAGGATGAATTTGACCAAAAATACAGATTATAACTGAAACTCACCTTTCCCCAATCTTCAACTGTATATTTCTTATATTCTTTAACACATTGAAATCGTGTCACTTTCATTTTAGATGTTAGTCTTGACTTCTTTGCCGGACGTCTGTATTTCAAGCCTGCTTCATGAAGGCGTCTACGGACTATTCGGGCTGATATTTGTGTACCTTCTCCACTAAGAATTTTATGAGCACCTTTAGTGGATAAAAAACGATGTTCTGTAGCCACTTTTACTATGCGTGCAACGATCATCTCTTACACTTGTTTTGCGTTTGCCGGCACAGTATGTTCTGCTATTACTTGTACTAGGAATATTCTCCTTAATTAATTTCGCGATTCTCAGAACAGTTTGATGTGATACACCCTATTTTTGTACAACTTCGCGTTGAGAGAACTCTCCCGTCTCTAAAAGAGCAGACATTCGTGCTCTTTCCTTTGTGGTTATATCATTATTCTTTCCAATTACGATAATAATTGACCGCGGAAATAGACGCACGCAAATAAAATTAAATCTCTTTGAAATAAATAATAAGTTCTTTGGAAAATCGGTAAAAATACTGTTTTTGTTTATATTTGCAATGATACTAACGAACTAATGAACGACACACTTCAAACCTAAACCTTATTAATGATTGTGCGTACGAATGGCATTTGAATAAAAAACTGCATTGGCAGTATGCCAAAAAGGATTGAGGAAATAATAAAACACAGAGGAGGAACAAGCAAATATTAGAAAATATATTGTCAAATTATACTTACTTGCATGTTGTATGTAATTAAGTAATAATATTGCCAACATTATCAACTGTTTTTTTTTTTAATTTTACCCCAAAATCATAATATTTTTAAGTGATCCTAATTCGATGACCAGAAAATTTGCAGAACTGTAGACGGTGTAAGGTAGGATTAGAAGATAAATAGATTTGTGTCTGACAATTACAATTAAAGTTTCAAATGGAGAAAGTGTCAAAACTATTTTTTTAAATACAACAAATGTGAAATTTGACGAAATAGTAATGTCAAATCTCACTAGCGTCATCTGGTGGTCGTTTGTAAAAGCTTAAGAGGCTACTCTCATACAATATCCAAAATTCAAGTTACCTAGTTGTAGTATTAAAGACAGAAAATGCAATCCTTTCAAGCAAATGTAAATTTGTGAATGACGTTTATTTTCCTCAACACTGAGTGCCTCTGCTGTTGGATTATGTTTTCCCTTCTAGGGATATTTTCTGTTTTAGTATGAGAAACAATACCTAACAGTAGTTTCTTCAACGGGATCCACACTATTAGCTACTTTTGATGTTCTCTTATATGGTTTTTCTTTTATTTCGTTATGTTATTTTCCAGGTTTCTTTCTGTTTTTGGAATTTTTTTTGTGAAACTTTTCACCAATACTGAATTACTTCCACCAGCAGTTCTTTTCATTCACTCGATTTTTCTTCTCAACTAATGATTTTATCTTAACAGGAACAACCAAAGACAAACACAGACCAAAGTAAACAAGCAAATAACGCATAAAAACCATTCAGCAGAAGTAAAACAAAGGGCTACGTTTCTTGGTTAGAGTAGTAGTAACGCGTACCCTGACTGCATACAAAGTTAAACACTAAAAACGACGTCGAAAGTTGAGAGTTTTCGATCCTCCGTCTCTAAAACCGACCCTTTTGCTTTCTTTCTTTCAGTACTCCGTGACGATTTTCGCACCGTTCCGACCGACACGAAGGTCGCCGCGGGCGAAACGGCTCTGCTCCAGTGCAGCGCCCCGAAGGGTCATCCGGATCCTACGATCTACTGGAAAAAGAACGGCAAACCGTTGGAGGATGTGGATAACCGTAGGTTTCGTCTAGTCGATGGCGGAAACCTCATGATATCGGACGTCAGACAGCACGACGAGGGTCGTTATCAATGCGTCGCTCAGAATATTGTCGGCTCGAGGGAGACGCAAGCGGTCACCCTAACCGTCCACGGTAAATGCACAAGTTTTCTTATTTATATCGCTTGAAGTATATATACATATAGTAGTTCTAGCATTTTACGATGGACGATGAAAATTTGAGCTTATCCGGCAGTATTTTACGTTGATAGCTCCACGGTTTGCCGTATACATTTTGCAAATCGATACTATCGCGGAATGAGTTTATTTTATTTGCCGTAATTCCTTATTGGCTTGAAGAAAAAATCGTTCTAAAAACAATATAAATAAAGTCAAATAAAGAATGGGATTCCGAAACTAGTTCCTGTGAAATACTCAATAAATTTACTAACTGAGATGTTAAACTTTATTACCTTTATGATCCACGTGGTGCAGACAGTAATTTACGTTGGTGACTTCATATATTTTATTTCCTTTTAGAGAGCATATTTGTCTGGTTTGTGGTAGTATTTCTTTGATTCGAGCAAAACATTGATTGAAACTGGTGTCTATGAATAATGTTTTTCAATTTTATATGAACTCATTGACTTTTACACGATATTGTTATTTTGTAAACTTATTAACAAAAATTATTACCATGATACTTAAATATACATAGCTTAAACAGAACAACTCATAATCACAACCATCTGTATACGTAATACCCTCCTTGAATTAACATGAGTGATTTATCATTTAATAGTGTGCATAAAGAAATAATTTTCCCAAGGGAAGCATATACATGTGCATAGGACTTTTAGTAATTGTAAAGAATTATAAAGTCAAGCCGTGTTATTATGAACACCTTTCTTACAAAACTATCTTTACTTCAGAGTAATGCTTCTACAGTAATTGATTCAGGGTGTGTTTAGAGTGGAACTGCGATACTCGATAAGAGCGACGATGTTAGCAGCGATAAAAGCCTTGAAAAGTATGGATGGCGGATGACGTTTATAAAGCTTAAATACGCACAAAATATTTTCACTGCGACCTTTCTTTTTTGGTTTTGATCTTTTTGGTCCCGTATTGGAGGCCTAAGCTAAATTTCGCTTGTTAAATTCTCGATTTCCATTAAAACTAGAGCTAGTTATGGTAGATAAAATTTGAAAATCCGATTAATTTATCTTTGCTCACCATTGCTGCTCACGTAGCTCCAATATAAACACCCGCGTAAAAGAAATTATTCACTCTCATAGCTTCGTTAGTATCGTCGCTTTTATCGAGTATCGCGGCTATGGTTACGGAAAGGTGCAACGCTCACCGATTGGCCTGTTTTGCTAAGTCGTCACTCTTATCGAGTATCACAGCGTCATAATAAACGCACCTAACCCGTCTTTTTGTGTTGTACTCCTAAAAAGATGTTAAAAAGTTGCATAAATATAATGTTATCATTAAACTAGATGTATAATTCATTGACAGAAACTGTATTTGAATTTGTAATGAATATAATAAAGTTTTATGAAATTTGAAAAATAAGTAATGTTAAAACAAACCAATTTTTGATCCATGATTTTTTGCAATCACCTTTAGCATAACTGGTTTTATGGAAACCTTTTGATACCATTTAACTGCGAAGTGAGGCATTTTTGTGAAAAAATGTTAGAAAGATAGTTTTATTTTAAAATTCTCTACCACCCGCACAATGATTTTTTTTTCTTTTTTTGCTAATTGATGAAACAATTGCATTTTATATTTTTCTTGTGCAAGCTTATGTTGCAGATTTTAGGTTTAAGCTAATTGAGGCATGTAAGCTTTCTTTACTTGTTTTTAAAGGTTCAAGGGTTTAGTGGTGGAGCAGGGAACAGGAATACATGCATATGTATACTGTATATTTTTATTTTGTTTTATCTTTTCTGTTAACTTTTACTTCTGAAAGGGAATAAAGACGATATTTATTTATTTATTTAAATAATGTAGAATACGTATTAGAGCAGGTGCAAATTTCTTTTTCCACACATTTCTATAGCTCTCCCAACTAAATAGATCAAAAACAATAGGTAACATTCTTCTGCAAACCGCGATGTTCTGCGATGCGAAGATAGGCAATCTCCATAGATAAATTCTATAATCCAATCTAAATCCTAATTGGACATCATTAGGTGGCAACGTTTCACCAATATTTATTGTTTGTTTTACATTCCTCCATGAAAAGCACAGGGAATTCGATTTACTTATAATATTCTGGTATTGCTTCTTCCGTTTATTTGTAAAAGCTGAAAATTTTGCTGGGTATCTAAATTTGCCAACTGTTTTTTTTTCCAATTCTGTTGTGGAATCCAGTGTACACAATTTTTCGGTACACTTAACTATAAAAAAAATATATTCTCACATTAGTCAACCAGCGAAAATAGAAGCTTTCTTTGACATTTTAACGCAAATTCTAATCAGTAGAAGAAACCATTATCTGCATACATTATTAAATGGCGAACTTATACAATTCATTGACAAACACAAAAAAGTATCGGCACACTGCGCACCACACAAAATATTTAATAAATTCGGAACATATGTTTCGAAAATTCTGTCGAGGGTTAACAATGGAAATTCACGAATTTCGTTTCGAATTTATTCAATATTCTGTGTGGTGCGGAGTGAACCGTAGCCTTTCTGTATTTGCTATACTAACCTACGGTCCTTGCTATCATTACTTCTACAATTCATTGCTAAAAAATTGAAGTACAGTTAGTCCTAACACTGAACATTGCGGAACCCCTATGCTAGCCAATTTACTACTAGAATTAACTGAGAAACTTAATCATTGATTGAGAGAAAAATCATTTAATGGTTATAGTAGTAATTCTAAGTGCTGTAATTTATTGAGTTATTCTACCTCTACCATTTTGCCAGTGGGGTAGTTTAGATTATTCTTTAAATAGGGTATTTTGGTTTTATATCATATAGGATTTTTGTGTGAACTTTTAAGAATTCAGAATGACGAAGAATGCTATTGGAAATATGAGGTTAAAATTTTCAGTAAGTATTTAAGAGGACAATATGTACATTCTAAAATTATTTTCAGTTATAAAGGCTGTCCCAGAAAAGATTATCGATGGTCCCTATTCATGTTGAAAATATTAGCGACATCCGAGTTGCAATATTAAAAAGCAAAAAATTGCCTATTTCATACTTCTACTTGAAAAATCGCCACATTCGCAAACACGAAGTTCAACAAATAATATTTGTACTCTGTTTCTGCTAAAACTTCGGCAATTCATTTTTGTAAGTTTCGTGTTTTGCAATATTATACAGGGCGTTCCAAATTATTTTTTCAATATGGACAACTTCACGACTATTTATCTCAATCATTTCATTTAATTAGTATAAGGGTTCCTTATACCCATCTGCCGTCGTTGTAGAGATGTTTAATAACATTTATTTAAACTTACAAAAAATTGCTGTAATTTTTTTTTACTTACTTTTCATCCTTTAATTTTTTTGAACTCCCTGTATAATATTGCATCACGAAACTTACAAAAATGAAGCCTTAGCAGAAACAGAGTACAAATATTATTTGTTGAACTTCGTGTTTGCGAATGTGGCGATTTTTCAAGAAGTATGAAATAGACAATCTTTTTTTTAATATTGTAACTCGGCAATCTATGATTGGATGTCCCTAATATATTCAACATGAATAGAGACCATCGATAGGCAAAACTGCAAAAACATCCGGTGTGTTCCATAAAAAAAATTAGCTGGTCATCGATACTCTTTTTTGAGACACCTGTATAATTGAAATTAATTTTAGAATATGTATATTGTCCTCTTAAATACTTGCTGAAAATTTTAACCTCATATCTTCAATAGCAACTGAGAAACAGAAGACCAACGCATTATTGTAGGAGCCTGTATATTTTTTATATTCAATTCTACTATTGGTTTCACGACGAAGACGAAACATAATCTAAAGACACTTGATTTAAATTCTGATAGATTCTATTAGAGAATTTGGATATTTATTAAAATATAGAACAACTAGAGACTATGCAAAAATAAAAAATTAAAAAATCTAAATAAACATATTTTATTCAAAGAAATCGAAAGGTACATTAACCCTTACCGCATACATACATTCTAAACACAATCGGAACTATACAAAATCCAATTAAACACGTTCCCGTTCTCTCTTGTTACAGTAAAACCGGTCTTCAATAAAAAGCCAGAGGATATTGTGGCGTTGGTCGGCCATCGGGTGGTATTCCATTGCGCCGTCGACGGCGATCCGACCCCGAACCTCCTATGGCGCAGAGAAGACGGGAAGATGCCCATAGGCAGGGCGAGAATCCTAGACGATAAATCGCTACTCATAGACGCCGTACAAACCTCCGACGAGGGTGTTTACATCTGCGAGGCGAAGAATGTAGTGGGCAGCGTTAAGGAGCAGGCTTCTCTTACGGTTCACGGTAAGTCGTCGCCCACTATTCTCGTATAATAACTAAAAACGATTCCGTATTACGGAAGTAATTCGGATTTGTGGTGTGCAGCCGTCGATGTCTGCCGGCTCTGACGAAAGTAATTGATCTATTATCATATAAAGTAAAATGCCATATGAGAGGAACTTTATAACTTCGAAGTGGATAAATGAAAACGTTGGCGTGCATGCTGTTTGCTTTACGGCGAAGTTATCTGTTTCCAATATATTGATTCGTCATATTTTACGGTTTAAATACAAAATAAATAGAAGATATGTCAATAAATTTTCGTATTCAATTGAAAATTATTGCTTTGTAGAAATATGCAAATTCAGTTTTTATTTCATTGCTTTTCCATTTCTGACGTTAAGCGATATAACTTTCATAATATTTTCACTAAAAGGATATCTTGATTAACCATAGTGACTTTAAAACTTTCAGAATAGATTACTAACGCTGGCCACGAGCGGTACCGCGCATCGGCCTAGAATCAGTTCGGACCGAGAGGAACGGTAGTATTACTTCGTCTGCGGAGCAGTACGGACATTTTCGCTGCCGGTCATTTGCGCAATTGTTTATCTGTCCTAGAAAAATTATGATTTCGTCAGCAAAACGACCGAGGTCGGACAAACTTCGAAAATTTATTGCAGAAATTCCAGACTTAATATATTAAGGTGCTAAAATTAAATGTGTAATCTGTAAAATCCCGCTAATGTGTTGGTCCAGACAACATTGTCTACGACACGTAAATAGGGAAAAGCATGTCTCAAAAAGAAATTGCGCACGAGACAATGAAAAATTTATATTTAATTTATGCGTTACGTCTATTGCATGTAATATACCGTTTAATTTACTAGACAAGGAACCATTTATCTGCTTTTGGAATAACTATTCGGAGTGCAAATTACCAAGTCGAACATCGTTACGAAGAATTGTGCCATCTGCGCGCGAACATATTGAACAAAAAATAAAATCGGAGTTGAAAGATCAAAAATTATGGTTATGTGTCGACGAAACAACAGATCGGAAGAAACATTCTGTTCTTAAGGTAATGGCACGGAAATTGGAACCTCATCAATCGGCACCTTCAATTCTATTAGTCTCCAAACGAATACAACAGTGTACTGCCGAAGTAATTTCAAAGTTAGTGTTAAATACATTAGACAAGTTTGAACTTTCAACAAACCAACTCTCGATGTTAGTGAGTGATGGTGCTGCAAACATGCTTTCTGTAGGCCGGTCTCTTAAAAAGCATTCTGCTAATTTGTTACACATTACGTGTAAAATTCATGCTCTCAATCTTGTGGCGGATAGTATCAGAAAATGTTATCCTGAGGTAGACGCTTTAATAGCGCATACCAAAGCAGTATTTGTCAAATCACCGAAACGTATTCGCGAATTTCACAGACTGTGCCCCCGTATACCAGAGCCACCAGAATCTATTCTAACTCGTTGGGGAACATGGTTGCAGGCCGCGTTTTATTATCATAAATATTTTGACAATATTAAGAACGTGGTTTTACAATTCGATACAAAGGAAGCTGCCGCTATCCAGAAAAGCCAATCGAAATTTCAAGATAGTCAGGTTAAAATGGATTTAAAAATCATTCACGACAATTACTTCGGGCTAGCAGATGCAATAGAAAAATTACAAAATCCTGCGGTGCCGTTAGAAGAATCTCTATAAATAGTGCAACATGTTCACGCACAGCTATGCGCGATTGAAGACGCAAAAAATGTTTCTGTTCTAGAAAAATTTGAAAGTGTTTTTGAGAAAAATTCTGATTTTGGCACATTAAGACACATTTGTGAAGGTGCGTCAACAGAATCGTTAAGTTATTTGAATGATTATTTTACTTACGCAAATATAACGTCACTAGATGTAGAACGTTCGTTTTCGGCATCCAAAAACACTTTCTCTTCACGCCGCACTCACTTTGCCGAAACAACTTTGGAAACATATCTAATGTTACAAATATTAAATATACATTATCCACTTTGTGATTTCACGAAGTACTCTTAAAACGGTAAGTGTTTGATGACATTTAATTTATTTTGTGTAAACTTTTATGCGTCCGCCACTAGCTTTCAGCGCAGTTGCGTTGCTCTAGTCCACACACAACCACAGTTTCTTATCTTTCAATTCCGTTTTCATTCTTTTTTTCTATATGTTCACGAGCAAATGGCACTACATTTCGTATCGATGTCCGACTAGGTAATTTACAATCCGCATATTTATTCCAGGAGGCAAATTCTTCTTTGTCTAGTAAACGAAACGATAGATTACATAAAATAAGAGTAACACACAAATCAAATGTAAATTCTTCTTGGCCTCGTATGCCACTTTTTGCAGAAGAATCGATGTGACATTGACAATGGCTTCTGGACCAACACATTAAAAGGATTTTATAAACTAGACATTGAATTTTAGCGCCATCAAAAATCAAGTCCGGCATGTCCACTATAAAGTTTTTAAATGTGTCTGCCCTTGGTCGTTTTCGCGACGTACCTAACTGCGACGTTTTTAAAGCAAACATAAGCGTACAATTACGAAATCAGTTACGACAGCCTACATATACACAGAACTACTCGCATACAGCATCGATTTAGTACTGACGCTGTGAACGCGTGAAATAAATAATCGCCGACTCCGCACCACATATTTACTACTCTGACTGTTACCGCTGTTTGCCCAGACTAGTAATAAATGTATCGAAGTTAGGTGAGGTTATATTGAAAAATAAAAATTGTTATATTTGACCAAGTTTATTTTTTCTATATCAGGCCGAGAATTTATGGCGCCTACGACGTAATTTTAACCGGTATTGGTTTACATGCATAATTTATGTACATAATTCCGTGCGGAATTATGCGTTGTGTAAAACAGCTTTAATTTATGATTAACTACAGTCACGAATTAAACTAGCTCAAAATGTTTAATGTAAACAGTAAAAAAAATATCAGAATTATAATTCCATATTCATTTAATTTTGAATTAAAAATTGTTCTGTAAGCCGGGGGTTAGTCTTGTTCTGTTTTACTAAGAATCTAGCAGTACCTACCGGCAGTTACATTGATGTTAGGTGTAGTTTTGAGAGCGTTAGTATAGAGATACAGTTTGAATCTTAAGTAATATTCTTTACTACGTGCCCGGTTTCTTAAATCTTAGAATGAAGATAAAACGAATTCAATTTTTTTTCTTCTGCGGGACGTTTCTAGGCATCGATGAATTCCAAACCGGTATTACGCACAGTTTTAATGACATTATTTATTTATTATAAGAACGGGGTCTTGAAGGAAAAAAAACAGCCATTATTCCGAACTTCTCAGTAAAACTAAACACGCTGCTTATAAGTCGGACAAGAGAACACCGCTGAAAACGTAATAAGGTAAAAATCGAGACACAAACGGCACATCCGCTGAGAATTGTGCCTATTCCGGCGCAACTACAACGGCGAACTTTTTCCTTTCCGAACGGTGCCGTGGTTCTGTAAAAGGCCCACTCTAATCAAGGCAATCGATTTTAAATCAGTGTGCCTCATCTTCGGATTGCTGGCGTATTTACTTATTTGGTTTATATAGCGATTATGCGCCGTTTGTATTCAGTTCACTTTTTATTCCTTAAACGTCCGCGAGTCTGTTGCGGTTGTATTTTTTTGCGCGGTCCGTCTAGACGGTTTACACGTTTGCTGGGCGAAAATATAAGAGGATTTTAGCGGATTGCGTTCGGATAGCGGATGGTAGGTACACGAGCGTACGTGGAGTAATACAATTTCGAGTTCACAACGCTGGATGTTTCACGCAAAGCAATAAGAGATGGATGTATAAAACTGATTACGTTGAGAGCAATGTTGTATGGAAACGAATTTTTATTCTGTCTGCTCTAATAAAAGTTTTTGCTTACAATTTGGTGAAGTAAAAACAAGGAATGACAAAAAAGTCTAAACAATTTGTTCCAAATTGGTGACAAAGTAGTACAACGAAATGTCGAGTCCAAATCATAAAAAAGGCAATAGTAAACGCGCTTTCAATCCTTTTATGTAATACTTATTAGATTAAAAACAATAACGTAATGGAGGAAGTTAGGTATTTTAGGGAGCTGGGCTTTATTTACAAGAATAAAAGCACCACATCACTGCAAAATGAAGATTAATTTTCGGCATTATACTGATTCTTTATGTACTTTTGTTAGTTTATCCACAATTTTAATAAAGTTTTTCTGCTATCCTATGTGCTCATAAATGGATGCTTTCTTCCCTAAAAAGAAGAAAACATCCATCGTACTAAACATTTTAGTAGAGTAATAATACCAACAGAATAATATATTTGTTAAAGTAAGGGCATACTTTAAACCACATTCGGATGCCTGTGAAATGGCGGCAGTCTAAACGTTGTTTAATGTGATTAGACGTATTTATTAAAAAATTAATGACCGTGCGGTAGTCAATTTTCGTTACCTGAGACATTTTCATGCACTGATCACGTTCAATGGCTGGCTTCTAAGAACTACTACTCTTCGAGCGTAATATATTGTAGTGATATTTTTGAGTAAATAATAGTTAAATTGCAATTAGATCAATTAAATGAATTAAATTAATCTAAATAATCCCAGGGTGTACTTTTTTAGTAAATCGTGAGCAACCTCACTTATTGACTTTTTGCAAATTAGCAATTGAACTAACTTTATTTAACTAAGCTTACAAATATATGCTATTTTTCTACATACTCTCCTGCTCTAGAAATATACGTTTCCCATCGGATTGGGAGCTTTTTTATTCCATCATCGTAAAAACTCTTCGGACGTTCGTGAAGCCATTGGAGCACAAACGCTTCCACCGCTTCACTGTCGTCGAAACGCTGGCCTCCAAGCGCTTCTTTGAGGGGCCCAAAAAGAGGGAAGTCACAAGGTGACAAGTCTGGACTATAGGGTGAATGTTCCAGCGTTTCCCATCCTAATGCATCCACTTTTTTCATCGTGGCGTTAGCCACATAAGGCCTGGCGTTGTCATGCAGAAGAATGACACTTCCGGCCGATTGCTTCTTCCCTTTCCTTCGAAATAACAATTTCGCGGCATCCAGTACTTCACAATAATATTGCACATTAATTGTGCGTCGATCGTTGAGAAAATCAACGTGAAAAGCACTTTGCGGATCAAAAAAAAACTGGCCTCGGTCACACTTGCCCTTGGGCGGGGATCATGATTCTCGTTCTCGACCTTTTCGCGCTCTCCAGAAAATGTTTTGTGTCATGCAAACACACGGGTTCTTGACAGGGTGTTGTCCCCGAACTGTGTCTGTAATCGCTCCAAAATTTCGGTTGGGTTCAGCCCCTCCTTGGCCAAAAACTTGATGATAATCCGCTGCTCCACGGTGACATGTACTTCTTTCCCGCTCATGGTTTCTTTTGATACTAAAGGGACCCGAGAGAGTTGCGGTCGGTTCTCCCCTCTCGCTACCGGTACAGTCTACCTGCCCCTTCCACATCTAGAAACCCTCCGGAATTTTTAAGAAAATCAGTCCCGTTTATATTTGATACACCCTCGTCAAACCCTATCCGATAGCTAATTAAAAATTAAATTGTTAAATTGAATTTTAAAATTTTAATTTTAGAATTAAATGATTGGATTTTATTTTCAATTTTTATTTATTTATGGCCAAATATTTTTAATTCTTGGTACCTGTGCACTGTTGCATCCCTTCGGTATCCTTTTCTTAAGATCGTAACTGGTCCTCGATAGATGGTCAAGAAGATTGGTTCTCGGGCCTTGATATTTTCAAATTATAATGTCGAAAGGGCTTATAACAAGTTGTATTGCAGTTTATTCTCAGTAAAGTTTCATGTTTATTTAAATATTTAAAGAAAATATCGAAGAATTTTGTAAAATATTTATAAATCGAAACTTTGTTTATATCTCTCTGATCTGTTTTTGTTTTAAGCCCCCAGTTGACTACTTGTTGATAAATAAACTTGACTCCTGAATGTCCATTTGAAATTTTATTCGCTTCCTTGGTTACGGTGGTTTAATTCTGCAGGTACGGTAGTGCAATAAAATGTCGTTTCCATGTAAATGATGTATTTTGAAATCCTAGTAACAATAACCAAAAAATTAATGCTAATATAGCTCATGGTGTTGGTGGAATCATTCCCGGCAAAAAACAAAGCAAGGGAAAAGGGTCATCGTAAACCCGCGAACATGTTTCTGCCTAGCCGGCGTCATCAGCGCGGTTCCGTACGTGTCCTTCTCCCTCGCTATTGTTTTTCACCTCTCGAGTATATGTTGCCATTCTCCACGAATAGAATCACGATATATCTCCCTACGCCACCTAGCGTCGAGAAACAGACATGCTGTCTAGAGAATAGCGACAACAACTCAGGATGCAGACTCCTACCACCTATCGAGCAGCTCCTGGGCTACTTAACGCAAGATGGCATGGCGCCTAAGACGCCGCGTGTCCACACCTTTAAACAATTGCTACAGGCTTACCATGATGTATTAAAATACACATGAAAAGATTGCCTAGTAACAATAACCAAAAAATGAATGCTAATATAGCTCATGGTATTGGTGGAATCATTTCCAACAAAAAACAAAGCAAAGGAAAAGGGTCAGCGTAAACCCGCGAACATATATGTATATGTTGCCATTCTCCACGGATCGTGATTCTGTTCTTGGAGAATGGATGTTAGTCCTTTTTCTTTTAACAATATATAATATGTATAAAATATAGGTAGTTGTACAAATTAGTATAATATACATATAATAAAATGGTCCACATGCTAATCTTAAAATGTTCTGGAAATTTGTTTTCATTAACATAACATAATTAAATTAGTAGAGAAAAATGTATTTTTCGAAATAACTGAAAAATGCTTACAATTGAAAATATGAAAGTTCCCATGAAGATATTCTATTTCGACTTTTATTAGCATTTTGAAATTCATTTAACATTCTTATGAACGTACTCTGTATGTTAAAAAAAATAATTTTAAAAATGATATATCGGAACCTATATAGCACCAAATATCAGAAATGCATATAGACATATTTCAAATAACTCGAAACCAATGGTATATACACGTAAAGAATTATTCCAGCTGATGCGCGTTGTATTATGAATATAAGTTGCAGCCATAAATTTTACGATTATTAATTATATATTATATATTTATTTAACCAAATCTGTGGAACAGTTACTAAATGTTTTCTTGTGTTTTATTTTTCTATAGCTTCTATTTATTTTAACAAAGTTGTTGCAATATTTGTGCAAATAACAGCTATCTCCTTGGTATTTCATTTTTGAGGTTAATAGTCACAGGTATTCTAATATCAATTGATTTAATTGCGTTTAGTAAGCTTTTTACATATAAACTGATATTTGATTTAATTCCTGAATAACTACTTGGAATTAAAATGAGATTTGGGTCGATCGGCAGTGCAAAAATATGTTAATGACTACATTTAGGTGATTATCTGCTATATTTTAAGTAAATTCTTATTAAATTTATGTAGATAACAGCTATTTCGATGGTATTTTACCTTTTTTGACAGTGGTATTGATAGATATTAAAGTAACATTTCAAGAATTAATTTAATTCACGATTGAACTTGCTTAATCGTGATTAGTAACGTCACAAAGTGAAGTTAATCAGAATGTACGTGCTAACTCGTGATTAAATATTTAATTCGCTTTTAGGAACAGGTGGGGGGGGGGAGGTATTGTTAGAAATAGAAATAACCGACATTATCTGTCAAATAAATAGCAACAATTTCTTTCTAAGCAATTCATCTGTTTATACCGGAGCCGATCGTTAGTTTTGAAAAATTGAGAAAATATTTACATACTACAAAAAAATTGCGAAAGGAAAAGGACGCTGAAATTGCATTATTGATGGAAATGTTATTACCGCGAGAAATAAATAATATGACATATGGGTCTCTTTATTTGTTTAATACACTTTGAAGTGGTGCCAACGTTATCGCAATTGACGCATTTATGCGAAATGTACCGGTCGTTTCACAATAATATTTACGCATTTTGATGGACGACTTCACTATTAAATCAAAAAAATCCTTGCTCCTAAAGCGATTTTCCGGCGGAAGTGGCGTTCTAATATTTGTAGAAATAAGTAAAATATGTAACAATTGAGTCGTTTTAACAATAGCATTGCTTATTCTACATGTCTACAATGATGTGATTGTTGATGTTTCAACATCAAACTGTGTAAGTTGTTCAACAATCTAACGACGTTACATTACACAACATAGTAACAATGGAATACGTCTGTGTACCAGTCACCCTATATATTGTTTATTTAAGCACCTCTTTTATTATTTCATCTCCGCTAAACAAAAAAGAAGCCTAAGAAAAAACGTAGCTCAACTTCGTCACCTAATGCACAGCTTCATTGACCTGTTAGTTTTACGTTTCCTTTTTCTTCTTTTACAGCACCGCCAGTTTTTACGGAGCTGCCTCGCGATCAGAAGGTCAGCCTGAACGGAGTCGTTGAATTTCATTGCGCGGCGACCGGCAATCCACCGCCGTCCGTCTTCTGGAATAAAGAAGGCTCTCAACTGCTCATGTTCCCCGACACTTCGCACGGACATATGCACGTCAGCTCCGACGGAACGTTAAGGATCCAAGGCGTGCAGCGAGAGGACGCCGGATTTCTAGTCTGTTCCGCTTTAAGTGTAGCGGGATCGAATACGGCGAGAGCTTTCCTTCAGGTAATTCTTTTCGTAAATTACGAGCTAGGTGATATATCAGGGCTTTTAGTGGTTCGCCAAAATGTTGAAAGTTAAACCTCAGAAGCGGATGTGTCTAGGTTAATGGAATCGAAATATAACTTAACTTTAAATTAAATGCGAATGAAAGCTTTTATCGCGGTTCTTAAAAAATAATAAAAGAAGTAAAACTGTCTATACATCGTAGATCTTCATTTCAAAATTCGCGAGGTATGTACATATTAGAACCCTTTGTATTAAATTGTATATTTGTGTTTATAAATTATACAGGATCTTTGCTTGTAAAACTCGTTTGTGGTTTGTAAAACAAACTTCCAATTAATTCTTGAACAACAGCACTTGCAAAGGACGAAGTAATAAACACAAGTAAATCATTACAACTATAACAAGATTTTTACACATAACACACATACTGTACCCCCGAAAAATATTGAGTAGTATCCCGTTTTATATTGCAAAAATACTTTACTATATTAAGCAAAAGCTGACTAAAGAACAAATAAAAAAAAACAAAAGTATTTACCAAATTTCCGCCGCTCATTTTGCGGCTTCTTCAGGGTACTATAAAAGTGCAATAAAATAACTACAATTGTCTTTCATAAAATTCTTGGAGTAACTCACATAACTTCAAAAATATTAAAATATATGAAAATAATTTGTCTGTTCAGGTTTATATTCAAAAATATAATAAACGAGATAAGGGCGACATAAACTTAAAAAATTAACAAACAGAAAACAAAACAGAAAAAGGTATTTTACATAAAATCATAATATGATACCAGATATTTAAGAATTATATTATACAGGGTGTTAACTAATTGGCGGAAAATGGGCTCCTAACGATATTGTCTGCAAAATTGTGAGTTGAAAATCTTAATATGAAATTTTCGTAAGTGTCTTTGTTTGGCCACAGGATACATTTTTGTAATTTAGAATTTTGGCAACGTTACATGACGTTTAATTAAATAAGACTATTTACTGATTAAACAAAGTAAATTAGAACAAAGATAATAAATAGTAACCATGATAACGAACATTTTAAAGAATTATTACGACAAATTTTCAAAATGAAAACCATTAACTTCGATGTGGCGTTGAAGTATCCGAGGAATAGCATCTTTGACTGATTGTAACATTTCAGGACTAATTAGCTGGACGGCTGCGTTAATTTTGTTCCTCACGTCTTGTTGATTTATTGCTGGTGTCGCATAAACTTTATCCTTTAGAAATCCCCAAAGAAATCGAGGGTATTAAGATCTGGAGATCTCGCAGGCCACGCAATGGGGCTATTATTGGCAATAATTCTGTCCCAAAAATGTTCCTCCAGCCAGATGCGTACGGCACGTGCATTATGAGCAGGAGCTCCGTCATGCATGTAATACATGTTTGGTCTTAGCACTAAAGGTAAATTGTCTAACATTTCTTCTAAGACATTTATGTAGCCTTCAGCAGAGAATTTACGTTGATGTCCAAATTCCATGTCCAAATTGCATGAGGATTTTCGTCTGCCCAGAAATGCGTGTTGTGAATGTTAAAACAACCATCTCTTGTAAATGTGCATTCACTGTCCATAATATTTTTTGTAAAAAATCTGGTTGTCTATTTATTAATACCATCATTCTATTGCAGTAATTTACCCTGGCAACGTTATCTTCGAGATATAACAGTTGCACTTTTGTTGAATGGTATGGCCGCAGAAGATTCTCAGTAAGTACAGAATGTACAGTGCTATTGGACATATTAAAAGTTCTACCAATTTCTCTCGTGCTAAGTTGAGGGTCTTCGTACACATCTTTCAAAATACGTTCTTCAACATCCACTGTGCGTCGAATCCTTGGTACTCCTGCATTATTACGCATAGCTACAAATGTACCTGTTTCTCTTAACCGAGTATCCAATCTTCTAATTGTATTGTAAGAAGGCACACGACGATTTGGATATCTCACTCGATATTCCTCTACGGCTGCATGAGCGTTTCCTTTACAGAAGCCAAATACCATGTACATGTCGGCATATTCATTAAAAGTAAAATCCATTGTAATAGCAATACAAAACCAGTAACCTAATTATAGCAAAAGTGAAGTACAATGGATGTAATGTTCTACTTTGATACTTACAAAAATAGTTATGTCAATTTTCATAAATACATATTATATTGTTGTCAGATCTATTTTTCTATAATTTTCCCTAAAAAAAAATTCTAAATTCTTAATTAAGTAATGAAACGGCAACGAAGTTCTAGCATTTTTTACCAATGGCTTCCTCAGTGTCAATAATTGACATAAAATCCCAAACATTGAAAGATTTATCTACTTCTAATATTCAAAATTCTGAACTTTGATGAGCCGGTGTAACCAAACGAGGATTTTTATAAGATTTTTATATTAGGATTTTCAACTCAAAATTATGCGGACAATATCGCTACGAGTCCATTTTCTGCCAATTACCGAACACCCGGTATACAGCGTGTCCACCTAGTGCGTGGACGGACGGCAATTCCCTTCCTGAGCAATTTAGAGAATAAAAAATATTCGGAGACAGATGCTGCATAACATAAAATTAAATCCTGGTATACAGGATGTTCAGCTTCTGTTGCGCACGATACAAGTTCAGTTTTTAAACGGAACACCTGTGTATTATTACGATTTTAAATGCCTCTCTTCAATTCATGCCAACTTTCATCAATATTTCTTATACGTACCTATCTATCTTAGTTTTTATTACTAAATCCACGAGAAATTATTTGGAGAGAATGATGCCAAGGTGCTCTCTCATCCATCCAGCAGTCCAGATTTAAGTGTCATTGAAACTTCATGAATCAACACTTAAGAAATAATTCTCAACGAACCATTCCAGAATTGCGGAATAAATTACAAGGAAATTGAAGCAGTTTTACTCTAGAATTTTGTAACTCTGTTGTAGACACCATGCCCCCTCTAATTAAGGCGGTTATTAAAGCTAAAGGAGATATAATGCCTTTTTTAACTATGGTTATATGTAATTGTTCCAACATTTTGTTGTCGGCAGTTTTGATTGTTAAAAGTATAATTTTTAATCAATTTGTAAGCAAATTCTTTTTTGTCTTAAAAGTATTTTTTGAAATACACTAAAAACATTGTTATATAATATCTCTGGCTATCTGTTAGATCGTTCCACCAAACCAGTGTACTTTTTCAAAAGCTATGATTTATCCCAACATATGTATACATGTTAGGGCTCGTATGTACGCTCCATACAGTGTTATTGGAGTGGTGTGTAACATTGCTTTTATTTGCAATTATACGATTTCTTAATTTTTTGGATCATTAACATCACGTAAAGGTTGAACTATGTAAGTATCTATGGTCAGTGTTATCTGAAATGCACTGTATGTGAAAATGTACAGTATTTCTCATTTTTTTCAAGAGCACTAAAATGTTCCTTTCTGAAATAAACGATTCAATTACACTGTTGCGGTAATAGTTCTCTCTGAAGATTTTTTGAATATAATGGGACTCTTTTTTGTTGAAAAATTATTAAAATCTTCATTCGTTCTTGAGATATCGCGCTGTCCCATTTCTCACGGAACACACCTTTTACTTATATGAGAAAAATAAGCAAGCTAATTTGGTTAAAATCATATGAAATTCGATTGTAGTTAATATACTAGAAATAAATCCAATCGATCTTTCGGTACCCAAATCCTAGCTTACTTACAGGCTTTAGAACCTGTTGCCAATTTGCTAGCCGATATCCTAAATTTAATTAATGGATATGTTACCACTTAAAATACTACATGGGCTGAAAAGTCTTTGGCCTGACACATAGATGGCGTCAGAAATCAAAAATCCATATGCGTGCCGGAGAGTACCAACCTTAACTAGAACGCTGTCAAAATTTCATGACATTTCATTTACTCGTTCTCAAGTTATTGCTCTCGAAGTGACGCTACCTCTGCTATTTTTGTTTACCATGGAAAAAAGTGAATTTCGTGTCTTGATAAAACATTGCTTCCTGATGGGAAAAAATACTGTTCAAGCAAAGCAATGACTTAATAAGTGTTACGGAACATCTGCCCCAGCCAATTCAACCGTAAAGTATTGGTATGCTGAATTTCGTCGTGACCGTACCAGCACAAATGATGCAGAAAGGCCAAATGAGGCAGTTACGCCAGAAAATATCAAAAAAATTCGTGAAATTGTGCTGAATGACCGCAAAGTGAAATTGAGTGAGGCATCTCAAAGGAACGTGTAGGTCATATCATTCATGAATGTTTACACATGAAGAAGCTTTGCGCGCGTTGGGTGCCGCGTTTCTTAACAATTGATCAAAAAGACCAACGTGTCAAACTTTGGAAGGAGAATCTGGCACTTATTACGCGCAATAAGAAGGATTTTTTGCGGCGCTTCGTGACAATGGATGAAGCATGGATCCACCACTACACTCCTGATTCCAATCGGCAGTCGGCAGAGTGGTTATTGCCTGGTGAGAGTCGTCCGAAGCGCCCAAAGACGCAACAATCAGCCAGTAAAGTGTTGACCAGTATTTTTTGGGACGCCCACGGTATAATATTTATAGACTACCTTAAACATGGTAAAACAATCAACAAACAATATTACTGTGTACTATTGGATCGATTGGACGTCGAATACAAGGCAAAACGACCGCACATGGCGAAGAAAAAAATGCTCTTTCACCACGACAACGCCCCAGCTCGTTCTGCTCGCGATACGACCGATAAATTGAAGGAATTGCGCTACGAATTGGTTCACCACCCACCGTATTCGCCCGACCTAGCCCCTGATTGAAAATGTGGCTCACTGGCAAAAGATTTCACTCAAATGAGGAAGTAGGGTTGGAAACAGACGCCTATTTTGAAGGACTTGACGCGCAGCACTACAAAACCAGCATCGAAATGTTAGAGGACCACTACAATAAGTGGATTACTCTAGATGGAAATTATGTCGAAGAATAAAACAGTTTTTTCATTAAAAATGTAGTTTTTTCATTGGTAGGCCAAAGACTTTCAACCCATGTAGTAGTAGTTGCATTTGAATATTCATTTAAAAAGTTTTGGAATTTTTTTTCGTAACCAAGAAGAAATTCAGATTCAAACTTCAATAATGTAATACCATTAAATAATACAGCACATATGGTAAAAGTTCTATAACGATAATCTTTCCTTTCCAGGTTACTTCGATGGCAGACTTACCACCACCAATCATTCAAATAGGTCCCGCCAATCAAACATTACCATTACACAGCATCGTCACGCTATACTGTAAGGCAACCAGTCCTGAAGGAAACCCGCCCACGGTGCGTTGGCTTAAGGACAACAAAGTTTTACAGGTGAACAACTTGCCTGATCGATATTCGATATCGCCGTCCGGAACGCTGGACATTGACGGTAAGTAGGTGAATCCAATTTGCGAAGTTAACGCGACCATCGCTCGAAAAAGGGTCGCAGGAGACAATATAGCGAATTGAGTATGCAAACTTAGTTGACGACAACAGAAAATTTTTCTTTCGACGCAAACTCGTTTATCTCTCGGGATGAGTAATGGAAAAGTTTCCGATAACTTTTATTTAGACCTCGGATGAATCGCCGATGTATCCATATTGCGGGCCTGTCTTCACTTTAAATTTATTAATATGAGTCATAATGAAACATCTTGCACTATTTCAGCATTTCGTTATTTTCGATCTTAACATTGAATCTGAAACAAACAATTTCTGTTTAGACAGTATTCTATTTTTAGAAAGTATAATTGAAATACAGAAATGCTTCTGAGCTCCTTGCGCGATTGTTTAAAATAAACTCTTTGATGTATAAATAATTATAGAATTGTTTGACACGAGATCAATTAGGGAAATGCTTTAATATCTCTTGGATATTTGAAATGTATATGTTACGCGATTAAAACGGTTGAAAGATTAAAGGAAAAAATGCAGAGTGCGACAGAAAATAGAAGAATGCCTCAGTATTTATAGTTTGATTTAATTTTCCATTTTCATATTGGATGTAGATAAATTATACATCTAAGTCAATAAATCCTATAACATACGGTTTCCTTAATGATTCATTCCGCAGGAATTGTTTAAGTATTAGCATTTATAATACTGGATATTGCAAGGGGAACTAGAAAAGTTTATTTAATCTTTCAATGTAGACGATAATTTCCGTACCACTCTCCCTAATTTGAGATATTTAGGTCGTTTGTCCTTCAAATACTAGGTCACTGTGGAATATATTATATTCTTTTTGTTTTCAAAATACACATAGGCGTATGTATTTGTAGATGTGTTTATTCGTTTGGAGGTTTCCCTTCTGTTTTTTACAGAAATAAGTGGATTGCGTCAAATCTGAGCAAAACCGAAACCAAACTAAATTGTGAAAGATTAGTTTATTTGTTTAACATGCAATAATAGCAGGGAGATTTCATGACTGTTTTTCTTCTTTGTGCTTACAAGGGAACACAGGTAAGTGTATCTTACCGATTTAAATGAAACCTTGTGGGTTTATAGACCGATGTAGTGTAAGAACAACGATAACTATCTTGGTTCACCCTAAGCTCAACACTACCCTTCGCTGTTTGACTCAACAACTCAGAAACTATAAGATATCAAAAAAGGTTAAAACAAGATTTAAACTGTTTTACATGCTCCTAACGATGGCGTAAATATTTTCCCTATAACAAATATTTGTTTAGGGAAACAGTCCCCTACCCTCTTAATTGTTTGCAATTTTATATACAGGGTGTTTATTAAACATACGACAAAAATTCAAGGGGTTATTCCATGAACTATTCTAAGAATATTTTGTATGTTTATGATTTTTGAAAAACCCCTTTGTTTCGAAGATACAAAGCGAGAAAAATTTTCGACAAAACCAATTTTGATATTTTTGAAATTATTAATGTAGCCGAAATAAAAATATGGCGTACAACACTGGACTTACCGAGTATGAAAAAATTGTAAAAACGCGTTGTTATCTTTTAACAACATTCCGATTACAAAGAACGGCTGTTTTACCCACTAACAATAGGCAAGTGCAGACATAGAAAAGTAGATCAGTTAAAACGTGGATTTCATTTGAATACGTTTCGTGATTGATCATTTTGTATGTGTCAAATTTGTTGAGACTGATTGACGTGTATTTTCTGTCTTTTAATACTTAAACTTTTGTTAGTGAAGTCCTCTATCATGAATCGCTATACGAACGCCGAGATGACTGACGTGCATTTCATTTATGGACTTGCTGATGGCGATTCATTAGGAACTAGACGGTTGTACATTGAACGATTTCCTGACCGTAATGTTCCTGATAGAAAAACCTTCCAAAGTATTCATCAACGTCTTCATGAAACAGGCACATTGAAACGAAGTGGAGGACCAGGAAGGCCAATGACAGTAAGAACGGTAGAATTAGAAGAGAATGTGCTGGGCATGATAGAGGAAGATCCAGGTACTTCTACTCGAAAAATTGCAAATACTTTGAATGTAAGTAATTGGACTGTTTGGAAAATTCTTAGGGAGTATTTGTTGTACCCATACCACATACAACGCGTTCAGGCACTTCTTCCTGCTGATTTTCCTCCACGGATTGCATTCTGTCAGTGGCTTTTGCAGACATTGGTTCAAATCCCTCAACTACTGACACTGATTCTTTTTACCGATGAAGCGAATTTCTCAAGAAATGCAATAAGAAATTTTCACAATAACCATGTGTGGGCTGAAAAAAATCCACATGAGGTACGTGAAGATCGTTTTCAACATCAGTTTTCGTTGAACGTTTGGTTAAGAATTGTGGGTGACTAGCTAATTGGACCGGTATTTCTACCAGGAAGACTTACCGGCGAGGTGTATCGAAACTTTTTGGAACAAACGCTACCTCCCTTTCTGGAGGATGTACCATTGGCAACAAGAAATGCAAGGTGGTTTATGCACGATGGTGCACCAGCGCATTTTAGTGTGGTTGCTCGTGAGTTTTTAACAGCAACATACGGAGATCGTTGGATTGGTCGAGGTGAACGTCACTTATGGCCTGCTCGATCCCCGGACTTAAACCCTCTGGATTATTTCCTATGGGGCCATCTAAAGTCATTAGTTTATTCTACTCCAGTGAAAAATGTGGAAGATTTAAGAAATCGGATAATTGCTGAGTGTACTTCGATAAGAAACGACCCTGGTGTTTTTGAAAGAGAACTTTAAAATGAAATTATTTGTAATAAAATGTTGGTTTTGTCGAAAATTTTTCTCGCCCTGTATCTTCGAAACAAAGGGGCTTTTCAACAATCATCAAAAGACAAAATATTCTTAGAATAGTTCATGGAATAACCGCTTGAATTTTTTCCGTGTATTTAATAAACATCCTGTATATACATATAGGGTGTCTCACCGGGAACTGCATCGACCGATATATGAAAGAGTAGGTACTGGAAAATTCTGAAAACTTAGTAAATGTACTATAGCCTACATGTACTATTAACTTAAAAATATTTTTAATAATCTGACACTTCCGGTTATACCGAAAATAGCTGTCAACTCTGTTATTTTCAAAAGAACAGCCTATATATTATTACATTTTTAAATACCTAATTGCATTTTATGGCTTGCTTGATGAAACAACTATGTTACCATTTCTAACCATATTTAGAATATTTGCATTTTTTTTTAAATTTTTGACAAATGGCGGGGTGCATGTGAACTTTTATAACTGAAAGTGTTTAACTTGGAAAATTGAAGTTTTGCAGAACGGTTGACCGTATAGGGTAGGATTCGAAACCGAATGAATTTTTGGGGAAACATTACACAGCGTGTCCGACATTTACGATTAAACTTTCAAATGGAAAAAATGTCAAAACATATTTTTTTTCAAATACCTATTTTTATCTGTATTATCATATTGCTCTTACAAAAAAATATCTTATTCATTACGCATCTAAAATTGATACTTTTCAAGATATTTAGAAAAGTATGTATAGTTTGTATTCTTAGAAAAGTACCCGCCAATGTATGTACGGTGTAAGAATGCAGCGTATGTAGTTTTTTTTTAATATTCGGTATATCTAAGCTAGTCACCATTGATGAAATGTTACTTAGTTTTTAATTACAAACAATGCCGGAACGTTTAAATTATACGAACGAAGGTTACTTATACATAAATTTCCTTATTATTTATGGAGAATGCAATAAAGTTATCAAGAACATGCGATATCTTTGCCGCTCGGTATCCACAAAAACAGAAACTGTCACCAAACACAGTTAAACGAATAATACAGAATTTTAAGCAAAAATTCAAAATCATAAACCTATTGTTGATGATGCCAACATGGAAATCGTCATTTTGAGATACTTCGCAGCATATCCAACAATGTCTTTAAGACAAGCTGCGCTGGAATCAAGGTTATCTAGGTGCTCAATACGTAGAATACTTCGCAAACATAAGTTTCCCCCATACCTGTTTTCCATGGTTCAGCAACTAAAAGAAATTGGTTTCTCAAGAGGAGTGGGCTTTTGTGAATTTATTTTAACATGGTCTCAAGAGAATGAATTATTTTTGGACCACATTACCTACTAAGGAGGATTGTGTGCTCCGAGTAACGCATGCATTTGAAAGTTTGAGCTAAGAATCAATTAGAAAGACTACTACTCATGAAGAATTAATTCGGAGATGCGAAAAGTGCCGGGAAATTCAAGGACGTAACTTTGAACTTTTGTTGAAATAAATCTTACGTTTTTTACCGTTTACTTTACCTTTTTTCGTAATTTAAACACGATGTATTTTGCATCGTCAACAATAGGTTTATGGGTTTGAACTTTTGCCTTGGCGGATACGAAATATTTAAAATATCGTATTATTCGTTTAACTGTGTTTGATGATGGTTTCTGTTTTTGTGGATATCGAGCACCAATCAAGCACCATGTGCTTGATATCACTTTATTGTGTTCTCCATAAATAATAAACCAATTTAAATAATTTTCGTTCGTATAATTTAAACGTGCTGGCATTGTTTTTATTTGAAAACCAACTGACATTTCATCAATGCTGGATTGTTTCCTAATGGTCATGACTAACCTGCGCAAATATGCGGTAACAGCCAGAGGCGTGGCGAGCGCATAAAAGTTTACACATAAAATAGAAGGTAAGAAAGAAATTATAAAACGTGTTGAAACACTTACCGTTTTAAAAGTCTTCCGTGAAATCACAAACTGGGTAACATCTGTTAAATATTTGAATCATTAAATATGTTTCCACAGCTGTTTCAGTCGAGTACGACGTGCGGAATAAATGTTTTTTAATGCCGAAAACGACCGTTCGACATCTAGCGATGTTATATTTGCATATTTAAAATAATCTTTGAAACAACTTAATGCATCTTCACATGCACCTTCACAAATTTGTCTTAATATAAGAACATCGGAGTCTTTCTCTAAAACATTTTCAAATTTTCGTATTACACACCAATTTGTTTCGCCTTCTACAGCGCATAACTGTGCCTGAACACCATTCACAATTTGGACAGAATCCACTAGCGACATTGAAACATTTTGTAATTTTTCTATTCCCTCCGCTAGTCCGAAGTAATTGTTGTGAATAGTTTGTAAATCTCTTTTAACCTATCTTGAAATATTTCCTGGCTTTTCTTGATTGCTGCAGCTTCTGTCGGATTGAATTTTAAAACTACCTTCTTGACTTGATCAAAATATTTGTTGTAGTAAAACACAGCCTGCAACCATGTTCCCCAACGTGTAACAATCGGCTGTGGTGGTTTAGGTAAATCAGGACACAGTTTGTAAAAT
Source organism: Dynastes maya (assembly GCA_029619315.2). NCBI lineage: Eukaryota > Metazoa > Arthropoda > Insecta > Coleoptera > Scarabaeidae > Dynastes > Dynastes maya. The sequence continues at coordinate 39,255,914 of JAROYE020000005.1, forward strand.
AATCAATGCATTTACTAGCGCAAAACATGTAGGAATAGTTTATGCCGCAAGATTTAGAGTATGGATTTTGCACGTTACATGTAAGAAGTTACCACTGTGTTCTTTAAGAGATCGGCCCAAAGAACGCATGTTTGCGGCACCATCACTCATAAACTGTAACACCTTTAAAATCTCATCGGCAGTACAATTTATAACTCTTTTGGAAGCAAGTAAGAAGGGGGATGACGGTCGATGTGGTTCCATTGTACGTACCATTACATTAACCACAGAATGTTTTTGACGATGTGTTGTTTCGTCCACACACAACCACAGTTTTTTATTTTTCAATTCCGTTTTCATTCTTTTTTTTATATGTTCACGAGCAAATGGCACTACATTTCGGATCGATGTCCGACCAGGTAATTTACAGTCCGCATATTTATTCCAGAAGGAGACAAATCTTTGTCTAGTAAACGAAACGATAGATTACATAAAATAAGAGTAACGCATAAATCAAATGTAAATTTTTCTTGGTCTCGTATGCCACTTTTTGCAAAAGAATGCTGTTTGCTTTCGATGTGACGTTGACAATGGCTTCTGGACCAACACATCAAAGGGATTTTACAAACTAGATATTGAATTTTTGCGCCATCGAAAATTAAGTCCGGCATGTCCACTATAAAGTTTTTAACTGTGTCTGCCATTGGTCGTTTTCGCGGTGTACCTAACTGCGACATTTTTAAAGCAAACAAGCGTACAATTACGAAATAAGTTACGACAGCCTACATATACACAGAACTACTCGCACACAGCATCGATTTAGTACTGACGCTGTGAACGCGTGAAATAAATAATCGCCGACTCCGCACCACATATTTACTACACTGACTGTTACCGCTGTTTGCCCAGACTAGTCATGACTAACCTAGATATACCGAATATTTTAAAAAACTAGGTAAGCTACGCTCTTACACCGTACTTGCTAGTACCTTTTTGTAAGAAAATTTTGCTAAAATACACATTTTCTAAAATATCTTGAAAAGTATCAATTCTAGATGCGTAATGAATATGACATTTATTTTGTATTTTTGTAAGAGCAATTTGATAAGCAAATAGAAATAGGTAGTTGCATTAAAAAAAATCAGTTTTGACACTCCATTTTAAATTTTAGTCGTAATTGTCGGACACATTGTACAATGCTTTCGACAAATTCGGATTCTAATACTAACCTATACGTCCAACAGTTCCGCAAAATTTAAATTTTTCAAGTTAAACACTTTCACGATTACAAAAGTTCGCACGCACCCGGCCATCTGTCAAAAATTTTCAAAAAATGCAAATAAGGAATTGCGTACACCATGCACAACGAATAAATGCAGGCTTGCCACAAATACCGCATTTTAATGTACTTTGTGCATTCTTCGGAAAGGAGAATCTTATAGGGTTTTCAAAATATGGTGGCTGTTCGGCGATGTGTCCACTGTAATACCAAGCATATTTAAACGGATTGATGAATCTTGGCGATGACAATTGGTTTTGAGTTAAAGATTGCAACTGAATAATACTGTTTCTTTGGTGTAGGATTATATCGTAATCAATAAGTGATACTTCATCTGAAAATGTTCTCACAACATTTTTCCATATTCTAATAGCGTAAACGTTTGAAGGTTGTACCATTGAAGCTGTCTTGTTTTGGAATTGTGAAAATATTTACTTTTTTGTTCGTTGGTACTAAATTTTACGTATTACTCGGACAATGCCCACTCCAGAAATCCAATAACAAGATAGTTTCAGCTCCAGTATTTGGTAACATCTGTAAACAAATTTTTAAAATGCTAAGAAGTTAGTAGGTCTATAAACCCAGGAAGTTTTTTTAAAATCGGTGAGTAACACTTACCTGTGTTCCCTTATTAGTAGAGCCAGGTAACAGATTAAATCTTTAAATTCATTACAAGAGCGGCTAAGAAAGAAATTACATTATCTTATAGCCTTCTCTCTATAAATAACAAATTAACTTAACTAATTAAAATGGTTCAATTGCTTATATTCTTTTCCTGGGAAAAGAAAACATCTTACCAACCATTCTATCTACAATACAAAATTTACTATGCAATATTACTCCTGTGTAAATAAAGCGTATAAAATTTGAACATGTAGGCATTCAAAAATGCAACTGTAACGTTGAATAAAATTCATATATAAAAAAATTAATGCCATTATAATTGTGACTAGCGAACTCCTGTGAAATTATGCATTGAATTGGCTGGGTATTTACATAACGACCCGGACGTACATCGATCATAGCGTACTCAACCGTGCATTGCAATGAATCAATATTAAATTGTCCCTATTACTATACGCGCATACACTAGATTATATTACGATGACCGCCCCGCATCCACGTTCATTATTCATCGAATTAGCTACGCGAATTGAGGTCTATGCATATTTACCATAGATAGATGCAATTAGTCCGATTCATAACGCTCGGTATTTTTTTGTTACAGATTTGCGTTTAGAAGACTCTGCCCTTTACACCTGCACCGCGACCTCGGAAAGCGGCGAAAGTTCGTGGGCCGCCACCTTGAGCGTCGTTGAAGGAACCTCGGTACCGCTACATAGAAGTCCGGATCCTTCTACTTTCCCAAGAGCACCGGCAACTCCTAGGATATTGAACGCTACTGAATCTAGCATCAGCTTATCTTGGGAAGGCGACGAAGAAGAACCTGGCCTAGTCGGATACACCGTGGAATATTGGAGCCCAGATTTGCAAACCGGCTGGGTAGTAGCAGCTCATCGATTCCCTTATCCGTACATTGATGTACGCGAATTGAAACCGGATAGTTCTTATGTCTTTTTCGTACGTGCAGAGAATGCTCATGGATTATCTCAAGCTAGTGGTGTTAGTGCCGTCGCTAGAACTTTAGCGAACTCACGAACAGTGTTGCGATCTGAGTTGGACACGGCTAGAACGATGTTGAGTACTAAATTAGTTGAATTAACAGACGCGCGCGCTCTAACCTCGAGTTCAATCGAACTAACGTGGACGTTAAGTGCACCCGATTACGTCGAAGGTCTCTACATTCGCTTCAGAGAACTTTCTGGCGGTTCGCATAACTACAACATCTTAACCGTGCTCAACACGCATAGCAGCAGTTATGGGGTGACAAATTTGAAGAAACATACGAAGTACGAGTTCTTCATATCGCCGTTCTATAAAAGCGTTGAAGGTCAACCGTCAAATTCGCGAATAACTCAAACTTTCGAAGATATCCCTTCAGCGCCACCGGATAGTATAACAGCTGGAGTTTTTAATGATACGGCTGGATGGGTTAGATGGTCTCCGCCACCTCCGCAACACCATAATGGCGTTATCTTGGGATATAAAATTGTAATCAAAGGAAGCACCGTACGTACCATGCAAATGAATGCGAGCACTACTTCGGTTCTTATAGGAAATTTAACGACTGGCGCTTTGTATAATGCGAAAGTAGCTGCCTTTACTAGTGTTGGTATAGGACCTTATTCCAATGCGGTGCCTCTCTTGACTGTACCGAGAGCTCAAAGTCCGCAGACTTTAGACCCGTTAGTACCGTTAGTACGTCAGACATGGTTCGTGGTGCTCTTAGCCATGATCGCATTGGTTTTATTGGCGGGAACTGGCGGACTATTATATCTAAAAAGGAAGCAATCTTTGAGTAAACAATTGGGGCATTTAAACGTGCCAGTTGTAAATGCAACCCAGTTGAATACTAAAGAAAGTTTATGGATCGATAAGGGTTGGAGAGCAGCAGATTACGACAAAGATTCGTCGATGCCTCTGGCACAACCTGCCGATTATGCAGAGGTTGATACTAGGAGTCTATCGACGTTCTACAATTGCAAGAAAAGCCCAGACAATCCAACTCCTTACGCAACAACAATGCTTCTACCACCGCCGAATTGGTCCGAAATAATTCCACCGCCACCGGATCACCCTCCCCCAGAATGCCCACGCGATAATAACGCTCCTTGTCCACCACCCAGAGGCGGAAGCAGCTGCGGAAGCGGTGGTGGATACGCCTGTTACGCCGTACACGTTCCTAGCCATTCAGGTAGCCAATGCAGCCGCACGACCCAATATCCGAGAATCGGTTCTTGCAATAACTGCGACGCCCATTGCTCTTTGGCGAGCGGAAGCTCCGGAAGACGTTCGAATCCGAGAGGCCATTGTCACGGACCGCACAACTGTGATAGCGCGAAGATTTGGAACAACCAGCATTGGGAGGACGGCGACGCGGACGTGGAGACGGACAGGCACTCTTGCTCGAGCAGTCATGACACCACGTGCTCATGCAGTGAATCATCCTGCTTATATGCGGAAGCCGGGCCATCAGTTAACGTGAGAGCGATGCCTCAGCACTGTCAGATGAAGCGATGCGTCAAGTAAAATATAGACCGTGTCTTTGTGTTTCGGTGATACTTAATCTCGTGAAATGCGGACTAACAGCAGCAGTAGCAAGCAAACGTCCGATACATATCTAAATTAAGTGAACAGAAATGAAAAAAAAAGACGAACGGAGAGCATCGGAGATGACGAAACGAAACGAACTTTCATATCAATCGACGGCTAAAAAATCTGTGTCCTAATTCTTGAGTTAACTAGTCCGATAGTTGTTTAGTTACCAATTTTTAAATAAAACTCGACTATTACTATACGAACGGTCTTCCTATGCGAAAAATTCGAAACAGCAGCTAAACAGCAAATAAATGGGAGACAGTAGAACGTCATCCCTCTTACAATGCAACAGCGGATAAACATCCCTCGGTGTTACGATGCTATGTGTCATATAAAGAATAAATCATAGAAAGAACAGTTTTATTATCGTAGATGTATCGTAGTATTATCCTCGATTTCTCATTTTATTTTTATTATATAATTATCAATCAATCAACTATATATTTTTTTTTAGTTTTTCAATTTTATTACTCGCTTTTTGTAAAATATAACCAAAGAACTGTCTGGACCCAAACAGGTTCCATCCAATACAATCTCAGACTGAATTCCTACTTTCCTTAGCAATACTAACCGTTTGTATCCTTTTACGAGTAGATTTTATATAAATTGTGATTTAGGATATAATATGAAGTAATAAGAAAAATGGTAAAATAAACGGGAATCGTGTATATAGATTTTGTGAGCTTGTATATATGAATTGTTACTATAATGGTATATAATATAATGACCTATTTGTAAGTTTTTGTAGAGACATTGTGTAAGATATGATGTAGATATTTATTATTTTTGTTCTGTTATTTATAATTGAATAAACCGGTACTTATAATAAAAATTATTCGTTCTATTTATTGTCATGTTATTTCACCTGAGCATCTTAAAAATTAAAAAGGATTCTGAACCAATGAAATAGAATGCATTTATCACTTGCTAGCCATGCCTAACAAGCAAACTGACAGAACTGTGACACTCCGATTTCGATGTAACTTGGTATATTGGTAGACCATCAAAACGTAAAGGACAGGTATTTTTTTTTAGCGGCCCATGTTCACCTTAAGGGGGTGTAGGGTGCACCTGAAATTACCCCCAAAAACGCATTTTTCATCATAACTTCGGAGCCGCGCAAGCTATCGGAATGAATTAAAAACCAAAATGTTCTACTTCAAAGGGGCTTTCAAACGGACTATACATGAATGCTCTTCCCTCTTTGGTGGGGTAGGGGGGAAAAACTTTCACCTCCTTTTAACCACCCTGGCTACAATTTTCGCCCTAAACTGGTCATAATTTTTTTCCACAAACTACATTTAAAAATAAAAGTTACGTTTTTTTGCATTTTTTCCTCGGTTACATCTAATAGAGGAAATATTTTTTATAAAGCACGACCGCACGCATACATATATTCCGTTATTATACCTATCTGATTGGTCTTCCGTTTACTATTTATGTGCATTTGGCATCTACCATGAACGATCTATTAGACAGTGAAAAATTCTGCATTTCGATTTATTTCTAGTGACTATAAATCGCGAAAGAAAATAGAGAACTTGGGATTATATAATACAGTACGAAAATATATTAAAGTGCGTCATAATGTTAGTAAGCTGCGTATATTTCGGTTTCGTTTTCAAAATATTTTCAGATACACGTATGCATATTCCTAAAATAACTTTGAGGTTGTTCTAGAAGGAGTTAATTCGATATTAGTTTCAAAAAATATTACGCGTATGTATATATATAAAGGGGAAATGGTCGAAAAAGAAACACTTTCCGGATACATCAGCTATGGCTGGCTTCACTTTAAATTCACTTAAACATCTTAACAATATTAAAAAACAAACAACACACTTTGCATCTTACATACTTTTACACAAAACAGTAATAGTAAACATCTTACTTTTTTTTAATGAGGTTGTTAGTTCGCGTTATTGATTGTAAACTCCACAGTTGTGGTATTCAGCGAAAAAGTGTTTTATACATAGATATTTTTTACACCATCCGCACTTATTTATAGCTGGTTCTCCACGTTCGTCACAGTGGGACATTTAGGAATCCTGGAAAGAGAATTTTAATGGAGTCGTGAATTCTGCAGGACGCTCCACGAGATATCCACTTTTATACCAGGCATATTTACGCATCTCCTTATATCGTGGTGAAGAAAACTGCAAATGGGTTAGACTTTGCAAACGTAGAAAATTGTCTCTTTGATATAATTGGATGGCAAAGGCAGATAGATCGATAATATCAGACAGCTGTCGAGTAAATTGTTTCCACGAGCGGAAAAAGTACACGTCAAGAGGTTGAATGATACCTTGTCCTTAAGTATGTTACATTGTTTGTTTTATACCTGTTTCTATTTTTTACACTTTTATTTATTCATTTTTATAACATGTACGTATACATACATGAATTGACAATTGTAGTTTTCTATATATGTAAGAACTATTATGACTTATTATGTGGTGGTTTTTATTATAAAATAAACTCTATTTATTATTATTATTGATGATAAGAATGATGATAAGAATAGAAAAAAAAACAACAAAAAAAAGGTAATCCGTTCTCGACTTTTTTAAAAGGAAAATGAGATAATAATTTTATCTAAAGCAAGAGCTGGTTTTAAATACAAAGAAAATTGGTAGACAGGCTCATAAGGCAATTGAAATCTAAATTTATGCCGAAAATTAAATTGAAAATGAAAATTTGTAAAAGATATAGTGAACTGTTTCGTTTACCAATTTTCATTTCCAATTTCATTTTCGGTTTAAATTTAGATTTCAATGAGCCTTTCCACCAATCTTCTTTTTCTCTCAACCCTTACCTGTGACCGCGCGATTCTGGTAAAATTCGAAAGTAGAAAGCTTAATCTCTACAATATACTGCGCGACACTTGATTGAACGCAACATGTATAAATATCTTGGAAATTCAATTCTTTTGAGAATTCATTAATTATTTGTTGTATTTCATAGAAACAAGCAAGTATACGACAGGAATAAATAGCGGATACGGATAACTGCAGCCAATCTGGCATTAGTTTTACTTTCGTATTGTTCCAGGTAGAACCGAAATGACTTCGTTATTTTTATCTGTAAGTGTTTTATAGACAGTGTTGACGTTCGCTTTTAAGTTGTGGGATCATGGGGGGGTGGAAAAACACTCGCAAATTCAGAAAGGGCGACGGAGTGATCGTGTCATTCGTAATTATCTCCGAGACGGAGAAAATTACGGTAGAAAACGTAAAGGAAAAGTTGCCACAGCAACTATCGTGCGTGAAAAACGCAAAATTTTACGGGTAGCTTTGAATTCAGCGGCATCAGCACGTGAAATTAGGGATGCTGTAGGCACGTCGGTATCTGTAAAAACAGTGCAACGAATTATGAAAAGGGCACCAAACATTGTTCGGCAAAAACTAAAGAAAAAATCTGTTTTAACAGTCAGACACAGAAATGAGCGACTGAACTTCTCCAGGACGCATGAGACATGGCGAAAAGTGATTTTTATATACAGCGTGTCCCCGGATTAACGTATGGATAGGTAAGGCAGACAGAAAATTATTGAGTTGAAATTTAATTTTTTGGGATTCTGTCATGCTTGAATAGTAAGTAACTTATGCCAGAATTTTATTGCCGATAAATCAAGTATATCTTGGAAATTTACAAAAAAGGAATTTTTTCAATTAGTAAAATGTATTTTCCGTAGGAAATGCGATAAAAGGGTTATTAAAAAACAATGTTCAGGGTAATAAATTATGCTAGCACTTAGTGTGTAAGCATGGCCAAACCTCAAAAGATGAACATTCAACTCAATAATTTTCTGTCTGCTTTACCTATCCATGCATTAATCCAGGGACACACTGTATATAATACCACTGGATTATCTACAAAATTTATTCAATTCCTTACCCAATAGATTGTTTGAGGTAATAAATAACAATGGTAGCCATACCCATTATTAAGTAATTTTTTATAGTAAGCGTTCAATCAAGTGTCGCACTAATTTTGAAGAAAGGCAGTCTCTTTTGTTACTTCTTTATTTCCATAAGTTATTACGAATATTTTATTGAAATTACGATAAATAATAAACAACAAGTACAAAAAAATGAACTAGTTCTTATTATTTTCAATTAAGTGTCGCGGAGTGTTCTTGGAAAAGAAATATCGAAGAGTACCCTGAAAAGTAAATAATAAGCTTAAAAATACTCGAAAGTTCCGAAAGAAAATAAGGAAAATATTGAAAATATATCTGCATTTATCCGCTTTCTCAAAATCCATAACTGTTGTATCAATAACCACTATTCGCTACAGAATATAAACTTAGCACAAGCGATTTTTAACCATCTACATTGTTCAAATACTCGATTGTATGACGTCCACGTAAGTTTGCACCTCCGTCGTTCTCATCAATTCGAAAGCTTTGAAAACATAAGTCAAGAAATTGACGAACTCCAAAAAACAACCATGTTTAACAAGTCATTATTCTCCAAAAAGTACTCATTTTGAAGATTTGATGATCTTTCCCACTGTCAACACTTTGTAGATGTCATTTATGACCTGATTGAAATCACGAAAGATATCGCTGAATCTTTTTGCAATGACCAAAGTTTCTGGACTAGGTCCATCATGTTTTATATTCATCAGCGCTTTAAAGCATAGAATTTCGTGTTTAGCAAGATTTGATTGAACCTTATAGGGTTATTTATGAAACCTTTAAATATAGCAAAGTAAACCCTTATCTGTTTTCTAGATTTAAGGAAGCATTAATTGCTACATATATAAAAGGAGACAATTCAAAATACTTTTTTCTAAGCATATTGTTCCAATTTTCAAGCTGAAGCAATTATTTGAGAGAAGCAGAAAATAAAACAAAATACCAAAATATTGATTGAAGTTAGAATTGCTCAAATTGTATTATGAAATCAACAAAATATGGCAATAGTTGTTTAAACAACAAAAAGAATTAGTCTAGGTTGAATATTTTCAAATCCTTTTATTATATTATTTTGATAAAACAACCTTTTATGATGCTATTTACAATTATTCTGTTTGAAATTTTTGATTGCTAAATGCAATATTTACATGAACATATTGTATATACTGCAGTAAACGTTTTAAATTAAGTTAGCGTCTAATGAAATATAAATGTACACAACAACTTAATTTCACAAAATGTACAATCGTCAGCAAGCAATAACTCATTAATTTGATGTAAGGCAAAATAAATAAAGCGCTGCGACAACCTACATCTAAAACTACCCTCAAAACCACACCTTCTTTATAAACGTTCGCACAGTAAGTCGAAAATAAATATAAATCAAAGACAAATTAGCATGTTAAAAGGAAACAAACACACACACATTCAAGAACTCCATACATCTAGCGAACTTCCTCTTCTGCAGACTCGCCACTGTTTACTGAAAGCAAGTCTCGCGGGGCAAACTTCCACAAGAAATTCTAACGCAGTCTGCGAAACTTAATAATATTATTCTAGCGGGATTGAATTCGTATACACAATGAAGTCTGTTGCTTGCTTTTCTTTTTCCGCAGTTTAAGTGCAGCGATTCAAAAAGGAAAACATTAAAGGTCTCTACACTAGATAGGTAGGTATATGTTTTATAATTGAATATTTTTTTTTACGAAAAGAATGGAATAAATGCAATATTGAGCTGCTTTACGAGGTTTATATATTTAGCTGACTGTTGAAGCAAACATTGATGTGCCTTCAATACGTCAGAAACTTCAGCATTCGAGTAGATGAATAAAACGAACATTTCAATAGTATTGGATTGACATCGTCATGTAGCAATTGCTACATTCTTTTCTAGTAGTTATATATGCCTATTTTAGATCTGCTTTGCTGTAAAATGTTACCAGAAATAAGATAACAAAAACATAAATGCATTTTCAGCTTTTCAGCCTTTTACAAAAGAATTTATTTAGTTTTTTTGTTTACATATAATATTGCTGTGCCCTCTGTCTTCGCCTCGAGAGTGGGTTATTGTCCGTCTCGGGTTAATGGTATCGAGGACTGTTCGGTTGGTTTTTCTATGTCGCTCTTCTTCTTGGTTGGTTTTTTTCCTTCTTATGTTCGCGTTCGTGTTTTGTATTTAGATGTTGTTTTTTAAAATCCTTTTATTTTATGTTTTTTTTTAAGTTGGTGTAGTTTTTGTTTTTTATCTCTGGTTCTATTTTGTTGTATTGTCTTACTGTTTCTATTGTCAGGTTTTTGTGTGTATTTCTTCTTGTTCTTTCTGTTCTTAGGTGCAAATGTTGTCTGGTGTTGTATGTGTAGATTTGTTTGCTTGTTGAGAATTTGATATTGGTTTTTACTAGTTTGTTTTTTATTTTGTATAAGAAGTGTTATCATTTGTTGTATGTTAGGTTCTTGTGTCCTGTTGAATACTTCATTGGTTGGAGTTTTTTTGTCTAATGAGTAAAGTATTTTTAGGATTTTGTTCTGCTGTCGTTGTATGGTATTCTTCTTTCTTTTAGTTGTGTTGCTCCATATGTTTATTAGATAGTTGTTTCTTGATGTGAATATTACGTGGTATACTGGTTTTCTCATGTTTTTTGGGAGGATCTTCCGTAGTTTATTTAGTACCGCTATGGTTTTTGTGTTGGTCTTTACTAATTGATTTATGTGCTTGTCCCATTTTTGGTTGTTTTGTATTGTTATTCCCAGATATTTTGTGTTGTACTTCTTCTATTTCTTGGTCTTTGATCTTTATGTTGAATTTGTGTCTTTGTTTTGTTGGTGTGAAGATCATGTATTTAGTTTTGTCTTGGTTTATCGTTGGTAGGTTGTTGTAGCACCAGTCTTCTATTTTCTTAATGTCTTCGTTTATGTTGTTTTGTAGGGTCTTTTGTTTTGTTCCTGTGTATATTAGGCATATGTCATCTGCATATGCGAAGATTTTTCCTTTGAGTGGTATTTCTTTTTACGGCTCTCTTATATCTCGGCATCCGGGTGAGCTAGGAGGTTAGTTTTGGGTCCGTTGGAAAACTCTCGGCGAGCGCTTTAAGATTAAAAAAGCTCTACTCTTTAGCTTTACCCTCCTAGCTCGGCCGGATGCCGAGATATAAAAGAGCCGTAAAATTATGGAATTTTTTGAAGTTCTTAAAATAGCTGCAAAATAAAAAATTGCTCCGAATCGTTTTCTGTATACCAAAAAACGCGGCTTTCGATGTAGATCAAAACGATATGATTACTTGCTTTGATTGCTCCAACCGTTCGCAAGTTATGAGCGATTGTTGTTTTTTGAACACACCAAAAACGGCGTCAAAACGAGGCCCGAAATCGACATCGCTCTAGTTTTCGTCTGATTTATCGTTAGCTATGCATTTCTAGTTGACGAGTTTGACGGACTCCGATAGAAGATTGCCCGCTCAATCGATTGCGACCAAGTAGAACCTCCTAGCTTTTTTGGTTTGGGAGCTACGGAGCTTCAAAGATAAACAAAGGAATCTTCTTTTTTAAACTTTGAGTCGTCCTAGCATCGGAACGGCTGAAGCTAAAGAGTCGAGCTTTTTTAGTCTTAAAGCGCTCGCCGAGAGCTTTCCAACGGACCCAAGACTAACCTCCTATCTCATCCGGATGCCGAGATATAAGAGAGCCGTAAAAATTTCTACCCGAAGTGATGTAGCTTTTTGAAGTTCTTAAAATAGCTGCAAAATAAAAAATTGCTCCGAATCGCTTTCTGTATACCAAATGACGCGGCTTTCGGCGTAGATCAAAACGATATGATTACTTGCTTTGATTGCTCCAACCGTTCGCAAGTTATGGGCATTTGTTGTTTTTTGAACCACCAAAAACGGCGTTAAAACGAGGCCCGAAATCGACATCGCTCTAGTTTTGTCTGATTTATCGTTAGCTATGCATTTCTAGTTAACGAGTTTGACGGGCTCCGATAGAAAATTGTCCGCTGAATCGATTGCGATCAAGCAGAACCTCCTAGCTTTTTTAGTTTGGGAGCTACAGAGCTTCAAAGTTAAAAAAAATAAATCTTTTTTAAACTTTGAAACGTTCTAGCATCGGAATGACTAGAGCTAAAGAGTTGAGCTTTTTTTAGTTTTAAAGCGCAAAGGTAATTTAAATGGCTACCAATATAATCAATAAAAAATATAGCAATCCATTCAAAATGAGAAAGTTAAAGGCTGTTGCGGAAATTTGGAACATCCTGTATATATGCAGATAATTTTATAAAATGCGCTGTGGTATAGTATATACGTACAGAAAATCTCATTTCTGCGTCTTTGGTAGTTTTCACGCTAAACTCGGACGACACACTAATGGTGCACTGGTATATTTCAGAGAAAATCTAACTGTCAAATTTCTCCAATATTTTTCATTCATCAGTTATAGCTCCTAAGATGTACATCGTTGAATCATTAAGTGCACGAGTTTGGCTATCTACTTTAACTCATTTATGATCCTGATGAAGCTTTATAATAGAAGCGAAATATTAGTGAGGTTAGAGTTACATTTTCTCTGAAGCGTTGGTCGTCATGCCGACAGTTTTAACCACGTATGTATATTGTGACATCTCAAACTACGCAACTGCAATATTTTGCAACCAACGTTCTTGTCTGCTTCATTACGATCTTTAAATTAATTCATCCCATTGGATATTTTGTACGTCGGCATTGTCGCAGTCGTTTATCTTTTACCAAATTTGAACACACTACGTATACATTTCATCAGCTAATTAATAGAACAGTAAACTATACGTATACACCATACACATGCACACAAATACATCCTATTCTACTGAAGCCATTAGGTTTAAACAATATATATTCTACGTATTCACTCCCATTTCGTGTAGCATGCATACGCTTAGTTTGCATACATTGGAATTTCAAATTGTAAAAGTTACGTATTAGGTAGTTTAATACGCTACACACAGTAAACTAGCAAGCAACGGATGATCTAACGCACCGAATCGAGCATGTAGCATAGTAGTTCTAATTTCCAACTTAATACTCTAAGTAGACCGAGTACAACACAGTTTTCGGACAGCTTCTGGTCAGCTTTTAAAATTTATTAGGGTGCCCGTTTATAACGCAATTAATTACTTTTGCTGCTGCCTCTCCCCCATCGCGCAGTACAGCGGCGGCGGTTGTAGTTGTGTTGCTTGTCGTATTCGTGAGCTAAATTAATTAAAACCCCGTGTTCGATGTCGAGGTGAAATATTTCAAATTAAAGAAATGCCAAATGCGTGTCAAGTACGTAAACTGTATAATTAAAGTAGCTCGTCGGTCTGAATTTAGTTGGAGAATAATAAACTATTTCCTTCCGCCCTGGATGTAGTATATAGACGCGTTACCTTTATAGTCGGTAATAAATGGTCACTGATATAAAAATAAGTACGATAGGGGTGATATGTAAATTTGTGGAATTCGTTTCTGCAAGTTTTCTCTTTCCAGTTACATACAAAATAATTTTATTTAAATGCAACACTTTACTAATCTCATGGGATTCTTATTTTAATACAGACTTTGTCTGCCTTTAGAACAGTTGTTCTTAACCTTTTTAGTGATCAGCAGCCCCTTGAATCTGAAAATAAGTTGAAAAATGTGATTCTATCTTTTTATTTGGGAAATGACATTTATTGCAAGGTAATGTATTTATTGTAAATAAATTAACACAATTTAATCATAAAATAACGAAAGGACCATGTTTTTTTAAAGGATCTTTTATGGTTACAACTTCGGACAGTTAAATTCAAGATTGAAACTTCAAATTATGTTTGACATTTATTGGCAGGTTTGACAATTAAAATTACATTTGATGTTTATTGACATTTCTTATAAATATTAAAGCATGTTTACTACTGTTCACCAAACATTTATCATTGAAAATTATTTTCGTAATGTACAAAAGCTGGGGAATTTCGTCTTCAGTTTGTAATGCGTGCTCCTTATCTGGAATACCTATATCGGATTTAGGAAACTCCACTTCTTTGCAAAATATGAAGAAACGATTTTGCTAATTATTTTCTCAATAAACTGCTTGTCAATTGCTTGCTTTCTTTCCTTCCTATAAAATATTCTTATTGTCAGGGTTAATACGGACTCTATATTAGCGACCTTAGCAATACAGAGATAAGTTGTTGCACGTTTCGTTAACAGATGTCGCCACAAATATTTATTTATTTGTATGAAATTAATTTTGAGAAAACACCTTAAAGTTTGGGGTGACTAAACCACTCGAATAATAATTATTTTTTAAGTTTGTGAATTTAGTGAAAAGTGCTTTACGGCGGTCTAGAGCACGGCGTTCATCAACAATCTACCCGAGGTAGCTTCGGTTCGTCCAGAGTCCTTAGAATGAAAATAGGCATGTTTTTATACTTTGATTTATTTACTTATTTTATAAGAGAAACAAAAAAAAAAACAAAACGACAAAGCAAAATAAAACGAAACGAAATTCTTATCTTAAAATTGCAAATTTAAACAAATTTCAACCAAGCAAAGTTCTAAATTTTGGTTAAGACCACGTACAAGAAACAATAAATAATGTTAAACACATTAATCGCGGAAGACTAAAATTTGTTTACAAGGGAAAATAAACGGTGTCTTGGAAATGAGTTCTCGGTAAGAGTCGGTAAAATCAACGAATAAAATTATTACAGGTGAATTCTGGGAGCTTCGACGATATAAAATTACCGTCAGCAAATTAACAGAATTCAATGGTATCTAAATATGCAAAATGTCTGTTTTTTTTTATTAACCACGTACTTCTTGCATTTCCCACTGATAGCCTGTTTTTTCCTTTTCCAATTCCTCCGCTAATTTTGAACGGCTTGAGTGTCATGTAAACCAACAACTAAATCAGAAATTTCTATAAACACTGAAACTTTGATTCTAAAGTAAAAGCTATTGAACAACTGAACTAGTGTGTAAATCACTGAATTTGAATTACTCCATTCTTAATTCTATTGATATTCCATAAATGCAACTTAGCTAACGTGTCCTTTATTACAAACGCCATGCGCAATGAACGGGCAGAGTGGTTTTTATATCTGTCACCTACTAAACTTTACAGTGCAATTACTTAATCAAGCTATGAAATACGCATGTGTATAAGACGTGATACAAAACCTTTAAAACATACGAGCAATAAATTTTTGCTTCTTCCATTTTTCTTTATTCAAACACAAACAGGTATAGAAGCATATGCATATATTATAAATTCTCCCAAGCTAACAAGGTAAATGGTGCCGGAAATTATATATCTTATTCATTACTGACAGGTTAACGTTAGAAATAAGCAACCATTCTAACGATAAACGCTTTAATCGGCGTAATTTTGTATCACCTTATTTCATGATGTATGCCTTAGAGAATGCAGTAATTCATTCAGAATTTTATTAATCGATAAACCGTGTATTTATCTGTGCATGTACTGCTTTAAGATTTTCTCCTTTTAATATTGTTGTATTTTCTTTTATATTTTAATGGACACATATTTCCTAATGATAAATATATTGTAATGTTATAAAACTCGGGGAAATTTAATTTTCTAAATTAGAAATTAATTTTCACTGTCGCTAAATAAAAAAATAGAATAACACTTTACAAAAATTAAATTGAAAGAATAGAAACCAACCTCGAAATTTGACGTTAACCGCGCGTTCTTTATGGCTGTGGGTCGTAAAGGAAAACCGCATGCTCTTTTGAATTATCGAACCTGAATTAAATTTGTAATTGAAGTAAATTTCGTACACTACAACACTTGGATTTGCTTTTAAATTGAACATTTTGCAAAATTATCATCTCGTCCCTTCGCTACTTTGTTGTCGATAGCATTTGTCAAAAATCACGGCCAATTACGATACACATTTTGAATATACAATACTTTATATTATTATTTCGATTAAATTTCAATCAATCAAAGTATTTTTTCTTTAAAAATGCTATATTACAACCTGTACCATGTCACAGGAGTTCGCGATCTGACGCGTAACTATTTGACGTTAGTGAATACCGATAACCGTTCAATGTGGACATTTACCACCGAACTTAACGACTTCTTACCGAGCAAGCATTGGACTTGACAAGTCTCGACTTCTTTCGTTATAGACATTTGTAAACCTCAGCAAATAGATTTAGACAATTAACAAATTACCAACGAACGTAGAAACATTCCACAAGAGACTTTTCATAAAATAAGGTGAGAACTTAAAAATCGGCTTTGCTACTACATAGGCACCAATGGAGCTTGAGCTTATCTTGAGCTGTTCTTGTGAATATTCTTTTTTCAGTTTTACCTGTTTATTCTAATTGTAATGAAATACCATAAAATAGTGTTGTTGCCAGCGCCTCCCTAGACGTTTAAAGATTTATTGTCAGTTTCGTAATGTAGATTGAACATTTAATTTTCCAGTTTCTAAATACATAAAAAAAAGATACACCAGCGCTTTCTTTGGGGAATAAGTTTTCAATTGAAGTACCATACGATGGGTCATTGGGTCATTCCATTTAAAATATTGGGGAAGGAGGAGAGGTATTTGTGGGGACGCAGGCGTAAACGTCATAAGTGTGATTTATGGGTCAAAGCATGCCCCCCTTACAATAAAAGTAGATGAGTATTACCAAATTTTTATTTTAATTTTAGTTTCCGGAAAATTTGGGCGGTGTTATCGTTTTTATAAAATCACACTCTATCTAATGCAATTAAATTAAACCGTTTCCGAAAAGTGTAAACGTCCGTTCTACTCCTATAGCAGTTTTTGCCTACTTACTGCCACCCACAAATGTCTTCCTCCCAAACGAAATTTTCCATTATTTATCGAGAGCGTACCAAAAGCCATTTGCGAGATTACCGCGAAAAGTATTCGTTCGGAACGCAAAACGAAAACGGCGAACGTACTCTCGCCTCTCGACTAATTCGAATCGAACGCCGGAACATTTACACACGAGTCTGCGTGCGATTCTTCTTCGCGGCGAACGACACGACAGCTGGATTACGAACAACATATGTATGTCAGACACGAACTCGACGCAACGCAAAGGAAGATGCCGAGCGAAAAAATCAGCTTACGTGTAAATATACCGATGAATTATTTAAAAGGAGGCGCTCCTGTCCTTCCAATAGCACGTTAAATTAAAGCTCGGCGATTTAATTAAGAGTCTCTTCGGTGATTCGTTAAATTCTTAATTGGTTACGCAGAACTTCCGGTGTAATTATATCAAATCTTTCATTCGTTCTGTCCCCGCGTGAGTACTATGTTTATTTAGGTTTACCTGCGTGTTGGCATTGATGACGTAAATTAATTATGAAGATTCTTTAAAGGGCTTAATTCTCTCTTGAAAAAAAGTTGTTGACAAAAGAAAATATAGGAAAATACTACGGCATTCGAAATAAAAGGTGAGAAATTTTCAATCGATAGCTTCATAAAGCTCATCAAACTGATATTTGTTATATTTAATTAAATAATAATTAGACGCAAACTGCCCTGAAAGCCAGTGGCTGACGCATAAAAGTTTACACAAAATAAACACGGCCGGGACAATTCGGTATAAGCGTCAGTATAACTGCGACTCGAAAGCCGATCTGTTGTGTATGCATCTACGCTGTCGTATACTATATCGTAGTTCTACGTTTGTTTTGAAAATGTTTCCTACGTCGCGAAAACGACCAAAGTTGGACACAATAAGAGAATTTATTGCAGAAATGCCTGATTTAAAGTGTGACGGCGCTAAAATTCAATGTGTAGTGTGTAAAATAGATTTAATGTGTTGGTCGAAAAGTGATTGTCTACGGCATGTTTCAAAAAAAAATTGCACACGAGATTATGACAAATTTAAATTTAATTTATGTGTTTATTGCATGTAATTTACCATTTCATTTACTAAGGAAGAAAGCATACGTCTCGTTTTGGAATGAATATTCGGACTTTAAGTTACCAAGTGAGAGAACATTACAGAGAGTTGTGCCGTCTGGTCGTGAGCATGTCGAGAAAAGAATTAAATCGGAGTTGCAAGATAAAAAACTGTGGTTATGTGTGGACGAAACAACAGATCGTAAAAAACATTCTGTGGTTAATGTAATGGTACGCAGAATGGAACCACATCGACCGTCACCCTCAATTTTACTAGCTTCCAGACAACAATGCACTGCCGAAGTCATTTAAATATTGGTGTTAAATATATTGGAAAAGTTTGAACTTTCAACAAATCAACTGTTGATGTTTATGAGTGATGGTGCCGCAAACATGCTTGCTGTAGGTCGATCTCTTAAAAAACATTGTGCTAACTTGTTGCATATTACATGTAAAATTCATACTCTCAGTCTCGTAGCAGATAGTAGCGGAAAATGTTATCCCGAGGTAGACGCTCTAATAGCACATACAAAAGCTGTGTTTGTAAAATCCCCAAAACGTATTCGGGAATTTCATAGACTATGCCCCGGTATTCCTGAACCACCACAACCTATTCTTACTCGTTGGGGAACATGGTTAGAGGCTGCATTTTATTATCTTAAATATTTTGAGAATATAAAGAACGTGATTTTAGAATTCGACCCAAAGGAAGCTGCGGCTGTCAAGGTAAGCCGCTTGAAATTTCAGGATAGTCAAGTTAAAACAGATTTGGAGATTATTCAGAACAATTACGTGGGACTAGCGGATGCGATAGAAAAACTACAAAATTCTTCGGTGTCGACTTCTGGGGCGAACGTCAAAGCGATGAGTCAGCACTCGTATTACTGAGCACGAGCGTCCTTCGCGATTGTTGCATGTAGCCGGGTCCGCACTGGCTGAGCATGTTTCTGGCTTTTTCTTTGTACCAGCATCAATTGAAACTGTTGGATGTTGCGTACTTAGAAGGAGAACATTTTTGTTTATTTTGGCTTGATACACTGTCAAAGTGCAAACATTTTCTTTACTTGTGAATAAAACAGTTTCATATAAAGAACCTTTTCTTTTTTTTGATTACTTCGGGAATTTCTTTTCTCGACCTGTTCAC
Organism: Dynastes maya; assembly: GCA_029619315.2. Classification (NCBI taxonomy): domain Eukaryota; kingdom Metazoa; phylum Arthropoda; class Insecta; order Coleoptera; family Scarabaeidae; genus Dynastes; species Dynastes maya. Next base: position 39,275,352 of record JAROYE020000005.1, read on the forward strand.
AGTTCCAACAATTGTGGTGGTTAGTTTTGCTAATTTCTTTGCAAGTTCCAAACTGGTAAAAAAATTGTTTGTTGTCATATTTCTTCCCTTCTGGGTGTAGAGCTCTAATAATTTTAGAACGTCGTATTCACCAAGTGGTTGTCCTATTGGTCATATTTCAGAAACTAAAGAAAACTTGTCATGTTCCAATCTTTCTTTCCTTGTAGAATTGAGATCGAATCTGAGATATCGCATGATTTCTCTAAATTTGTTTCTAGACATCGTTTGACTAAAAAACGATATTCCCGACTTTTTAGACAACAAGGAATCTAACTCTAAATGACTGGAACCCTGAGCACCACGTGCGTATAGAATAGCAATAAAGGATTCTAGATCTCCCAAAGATAATTGCCAGTCTCGACTGTCTAGTTGTCGAATCTCCAGAAACTACTCACATTTTCTGCAGTTACCTTTTGTTTTGCATAGCCTGTTGACTCTGGATTGTCCCTAAATATATTGGGTTGAGTTTTTCTGCCTGCAGTAGGCTGACTCGCAGAAATTACTTGCCATTGGGAATTGTCTTTTGATTTGCAAACTGCACCGAGATTGAAGGAAAATCTTTTTTCTGTTGGTTTCTTTTGCTGGCAATTAGAAAACAGACGTTTTCACTTACTGCTTATCACTGGAACTAGTACTAGTCACTGCAACCGTTACATCACAAATTGTGTCATTGTCAGATTCATCACTATTTTGTTCCTCACTCGCAACAACTCGAGAACGAATTTCGTTTTCACTGTCCGTACTAACTGATTTAGAATTATTCTCGGAGTTTCCTGGTGAAAGATTTTCCAGTTCGTCTAAACACGCTAAGGCTTGTGCAGCCGAGAGGCCTTTACTGGACCACATAGTGTTCAGTCTAACTAAACAGGACGAATGCACTTTCAGGGTACTACCGATCTTTTCATATGTTCACAATAGTGCAGGTTGAAACTTGCAAAATATTTTGTACGCATGCGCCAAATTAAGTCTAAAAAGAGCACGAGTAGAAACAGGTTCTTTGGCGAGGGCAAGGCTGAACATATCGACACAAGTACGAACAAGTATTAACAAATAGGGACAAGCTCTGATCGGTTGATGCAGTTATATGCCTTGTTTTATATGTAATAAATGTTTGAAATTATGTATATATTTACATGCGGTACATGCCTAAATGTTTAGTTCTTTCAAATGTTGCAACCAAGGAAAAGAATTGACAAATAAAGTTTGTCAAAACATTTTTTAACGTACCGGTCAATTTGACCGGGGCAGCCGTTTAAGGTAAAATTTCCCTGAACACCGCTTAGAGTTCTACAAAATATTCAAAATTTTGTGAGAGCATTGCCAAACTAAATTTAGGAAAAGTCACATGATTTCAAGATCATATCAAAATTAATTCCGTTGAAAAAAAAAACTTTAAAATTGAAAGACGGTCAAATTGACCGGTACGGCGGTTCTAGTGTTAAATCGCGAAGATGACTAGCCATTACATCACATGTGGAAATCCCAACTGATTAAACCTCCTAGCAACCGCGACGCTTCATCAATGCATAACATTTCCGCTTTATCGACGCATAACATTTCCGCTTCATCGATGCATAATATTGCCGCTCCATTGATCCAAAACAAGCCCTGCATAAACCTCTCCGAAATGAACAAATCCCCAGTCGGTGTGTAGTAACAGCCCTGAAGATGTACAATAAGAGTGTAGACGAAACGTCGGCCAAAGCTACGACAAAGACGCGGTTCCAACCCGGAAACCAAGGATATAACACATCTAGCAATTTCTAACATATCCAGAAATCGTCATTAGTTTACTGGTGCTATTAAAGGTCACTTAACATTTTATTTTGTAAAATCAACATTTTGTTTTTGCGTTGCACATACAATGCTGACGACTGGTTGACATTTTAATATTTAGTACCAAAGCTTTGTTTGAAGTAAAATTTTGTTAGCAATTTTTGCTTTTTAATACATATGTATGTATATGTGTGGACCTAAAACATATTTGAAGCAAGCAGTTATAGTGAAAAAATCGTTATATACGTCAATGCTAACATTTCCTTTCCCTAATTAGTTCGGATTAGCGAGGTTGTACTGTACTAAATTTGTGCCAAAGACCTTTTAACTATGGCATTGCTTATTTGAAAAGAATATTGATCTACGCGTGAGCTACACAGCCCAACATGTTATTGCTTTAAGAAAATGTATAGTAGAGATTTCCATAAGAAAGTCAGCATGAGATAGTCTTTTTCTACGTCGCCAAAAAGAGGTTTGAAATGGCAAAACATTAGTATTACATTTTCCTGTCACAACTTATCTTTCTTGATATCATACTCGACGTGTCTCCCCATTTTCGCAAAAAGTGCTTCCTCCATTTCAAAATGAACGGGAATAGGGTGTCTCGAATAAGAGGGATATATACGCTGCATATATATCCTTCTTTAAATATATAGCGTTAAATTAGTAAGTAAACATCCGAATTCTAAAGATACGTAGTGAACCATCTCGTCGGAGTTAGAAGCGTGAATGGTTACATTACAAGGAATTCCAATTACGACGCCCTCTGCCGCTGTCGCGATTGTCACACTTAGTAGGGCGCTGTTAAATACAATTACGGAGACAATGAGAAAGGTTTCGTGACATTTTAAGCGTGGTAAATACTTCTGACCGTAGCCGATTGTAAAGTAAAAATAGTTTCCTGTTTATACGGTGTTTCGTAAACGTTGTTTCTTCGCAAATATTCCACGTATTTCGCCAATTTCGCCCGACATTTAAACCTGAACTTGTTGAATAAAATGCATCACACGAAGATTGGTCACGGCGAGCGAGAATCCCGAGCAAAAATGCAAATGAACTGTTGGAAATGAGAATACTCGTAAAATGGCTAACTTAATCGTTCTGAGGTTAATCGGAAACAAGTTTCTATTGACGAGAGAGCGCTTACTTACTACTAGAGTAACCTAAACTTGCGGACTCGCATAGGCGTCGGTATTACGGGTAAATATAAGAATACGAAAAATTCATAAATAAACTAAACCGGTAGAGAAGCAGGCATGTAGTGTCGACCTTGAATATAAATCATGTTAAACCGCGCTGAGAGAGATTTCGTTTTAGTACCGGTTGAGCTGTTGCAGAGATTAGTCGAACGGTCAAGGTTATGTACTTACGTGTCGCTTTTGAAAATATAGCTGGTGTTTTTTGTGTGTTGTAGTATTATACCAAGTACATAATTAGTGTATCGTTTCATATAGAACTAATATTTAGATACCTAAGAAAACAATGCCTCGTAATAGATTTGCTACTAATGTACATAAGTATGTGTCACTTTTTCCCCATTTAAAATATGACGGTAGTGCAGTTTTTTGCTTAATATGCAATGTTCGTTTGGCTGCATTGGACAGAACTGATTGCCAGAGGCATGTCAATGGTATTAAGCATATGAGAAATGCAAGAACCGAAATACCTTATACACTATTCCTCAAACATTTATTAATTATGTTTACCTCTTGTAATCTTCCGTTGTCGTTGGTGAGAAAAGCAGCTTTTAAAACGTTTTGGCGACAATACGTTCCAAAGTACCCATTACCCTCACAAACACAATTACAGAATCATTTGCCGCGAATGAAAGAGATGCTAGAAAATGTGTGTAAACGTGATTTGTGTTCCAAAAAAATATGGATTACCGTAGATAAGACGACCGATATAAAGAAAAACAGTATTGTGAATGTAATAGCTCGCGTTTTATCTAGCGAAAACACAGTATCTCGATATTTGTTAGCTTGCAAACGTGTTCAACAATGTACCGCGGAAAATATTCAAAAAGTGATAATGAACGCTTTGAAAAAATTTAAAATTACCCAAGATCAAGTTGTGATGATTGTGACAGATAGTGCAGCAACGATGTTAAGTGTTGGGCGATCCTTAAAACATATATTTCCTAACTTAATACATACAACCTGCGTGCTGCATGCTTTGCATTTAGTTGGTGAAGTTGTTCGACAACATTACGGAAACGTTGATCGGATGATTGGAAGTACTAAAGCAGTGTTTCGTAAATTTCCTAAACGTTTGAAAGAATTTCGTAAATTTTGTCCAGGTATTCCAGAACCTCCTGAACCAATTTTAACGCGATGGGGTACTTGGCTAACAGCAGCTTCTTCAAAGAAAATTTCAAATTCCTCAAATTTTAGAAGATTTAACAACAATATGTACCAATTATACAGTATTACTAGATGCCATCAGAAAACTACAATGTACTGAATTGTTATTGCAGGAATCATTAGACATAGTGGAGAGTGTAAAAAATAAATTAAACACATTAAATGATACACCAGGATTATGCGCTAGTTAAAAGTTGGCAGATGTTTTAAGGAAAAATCCCGATTTTAATACTTTAGAGGCCGTTTATAATAAGTGTAAGAATAGTGAACTTTTAAGTGATTTTGAAAAACAGTTTCTACATGCAAATGTAACTTCCTTAGATGTGGAGAGATCGTTTTCTATGTATACGAATATTTTTTCTTGTCGACGCACAAGGTTTAAAGAAGTAACTGTGGAAACATATGCAATGATGCAAGTTTACAGTAGTTCACATCCTGATGCCTCTAATTTGTTGAATAATTAGCAAGTAAGTTTATTTATGAATATTAACCCGTAATACTGACGCCTATGCGAGTCCGCAAGTTTTGGTTACTCTACTTACTACACACGTACAGTATGTGCTAAGTACCTACGTCATTTCATATAAGCATTGGGTCGTATAATTAACTGCCCGCATGTCATCAACGATTTATTAACTTTGTTTACTATATGAACAGCAATTTTTACTTTTGGTGAGCAATTTATTTACCTACGGAACGGTTGGGTGACTCATTTCCATTAATGTGTGCAGCACTAATAGACTGTAAACTATCGGCCAATAACGAATGACGCTTAAAATTGCCCTAGGGTATTGCGCCGACTGCCATTATATATCCCATAAACTGTGCATGTCTAAATCAATATAGCTAGCGATAGGTGGAACTAAATTACAGACGGTCTAATTAATTCGTACATGCACCGTTTAGTTCCAAAAAGGAGGTATTAGCCAGGACGTGGTTGTAAACAAGTTAGAATTTGCTGCAATTTGCATTTTACCATATACGTATGGTTATAAACGTGTATACGATTTGTAATTGCTCACTAGAAAATTTCGCATTGTTGTTAGACGTGGTGGGAAACATACGATGCTTTAAATGTATAGTTTGTGTTGCGAGTAGTGGAAATGTTATTTATTTTGCTTGTAATGTCTTGATATGTGCACACATGCATTATTTATCATGCATTTCCAAATTTCAGGTCTTCCAATTGCTTTCTGACACCATAGTGACACCATAGACACCATGTTTTGCATTGTCCAGTTTATGATGTAGAACAAAAAAAAATTTATAAAAATCCAGGTGGATTCCGACTAGAGGTGCGCATTTTGAGATTTTTGTAGGCCCGGCCCTGTCCGATACTTTATTAGCCTAGCTCAGCCGGGCCTACACGTCATGATTACCAACCCGACCGTTACCACCGAGACAACAAGGCTTAGCGTTCGATGACGTCACGCTGTTTAGGTGATTTATCGCCATGCACGATATTAGCCTAAGTGGTAAAGGAATCGTTTTTTTTGCATTTCATTTTTAAGTTTTGAAGGGTTTCCGGTTTAAAGAGGATGCCAGTCGTCAACTAAACCTTTTTTCGCATCCCATTCGATTTTATTTTAGAAATACAAAGATTCAAACCAAAAAGTGGTTGGTACTTAAACGATTATTATTATTTGTAATTGTACATGTATTTGGACGAAACTAAGGTTCAAATAATACAGTAATTGCAATTTTATTCGAAATTATGTTCCAATTTCACGAGAAAATTTACAGACATGCTATTTAAGCTGGGTCTTTAATTTCCTATTATGTGGTGTTTTACCTTACCTATCATTACTTTTCCCACAATCATTTTTATTTAAGTAGGGTATTTGTAGAACAAGTTATTATAATTGTTGCAATACGTTCATTATTGTGAATATGACATTTACACATATCATTATCTAAATGGTTATATTTAGTGATAAAACTTAAAATATATTGTATTAAAACAGAACGTTTATTATACACATTTAAAAACATCTCTTCGTGTTCAAAAATAATTTTGTTAAATATAACGTAAGAATATAAAACTATTTGAACAATAAAATCTTCACGTTTTTTGTCAAATACAACGGACAGTTAGGGAATTGAGTTGTAATAGCATCTTTTTTAAGCCCAGGATTTTTTTAACTTACAGTTATAATTTCACCGGTCCTTGAATCTGTAGCTGTTGAAAAATAAATAGTATCTTCTTTTACAAAGTGTAACTCCCAAAAAAACATACAAAATAGACGACGCCACAGTAAGAAGAGGCCGCCAGAGTCACGCTTTTAGGTTACCCTGTTTTTACCATTTCAGAAAAGGTTTTATCGCTTATACAACACTAAAAAAACATTACAAATATAGCCAACAAAGTACGGACATATCATTACACTTTATTTATTTTATTTATTTATTTTATTAATTTTATTTATTTTATAAAACCAATATAATTTGGATAAACTAATTCAAAACGCAGAGTTCACCTAAGACAATATACGTCACAACCTGCTGACATCAAAGCTGTTAGGCCTTCTTTAATATCGGAGTTAACGACCCGACTCGCCCATCAGCCCGTTAGCTTCGCCAGTTGTCAATCCATCAAGTCTGTTCGTCCCGACAAGTCCGTTTTGTCCGACAAGCACTATTTTCAGTATCAATGAACTGGTAACAATTTCAATTAAATTTGCTTATTTAATTCAAACAAATAAGATGGATTTACTATAACACGAAGAGGTTTTGCCTTCTTTATAATAATACTGTTTTAGTTTTACGAAATTACATTTTTTCCTATGACATTATAGGTAATAAATTTATGATACTTTTCAAAACGGTGTTCTTACTACATTATTTGAAAACATTACAATATTATTCCGTGAACTTTTACGACTTGTATCAATATTATAGCAGTACTGATGCAACCAATATTAGCAACTAATATTAGCGAACATGTTGACTTAATAATAAAAGGTAATAAAACAGAGAAGATGGGAAGTGTACTGCTGCCTTAAACGTGAAACATTTGTCCTTCTAAGTCGTAAGTGAGCATATGCATCATATTTTCTTATTTTTTTTTATATTTCCCAATATCAAATTATGAATGTACTTAGACATCATTAAACTTCAAATTATGTAAATACTAAAGTATTTATACTTACTACGTCCTCTCAAAACAAAGGTTTAGAAAGCATAAGTTTGAATTTCAAAAAAGAATGTTCAAAATATAAACGGGCTTAACGAGCCGCCCGCCCCATTTTAAAAGTGGGCTCTCGCATCTGAAACATGTCAGCCCGACCCGGCCCGGCCGGTCCATTCGAACCTCTAGTTCCTACATGAAAGCATTTCAGAATTGAACGGCATATATCAAAACCTGATAGTGCATTTTCCAAATCCATTTGAGTTAGTTTCGGATTTTACATAAATTTAACTCAAGAAAACTCTATCTGCAACGATCAGATCTCACCCACATGAATAGTAGAAAAATAGAATAATTTTTTAAATTTTGGTTGAATTTTATTTTAGTACATTTTGGCGCTACTGCACGTTATTCTTGAGCAATAGTGTATATGATCTTACGTAGCACTTCATATTTTGAATTTGTTCTTCCTTCCATAAGTCCTGTACAAGAAATGATCGTCAACCGAATTTTAGGTACACAAAGCGACGCAGAACTTCATTCAGGAGAAGTTCTCTCCTGTCCTTTTCTGAACCTTCCCACTTGTATGGCTGACGGTTCGAGCTGTCCTGGACAAGATCCGTCCATAACTCGTAACGCTGACGGCGCCTAAAGTTGTCCTTGGTGGGTTACTCTGTCTATATCGCTGACGGCTTGAACTGTCCTTGGCGGATATTCTCTGTCTATATCGCTGAGGGCTTGAATTCTTCTCCGGGGGGCATCTCCGAGACCCCGTAAAAAATATTTTATTAATTTTCATTCGTTTATTTAGAGTACATGTCTTTTTCCCCTTTCGTAAATATTTGCAAATTTTATTTGCTGTTAGCTTCTGTTGCACATAGACATACCGCAATTTAGATTTTATTTTATTTGTTTCTTTGTTTTAAGAATTTTGATATGTTTTGATTTTATTTTGCTATTTTGTAAATAAAAGCTTTGTTCCAGCAGCAATCACAGAGTAAATCGGATACTGTGAAATTAGTGAGAAAACTGTTTCGGATTTCTTTTAGCCAATCGAATGGCGTCTGACTAATTTGTGATTTCTCCTGGAATAAGCTTAAAACTATACTCGGTTTGCCCAACAGATGCAGTAGCAACGCCGCATATACGTCATGATCGAAAAGCCCAACATACATACTATAAATTATGAAAGTTTTGATTGAACATATGATACCTGTCATTAATGAAATTACCTAACCTTTAATATTTCTCAAAGTAAAAATATTTTTCATTCACAATTGATAAATATGTAGAATTAGAATAAATAGTGCCTTCCAAACTGTTTCTAATAGTAAAAAGTCAAACTGAATTGAACTGATAGTGGTTGCCAATTAAATTCCATCAAAATTGTTGTATAATTGTTTATTTCTATTATTTGAAAATACGGAATTAATGTAAACAATTAAAGGAAGAAGAACAAAAGATTTAAGTTATATCCTTATGTAATTTCATTTTCAAGCACATTTTTTCAACTATTCTGTATTTTGTATAACTAAAAAGCTCCTGCGCTCATTTAAATAAATATAATCTAAAAAGGTTGTACACTTGGCCCGAGCTACTGAAGATAAGAAGCTGCAATTGTGCTTTAAGAAACTGTCTGTAAACATGTGTATTTATTAAATTTTAAAAACTGTGTTATTCATATTCTTTATTTAGATTCTCTCAATATATATAACTTTTGGCATTTTTTACCAACACATAGTTTTACATTTTTCTTCTATTTTCTATCAAATATTCTGTATAATTCTAAATAGCTTAGTGAAAAGAGAACTTGAAGCCTAGAGAAATAAAGATGGATGATAGAGATGCTTGAGCTTTTGGATTGTTAAAGTGTTCACACCTTCAATTCCAAGAATTATAATTTATAAAATTATACATACATCATTCTAGCTAAAATAATTACAGAGGTCAATATACAATGAGAACATGACACATTAAAAAAAAACATTTCCTTGTTGAACTATTCATATTCATCAGAAGAAGATGATGTATCACTGTTAGTTATTATTAATGGTTCCATATGAATATCTATTAGATTATCTAATTTCCATATCTTTTTCTCGGTTTCAATATCATGTTTGTCCAATTTTCGCCAGAAATGATGTTAATAGCCTCTTGGAATAAGGTTTTTACATCTGCCAACTTAAAAGTTGTATTGTGTCTAGAGACATATCCTTTCACTTGACCCCATATGAATTCTATCGTGTTTAGCTCGCAGTGGTATGGTGGAAGTTTTAAAACTGTTTTACTGGTTTTCTCTATTATTTCATCAACTGCATATCTTACAGGGTTAGTTTCATTTTCTTTAATTAACGATAGCAATTTTGCTTTGACCATGTCTTCACCATATTGAATATTATTTTTTGCCAACCACGCTTGTATTTCGGCTTTACGGTTACTTGCATTTGGTGGCTTATTTAACCTCCGATTGTGGTAAGGAGCATTGTCTAACACAATAATTGCATTTTCTTTTAAATTTGGAAGTACATGTAACCATTCCTCAAATTTCTGTGCATACTACTGCAAGCACTTTTTTAATAGTTGGAGGTTAATTAAAAAAAAAAATAATGGACTATTCTTGGGATACTATTTTTGTTTCTTCATCCACATTATCTAAAACAGACCTTTTTCGCTAGTATTTTTTCGGTGGTTGAAAGTTGTGTTGGGTAATATATTCTTTTAAAACATTATACACACTATGTTCTCCAATTCCTAAAAAAAGAAACCAGGAACTTGTGGTTTTTATTAAGAATATATTTAAAACCCTCTCCTTGTCTTGTACCGTAAAATGTTTTGCAACCCTCTTCGTAGGAGGCGAATTTTCCATATTTAAGAGTGGGAAGTACCTCAGAAGAAAAATAAATACTTTTCGACGAGATATAACCTATAAAAACAAATATTGTATCGACATATATTGGTTGCTATTAAGCGCGTTTACTTACGTGTTTTATAAAGACGATGTATACAAGATTTTTAAGAAAATCTGATTTATAAAATATAAAAGAAAAGAAGTACAATAAAAAATAAGAAAACAGCAAGAAAATAACCAAACAACACAAGAATATAGACCCCAAATGACAATTTTGTCTATTGTAGACGACCGCGCCGATCAACCAATGGGATGCGTTATTGGAGGTATGACGTGACATGACATTTTCGATGTCCGTTGTTGCTACTGCATCTTTTGGGCAAACCGAGTATAATTGTAGTTACCTATCTCTTTCATTTTAAAACAATTCGGGACAGTCAGTGCCTCAAGGTAAATCGTAAATTTACGCCGTGCTCACAGTTACCGTAGTTCACTAATTTCACTACATAACTTTGCAATCAATAATATTTTTTTTATCATATCAAAGTATCAAAGTTTGACGTTTGACAGTTTTATTTTTCCATAAATTGTTAAAGACCCCTAAAGATAAAATTAACCAACCAGGAGTTTCTTAAAGCTATGTTATGGTTTAGAATTAAAACTGGAAAAAGTTTGGAATTGCATAGGTATCTGTAGAATTAGAAGGTTTACACCTTATTAATTAACAATAGCTAATGTTATGTACTAAATAATATTAACCCAAAAAACTTTCTAATAGCATCAATCACCATATATCGAATTACATTATTATTCTTCAATATGCTCTCCATATTTTTATTGTTGTCTTTTAACTAATATTTCCTCACTAGCTTCTATGGAGAACAACAAAATTTGTCAAAATATTAAAGTAGTTTTTCTATTCCTTTCAATTAATAAAAATTTACAGATAAATAACGTAACCTCATACTTGTTGCAACATTAATTTTACTCACGCAGTAAACTGTTAATAAGTATGTGCAAGTATTAACACTCGCATATCGACTACAATTTAATGCAACATGTAAACAATGCCCATTCGCTCGTGTGTATCTTAAGAAATCTAATGTAAGCACGTATCATTTAGATTCTTTACGTTTCCAGAGAAATGCAAGATACCGTTGCGTTTACAGCTTAGGCGCATTTAAATGTTCGCCATGTTTATTCTATTAATACCGGCGTGATGCCTCGACGAATCGCTAGAATGAGGAAACGGCAATGAGCTATCTTGATTCCATAAATCTACTCGTCAAGAGCTTCGTTCGAAGTGAATTTTAAATTTTGCATTTCGGGTATACCGTCCAATTCGCAACGTTCGTAAAAATTAATTCGTGTTAAATTGAAGATTTAAATTATACATCGTCGGCTGACCTCGTCTTGGATTTCAACCACGGGAATGAGCTGGAAGATTACATTTTCATTATTTAGAAACGGACAAAAGAAACGTATACGTAGATCCGTCCGGAACAAAAGCAGAATTAAAACTCTTCTTTGTGTTTCCTTTTCGGGAAGCTGGCGGGTTTTTTAAACGTCGATATTAAATTTTCCATCTTGTTACAGAGGAGAGCGTTCCGAACGTATATGTGTGGTTTAAGATCTAGGGCAGAGAAGATTGGACTCAAATATTCAAACATTTGAATTCGTTATTGGATTCTGGATGAGGTTTTTAATTGGTTTATACTTATGACAGAAGGAAATAAGAAGTAATATGAATGAAAAAAGAAAAAATATTTGAAGGAAGACACGTAAAAATGAAAACTTTGCATTGGAAACGTAAAAAATATGTAATATAGCTTTTAGATATTCGATTTTATTGTATTTCTGAAAAAAAGATAGTTGAGAATAAAAATCTATTAAATTTCATGGCACATCTTAAATTAACTTTTTTTTATTATAAAACTTACATACTCTTAATTATATTTGAATTACAGTATTTACACACCTTTTTTTTAACGCCAAATTTACTTCAGGTTTTCGTCAATATCTTGCCATGGCCACCCAGATCTCCCGATCTCTCGATCACTGGAAGCTATCTAGCATGAATGGCAGGTAACTTGGGACACCATACCCCAATAGGACATCGACTACCTACTGGAATAAATGCCATGAAGAGTACAGGAGTGTGAAACTAATAATAATAATAACAATAATAATAATAACAATAATAATAATAATAACAATAATAATAATAATAATAGTAATAATAAACTTTATTTACCACAGGTATGTAATACAATTATAATTGTCAAGGCGCTATACAATCCTAATTAAATTTAACTAAAGATGCTCACATATGCCGCATGTCATGGGAATTGCAACACTAAGAAGGGATGCGACTTTTTTGCCCAAACTTGGCAGAAATGTATAATCATTGATTATAATTTTATTGCAATGGATCAAGTGATCATGGCATATCTGACACTTCATGCAGTCTTTTTTGATATTAATGTCAGATGTATTTCCCGCGGGTTTGGATTCAATTTTCACCTTTGTCTCTTTTCATACTTTTGTTTAACATGTTTTGCAGATATGATTATGCATAGAGTGCGGCAACGTGGAAATTACCCCCAGTTAAGCGAATTCAACAGAACAACGTTTGGAGTGGTGTAGGTTGCGAATACACTGGAACGTGCGGTGGTATGAGGGTGGTGTTCAACGATGAATCTCGATTTTGTATAGGGATGCATGATGACCTCATGAGGGTCAGACAAAGACGTGGGGAACATCGTGATATTCAATTTTCTGATGAAAGGCGTGTGAAACCCCATATTCTTCCATATCTTCAGTAGCTCCAAGATCCACTTTTCCAGCAGGGTAATGCCCGTCCCGACGTAGCGAAAATTTCATGTCAATATCTTGTCGTGACTACCAAATCTCCCGACTTCGCCCCGTCATGTAGTATACTTTATAGTATGCCTTCTCAACTAAATGCCTTGTTACTTTTCCCTTAAAGCGTGGCGTATTTTTGTGCAAAGGATGTCTTCTCCGCATGAATATAGCCTCCCCAAAATACAATACCGTATGCCATGACAGACTCCACACACGCCGCAGGGTACCAAAAGTAACCGTATCTGTTGGTCTATAAATGCTATAATACGCCTTATTTAACTTTTTTATCATATAGTTTATGACAAAAAAGTTAAATAAGGTGTATTATAGCATTTATAGAGGCTTGTAGCCACAAACCTAAAAACTTGACCTGCGCGCTCATACTGAATTAATGATCCGTCATCATCTTTTATTAGTAAGGATCGTGTACGTTTCGTTAAAGAAAACTGAAGAACCTTCATCTTCTTTTTATTTAAATGCATTCCGTTTGCTTTACACCACGCATTCACAGACTGAATCGCGCCCGTGAAAGAGCTTTGAAACACTGTCTCCAGTCAAAATCAACGTTGTATCATCACCAGCCCGCGCGATATGTTTGAGCAGGTCGTTAACATACATTAAAAACAGCAACGGTCCAATTGTTGAACCCTGCGGAATCCCCCTGTCAACCATGAACAAGTCAGAAAAAGCGCTAATACCCTCAGCACCATTGACACCCGCTCTCTGCGAACGTTCGGAAAGGTAAGATACCACAAGCTCATGCGCGACACCTCTAATGCTATAGTCCTATAACTTTTGCGTGATCTACTTCCTCAAAGGCACGTGACAAATCAAGAAATACTGCCACTACATTCTTACCTCGGTCGACATTATCCCACACCGAGAACAATGCCTTATAAAGCGCTTTTTTGCAGGAAAAGGAAAATTCCTGGAATATAGCCAGATTGCGTCTTACTAAGATTATTCTTGAAAAAGAAAGTAAAAAGTTTATTCTCTTTGAAACACTTTAGAAAATGTGAGCAATCTCGTTATTGTTTACCAAATACATCAAAACACAAGATATAAAACTCGTAGATGCCTTAGCTATATTCGAATGTATTTCATCCAATCCAGAAGAAAATTTAGGTAACATTTCACCAATTATTTTACAAATATCGTGTTACACTTTAATTTGCAATCCCATCGAAAATGTATATAAAATTCCTATAACAGCATTATTTTAGCATATAACAACATTATTCTAACGGATTCCCAGATCCTAACTGCCTTCAACTGACGCGTAGTAGTTACGCCCATGAATCACCATATTTACGTGCAAAATGTGCTTCATCTCAATATTTATTCCTAAATAAGATAATATTGGCATTTTTCAGAATTGTACACGGCTAAATACTTTTGTAATAGTCTATTCTTACACTTTAATTTGAAATACATTCAGAATTCAATAGAATATTCATTAATTAGTCGTTTCATCTAGGAACCGATCGTCGTACTTACAGTTTCTATGCCGCCGGAAATTCTTATTTTCCTAGTTTATAAATTAATAATTAATCCTCTCATTCTGGCACAATATGCTAATACCTAATAGTAAACGCATTGATCATCGCATTTCAATGGGAAGTACGTCACGAAATTTTCACTTCGAGACGGTTACTAGTGTATTGTCTAGACCCTTGTTGGTTGTTAATAGCCTTCACAGTCGGGCAAAGTTGCCCAGATACCTGCAGCCTGTGCGTGCTACACATTTGCTAAGTGGCATAACACTTCTGTGTGATATATAACACTCATGGCATCTTTTTTGTCGATCTGTTTGGTTTGAGATTCTTGAAAGTTTGAGCAGATCGTCCAAGATACGTACTGCGGTAGGGATATAATACTGATCTTCATCCCGGATCCCGATTAACACCCCGCAATAATTCCAAACCTACTGTCATCGAAAGTACTCCCACCCGACTGAACCTATCAACTTATCAACCGAACCGAACAGCGTGTCAATCGCACCTTTATTTATGTGAGTTAGTTTTAAGCTCTTATTTCTTTATATAACACCACGAACTATAATTAGAATCATTTGTTGTTAGTGTAAGCCGCTTTGTATGGCTTTTTGTTGTCATTTATAGTTATGTATGATCTTCAATTACCGTTCGTCTCATTTTAATGCATGCTCGATTAAGTAGTTAATGTATTTAGTTAAGAGAATTAAAGATAGGCCTAACGCTGCTATCGCAGAATAATTTACATATTTCTTTGTCATTTTTATTAATATTCACTTTCGTTTGATCAATTTTAAACTTGTTAAATATTTTGAATACATAATACACGTACGATCCCTTCTAACCTCTACTCGAACACACTGAATGGTTCCTGAGGAGATTTTTACCATCCAGCGAGGCGACCGATTTGCATTCAGTGGTCACCCAATTTACTATCGTCTTGTTACCCAGGAGTTCGAATACCTGGTTGTTGTCGTCGTGAAGGATACGTGCGTGTGCAGACCACGACTTCAGCAACAATTCAATAAAGTTATAACTACGTTGTTTTATTACATCCTTACTTCACCCCTCTTATACATCGTACCATCCATAATCAAAATACATATCAATAATATTAATCTTGAGCTGTATACAATATTTTAATTTGTTTTGTACTATCAATGTATGTTAATCTTTTCGTTACTTCAACAATAAATATATTGTTATCTAACTACTTTATGTAAATAAAAGTCAAATTAAATTGTCTTAATCTTTTGCTCTCTTTCTTTGAAATTGTAATCGGGTATTACCTTTGAATAGTTATACATTTCTGATAAGTTTGGTAAAAAAGTTCACAAAATCCTTTGTGATTTCTATGTCATGTAGTATATAAAGGCAGTTCCTGTCTTTTAGTTTAAAATAAACTCAAACTTATTGATGCATTATTATCATTTTCATTTTTAGAATGTTTTTTTGAACACATAATCAAAAAGAAGATTACCAATGATTATTCCTTATTTAAAATTATTTACTTTTATTGGCGATTATACCTTGCATTTTTAATTTGAAATCGAATGCGTTCTACCCACTCATTAAAAGAAATCGCGTTTATTCCATCTGCCCATTAAAATTTTTTATCTCTATCCAAAAATTAATTCGAAACCGAATCGTATATATAATTACATTTCACACGATCCTTGATTATCGATGCGCGCAGCATTAACAATACGAAATTAAGAATTAACTTTCGGAAACCGCGAGATTAACGTTTTCTCAACTCCTTCGTTTCCTTTTCTTCGTTTCGAGTGGCCCGATGGCGATAGTGGTGGTGGAATCTATAATTACAGCGAAAGAGTAGTATACGCGAAGTTGAACGTCGCCGTCGTGTATCTGCCGCAACCAGAAGCGACGGATGCAATTTCGCTGGAATTCAACAGAGCGACTACTCCTCTCGCAGCAGCTTAGCAGCCCGGGCCCGCGGGAGAAAGGAGAAACACGATTCAGCGGCGATAAGTGAAACGAGCTCTCGTGCACACATACAGATACATTCATAGCACACAAGCCGAGGATCGTATGTATATATTATTAAATTACCGAATAGCGAGATTCTTGAGCGCGCGGCTGTTGGTTGCGTTGTTGTTGGATATCATTTTTAGCGCGAGTATTGGCTATTCGAGTCAACATGGCTACAAAACTACCGCCACTATTGCTGTTCGGCTGTTTCGTTACTGCTGTTGTACCGTCGTACGCCTGTCGACGCGAATATTTGAAATTCATTTCGTAAAGTATGAAATGCGACTTTCATATTGTTGCATCGTGAAAAGTATGTTTGAATCCGTTCTAGGAAAAATGCGATAAATGTCGTTCAACCATGAGAATGATACATACTCCTCTACCAGATTAAATTTATGGACGTGTCTCAATTAGAACATTTATAACTGAAGAGTTTTCAGGAAAATCCGCACTTGTCCAAAAATTACTTTTTTGAGGAATTACAAAAAATTCTCTATCTGTAACTAGGCTAAAGCCTAGTAGGGGAGACCGGGGCTACTTGACACAACATTTCCTTTTTTTGCATTTTCTGGATTCCCCCTTTGTTACAAATAATATTCATTTTACATGCTTTATGAATTATATTTACGAAAAAATTTTGCAAGGCACCCTACAGATTGTGCATAACAAATGTCAGTGCAAGGTATGACAACATATTCTGAGTTGGGGCAAATTGTCACACTAAGCGGGGCAACTTGTTACTAATTAAACTAATGTCGTAATGAATATAACCATCAGCATTTAATAATGATTTTAATTTAAATTTTAGTTATAAAACAACACAAACACATTACTTATTTACAAATCATCATCTGAATTACATTTAGGGCAAATATAAAAACGATCTTTGTTTACGTATTCTTCATGAGACCAATTCTACTACCAATGCTACTGCTCTTGCAGCAGTTAGCAAAATATCAGTCGGTGGTGAAGAGCAATCCGTTTTCTTCTTGTATACGTATTTACCTATACACGCCTATACCTATCCAAGCACGGGGCAAATACTCACCGTGACAACTTGCCCTGCCAACAATGTGACACACAACCCCAAATTATACCTTTTTGTTTGAATTAGTTTAACATTATTGCTATTTCACAAAACAACCAAGATAAGTCATATAAAACTAGCTAAAAGTTGTATCTTCAACAATATATAAAAGATACTTACCTTCAAATTAACCTCATTTGACAAACTTTCACAAAATATAAGGGTAAATATTTACTGCAACCTATCAAGAATTTATAACGTGGATTAATCATGCGTGATTTATCGACTTTTGTTCAATTCTTGTGAGATAATAGGGAAACTTGTACTGCTTGCATACTTACCTCAAAAGGCAAATTATGACTTACGAAGCCTGTGTTATTACGAATGTGACAATATGCCCCTATGATAATTATCCCCGGTCTCCTCTAATTTTTAAGTACGTAAAGCATCGTGTATAGAGTGAAATTTTGTACTCAGATTTGATATAAATATATTGTGTGTTCTAAAAAAATAATCATCAATTTATCAAAAAATAATTACATATTGTCAAAAAATCAAAATATGAAAGTAATAATATTTGTCAAACTACTAAAATAAATCTTCTGAAAAACGCGCGAAAACGACCAATGTTGGACAAAGTTAGAGAATTTATAGACGAAATGCCTGACCTAAATTATGATGGCGTTAAAATTCAATGTGTAGTTTGTAATATCCCTTTAATGTGTTGGTACAAAAGGGATTGTCTACGTCACGTAAATAGTAAACAGCATTCTTCAAAAAAATTGCACACGACACTATGACAAATTCAAATTTAATTTATGTGTTACCTTTATTGCACGTAACCTACCGTTTAATTTACTAGACAAGGAAGCATGTCTTCTTTTAGAATAAATATTCGGACTGCAAATTACCATGTCAGGCATCGTTACAAAGACTTGTGCCAGCTGCTCGTGAACATGTTGAAAAAGGAATTAAATCGGAGTTGAAAGATAAAACTGTGTGGACGAAACTACATATCGCAAAAAACATTCTGTGGTTAATGTAATGGTACGCATAATGGAACCATATCAATCGTCACCTTCAATTCGATTAGCTTCCAGACGAGTACAAGAATGTACTGCCGAAGTAATTTCAAAGTTAGTGTTAAATACATTGGAAAAGTTTGAACTTTCAACAAACCAACTGTTGATGTTTATGAGTGATGGTGCCGCAAACATGCTTTCTGTAGGCCGGTCTCTTAAAAAACATTGTGCTAACTTGTTACATATTACGTGTAAAATTCATGCTTTCAGTAATGTGGCAGATAGTATTAGAAAATGTTATCCTGAGGTAAACGCTTCAATAGCGCATACAAAAGCAGTGTTTGTCAAATCCCCAGAACGTATTCGCAAATTTCACACACTGTGCCCCCGTATGCCTGAGCCACCAGAATCTATTCTTAGACGTTGGGGAACATGGTTACAGGCTGCGTTTTATTATCATAAACATTTTGAGAATATTAAGAACGTGGTTTTACAATTCGACAAAGCCAGTTGAAATTTCAAGATAGTCAGGTTAAAACGGATTTAAAAACTATTCAGAACAATTACTTCGGACTAGTGGACCCAATAGAAAAATTACAAAATCCTTCGGTGTCGTTAGTGGAATCTCTGCAAATAGTGCAACATGTTCACGGACAGCTATGCGCAGTAGAAGACGCAAAAAATGTTTGTGTTCTAGAAAGATTTGAAAGTGTTTTAGAGAAAGATTCTGATTTTGGCACATTAAGAAATACATAATTTTTTTTTGTACTCGAACAAATTTGAATTACACGGTAAATTTCAGCTTGCAAAAATCAAAATTCATGGAAATTTTTTGAAAAATCTTTCTTTTACGCTTGAATTTACTCACTAGCACCAAAATCGCCCAACAACCCTAAAACCAAACTGAAATTTTACCTTCTGATAACTTTTCAGCTCCTAATCCTGACAATGTCCTCCGTTCCTACCAAACAAGAGAACTTTTTCAGTCTAATTGCAGCCTATTTTCAGGTCCTGACCGGAATTCTGTCTCCTTTTGCTGCAATCCAAAAAACCTTGCTCTTTCCCGAACCAAGGCAAAAATTTACACAGAACAGATCCTTACCTCCCAAATAACCTCTGTCTATCTCAATCCTTTGCTTCGGCCTAAGAAAATAAGCCTAAAACCAAGCTGAAATTTTACCTTCTGATAACCTTTCAGCTCCTAATCCTAACTTTAATTGAAACCAAACAACGCCAATACGCACAAGCAAGCCGTCCAATCGCTTAGCTGATTTATATTTTACGAACCACTTAACGTATCAGCGCAATTATTATTACTATCAAGTGCCAAAGTTTACGGAATCCCTAGAACACCATCGTATACAGAACCGCGGCACAACTATGCAGTTTCTATGCAATAGCGAACGTGTGTAGAAAATTAAGTAGATTATTAATCAAAAGCAAACCGATCGCGTACCGTCTCCGGTTTTCGCATTATTAATTTACAACAGCCGTATACGATATTAATTATGCATAAGTTGTAGCTATAAATCGCGCGCATTCGATCAATTAATTTAATTTATTAGATAATCGTTCGTTTTCTGCAAATCCGTATCCGCAATGGACGCGTTACGCGGTCGCTCTTGAAACGGCAGGTTATGATATATTATGACCGTAAAGTTTCGCCGATATGGGATTGTTTTACGAGCATCGAAACCGTAATCTTTTATGTAAAACGCCATGTTCAACAGTGTTCGCGTTTTGCAAGTTAACGAGATAGTAAATTTCTTAAATGTTCGACGAATTTTCGAAGTGACGCTACGCACTTCCGCGTTTATAGCTTGTGAAAATTAGTGCTCCATAGGCTGTAGAATGGCTATTGTGATAGGAAGTACATGAAATTCGAATTTAAATCCATAGGTCTTTCGCACCCTAAGTAAAATCGTTTCGAAGGTTCGTTACAAACATCTATTGCCTTTAACTTATTAATCCATTCTACTTGTATATCTTTAAAACAATATAACAGTTCAGCAAATCCCCAGTCTTAATTTTCCTAACCTTGTTACGGTTAAAAAAAAAGGAAATTAATTAGAGTGATATAGTGCTCAATTTTACTATTTAAACGTAGATGTTATAAGGAGAGGATTCAAGGAGTTTAATAATACAACGGCGTTTGAAATTTATTTATTTTTGTTGCTAAAGTCGTGAACGTTCTTTGTACATTTCTTCATAGAGACGACGACCCGGTATTTGAACTCTTGGGTAAGAATTCCGATGTTCATAGGCTGCCACTGAATGTTTTGTGTAATCTAGTCGCCTCGCCGATGGTCGATAATTCCATTCTTTCGAGGGAAAGGAAGAAAGGATTGTACAAAAGAAATTCAAAACATATAGCAAAATAAGTTAGTAAATATTTGATCTAATTGTATATTGAATGAAAGAGCACTATTCAAAATATCATTGACAAAATATTACAATGATTTAATATCTCAGAGCCAAAATAATAACTATAAATATTGACAAAGTTTACAAAAAAATGAATAAGAGCGCCAGAGAAATATTCAAAGATTAATATTAAATAAACAACAGTTATTAATGTGATTTACCAAATTTCAAAATATGCAACATTTGCGTGAAGCCCAGTTCTTAAATCTTAAAATACGAATTATAACTAACCAAAAGGAATGATCATTAAATACGCGAAAGAGCTCAACTAAGATAGTAAAAGGTTAATTATGATTCGTCGGGTTACATAAATATCTTAGCTTACATAAAACAAGGTTCAGGTAGACACGCCGAAAGGAGAAGGTTGGTCAGCTAGTTACGGTGGTAGAACTTTCTCGACGGCGTTGATTCGGAAAGGACGCCGCGCTGATAGGCCGGGGAAATGAGTGATGTATAATGAGCATTGGGCAGCAGACAACGGATGAACGCAACTCGACAGAAGAAATAGATTTCGACATCCCGCAACTCTACGGAAGAAGCCAATTTCCAAAATCGGAAGTCCCTGGAGGAAATCAATGTCCAGATCCGCATAGAGCGTTATTCCCGACGATTTGCTCAAAGGCGACTAAATCTCAAAACCATATAATCGCCGGGAACGTAGACCATGGATACCAAGGAAGATCGCCCAGCAGGGGTTATGTCCGACGACAAACTCTTGGTACTCCAGGATAACATTGTTTCACTCACTGGGCCACTTACGGCCTAGTTGATTCGCTAACTTCTGCCAAACGACTCATTCCTTTAATAGGAAGATGCCTCCATTTATATATTTTACGAGAATCCAATGGGATCGCGAGCCAATACCGAAACACGGATATCGTGACGTAAGCAAGATCAGTGTATAGCGACAGATACGTGCGTGTATTGAACTGGGTAATTGCTAATTACAACAATTAGCTACGGATGAAATCTAATTTAACTGATACCAAAATGTAAAGCGGAATTTATACTATCTGTTGACAAAGTTTCATTTATGTTATTTGATAAACAAAGAAGCTACGGGGCTTAAAGAATTGAAAGAAACGGGAATGATTGGTTCCTAAACAGTTAATTACAAAATATCCCATTACCTTAAGAACGCAACTCAAATTTCTTGTTATCATAGGCAAGAAGGGTTTATAACAAAAATATTAGCGGTGTAGAATTTTGGAATGATTAATATTAATGGTTTTATTAAATAATAAAGATCAAATCTTAGGACAAATTAGGGGAATGGGTTTAGTTAAAAGATACACGAATACTACGCATTATAGCGATGAAGTTATTCTTCGCAAGTGTTCAGTTTCGTAATACGTTGAAATAGAGGAATTGGTGCGAAATGGAACAATGAAATGTTTTAAATATGGATTTAACCGAATTTGCAAATTAGGGTATAACAACCTGTACTCAAGAACATACTTTTAATGAATTTTTCTAATTTATCTAAATTGCTCTAAAGCAACTTTCAATTGCTTGCTTAGACATCCAAAATATTCGAAACTTTTATACTTGATGATTTTTCATTTGTGAACAAATAATTATTAATATTTAAAACACAAATTCTTCGATTTGGTGGTGATAATGCAATGTTATCGTCTCCTCCTTTCACTAAAAAAACACTTGGCAGAAAATTCATCAGTTTACCTTCTACTGCAATTATTAGAACACATAAACTCTGAGTTAATAATAAAAAAATAATTGAAGTACTTGACCATAATCATAATTCACACTTATCTTTTTGTGTGTAACAAGGCGACCGTCAGTTATATAACATCTAGATTATATAGTATTCGCTGTACTTACTACCGCATAAAATTTTTCGATTATAAATCTCATTATTCTTCCAAATCCGGAATGGATGGGAGAAATAGACGAAGAATGAATGCATCTTCTTTAATAATATGCAGCAACATAAAGAATAGAAGCTTCATAAACTATTTTAATAACGCCTCTCCCGCAGAATCTCGACGACCAACTTTTCAGAGCATGTGAGATAAGTACTTCTATTTACGGCGCCTCCTTTAATCTCTTCTGTACGATCAGCAGACCGCATACGCCAAAAATTGCAAGCTATTTGCATACGTTTATAACAAATGTTGAAGGAAAGTACAGTTAAACAATGGAAACTCTGTAGGGTAACGCTTTTGCAGCCGATTAGAGACTGAACAAACGAGAAATATGAGTAAGACTTGGCCAAGTAATATTTGTACGAAAAGAAATACGATTTTATAAAAGCATCGGCTTAAAAATATGTATCATAACATCCATAATTAAAACGTGAACATAGATTTTGAAAATGGTGATTTTATTTAAAAAACCGTAGTTTCCTTAGTGACAATATTCCCAGCCAGAATAAACAAGCTATTCTATCTAAAACGGCGTAAACTAACACCTTTTTTCTTAAATATAACAATTTCCACATGCATGCGTTTAGTTCTTTCCAGTTTAGAATAAAAGCATTTATTGTTCCCTGTCTTCATTATGTTCAATTTAGTTTAGTCTTGTTGTAGAAATGGAGAAATGTGACTAGCTTATTCCCCGAAACTCTAATTACAACAGAAAATTCGTGAGGATTACTACCGAAGGTGTAAAATTAACAATTCTATATTAATTGTTTCCATCTATTGATGAGTACAGCCCGGTAACAGAAAATAACAGAACTAATACATAATTATAATATGTGAAAAGTAGTGAAATACTCACCCTTTTAAGCAACCTTGGCTACGGAACAATAAAACTAGAAGCACCATGATCAGTATTAACATCATATGGATAAGAGTGGCAAAAAGTTGACACCATTAGATGTGTTTACACAGTTTTCTCAGTGAGCGATGTTCGCCGTGGTGAGAAAATGAGTTTATATTTTGAAAAAGAGCGTTCAACATCTACCGATGTTATACATGCGTGATTAAAATACTCTTTGTACTTAGTCAGTGGATTATTCGATACACCATCATAAATTTGTTTTAGTGTGCTAAAATCGGGATCTTTCTGTAGCACACTCTCGAACTTTTCTAAAACGCGATTATATTTTGCGTCATGTATAGTAAGTAGCTGTGTATGCACTCCGTCCATAATTTGCAGAGACTCCAATAATGATAACGATCTCTTTGTAATTGGTCTATTGCGTCAGCTAATCCTTTATAGTAGCTACGAATATTTTTTAAATCTGTTTCAACGGAAATATCTTGAAATTTCGGCTGGCTCTCCTTAATAGCTGCAGCTTCGGCAGGATTGAATTGTGCAACAACAGCTTTTACTATTTTGAAATGTTCAGCATAATAAAAAGCTGCCTGCAACCATGTTCCCCAACGTGTAAGAATTGGCTCCGGTGGTGTAGCACACTCTCGAACTTTCTAAAACCCGATTACATTTTGCGTTATGTATAGTCAGTAGCTGTGCATGCACCCCGTCCATAATTTGCAAAGACTCCAATAATGATAACGATCTATTTTGTAATTGGTCTATTGCGTCAGCTAATCCTTTATAGTAGCTACGAATATTTTTAAATGTTTCAACGGAAATATCTTGAAATTTCGACTGGCTCTCCTTAACAGCTTTTACTATTTTGCAATGTTCAGCATAATAAAAAACTGCCTGCAACCATGTTCCCCAACGTTTAAGAATTGGCTCCCGTGGTTGACGAATACTATGACACTTTATGTGAAATGATCGCAGGCGTTTGGGAGATTTCAAAAATACTTTTTTTGTGCTTGCTATTAATGCATCTACCTCGGGAAAGCATTGTCGAATGGTTTCTGCCACAAGATATAAAGCATGCACTTTGCACGTAACATGTAAACACTTACAACCATGTTCAAGAAGAGAACGGGCTACCGAACGCATTACCGCTGCGTCATCGCTCATAAACGTCAACACTTTATCTTTTGAAATTTGAAATTTTTCCAACGTACTAAGTACAACCTTCGTCATTGCTGCAGCAGTACACTCTTGTAGTCGTCGGCTAGCTAGTAACAGTGGTAATGTAGGTTTACTAGAGTCTAATATGCGTACCATAATATTTACAATTGAATTTTTTTACAGTCTGTTATCTCATCAACGCATAACCAAAGAAACTGCTTTTTCAATATGCGTTTCATTTTCTTTTCCACGTCATTGCGTACAAATGCAACATGCTTACGTGCCGTTTTCTCCGTTGGCAACCCCAACTCGGGATTGTATTTGTCTCAAAAGTCCTTAAACGGTTGTTTAGCGAGTAAGCCTAGTGCCAAATTACAGTTTATCAACATAAGAATTACATTTAAAAAAATGCACTTCTCGGTGGCATGTCCAATTTTCGTTTTCTATGCTATGCGGAATTTGCGTGTCTTGTACAGTTCCACTTCTTATTTGACATCAAATGTATTTTGCACAGTTTACAAGCTATCTTACTTCTGTTGTAAAACAAATCGGGAAAATCAGAAATAAACTTACTTACTATGTCTTGAAAGGGTCGTTTTTTAGCCTTCGACATGTTCACTAAAAACTACTATTAATGACTACGTCTGTATCAATAAAATCAAAACGCACTACACTAAATAATAACTACAATTAATAACTACGTCTATATGAACAAAATCAACACGCCCTATCCGCTATCCAATGTTAAACTGAACTGAGTGATGATGATTTGTCATGTCGTATCATAATCGACCAGCCCTCCCTGCCCACCTAAACACAGTCACACCGCCGCTGCGATTGCTCTCCAGTTACCGGACTCTATTTATGAGTATATTGAATGTATGGGTACACTAAAAGTATTTATATAAATTATGTGTTGATAAAAGACTTCATTTTTGTAGAATGTACGTACTGGTGTTGGAAAGAATTCGTTTATAGGCGCCGTCCCACACATACAGCAAATAACGTTGCCGTCTACATGTAAGCGCACCCTCCTCACTCTTCAGTTGCACACATGCCAGATGCTAGTCAGGGAGCGTCCCGCAATTCCAAAAAAGATGCCTTTTGCTGACACACTGACAATTGTATGCAACAAAATAATATTACGAAAGTACAAGGCACTTCAAAACAAAGATTTGTACACTGTAAAATCATAACAATATATATAAAAAATTTTTAACTCATCTATTTCCAACAGGTTTCTACACCCAGTTACATAAAAAAATTACAATTGTAGCAAATTGTAGCAAATGCCATATAAATAGTTTTAGGATCCATGACGCGGACAATTTGCAGCAATTAGGGAAACAATATTGTAGGAAATAAGAGTGGCCCAAGACATGCAACGTTTGCTGTATGTATCGTACTTATTGAAATATAAAGAATTTGGCAGTTACTACATTAGATTACACAAATTGTAACAATTATTTGAATAATCAAAACATTCTATGTTAAACTACCACAAATTATGCAGTATTCTTATAATTATCAGTTGCGTCCTTGCATGGCATGCATTATGCTGTTTTTAGAATAAGAATATTAAATAGAAATTTTTATATTCGACAGGTATATCCTAATCGGCCGTGATCAAACAATCGTTATCGCCAACAAAGGAGCCAAGGAACGCTTACAACTTCTCAATCTAGTTCAAACTACCGTTGTATCAACACGTGTTTGGCTAAGTGTTCTTTTACAAGTGTTTAGTGCTAAAATCATCTTTGAATACGAAACGAACGTCAAGTTTGGTGGTTTCAAAATACGCGGGGTTCTTGTATGTAACACATAAATATAGAATTTATATCGAAACGTCACAGTTTGCGGTTAGTTTTCTCTTTTCAAATTTAATTCTTGTAAAATGTAAATATTCTGTGTTAGTTTTAATTTGAATTACCGAAAGAGTGTCCATGGACACTCCCAGACCTACAGACCGTAAAACTTAATTAAGTAATTTCGATAAATCAATTTTTCCCTCGTTTATAACATTACAGTATATAAGCAGATTATATATTTTAAGATAATGTGATGCAATAAAAGCCCAATATGCCATCGTACAGGCATATGATACAAAGACCCAATTCTATTCCCGGGTTTTTTCTTATTATTTCATTCATTTTCATAAATTGCAAAGCATAAATTAATTTTTGTCAGATAAATTTACTTAATCTTTATTAAATATCTATTATCAGCGTATTCTTTTACTTAAATATTCGCAAGCAGACTACCTTTAGTGGATTTTCATTAGTTTTAAAGCATATTTTATCACAATTAAATTACTTCAATATTTCAATGAAAATTACCTTTTAACGATGGCGCAGCTTTCTACAATTACGTAAATTTTCAATACAAAATCGTTCCTACATAGTTGTCGCAATTATCTTCAAAGAATATTTTCTGTGCAGGAAATTTTACAAATTTCATGGCAACAAAATATACAAACAATAATGAAAAATATATTGTTCTGTTAAATATTTATATCGTCAAACGCAGCTGTCAATCGAGCACGTATAGTGTGTTCAGTATGGCCACTCGATAGATATGAAAGTCCCTCTGACGGATATTGATTATTTTTCGGAAGCTTCATTTCTTCCCCGAGCTTCCAATCTTCGGAGTGGGGGTACTAAATAATTTATTTAAATCTAACCAACGACAAATTTGGGGTAACGTGGACAAAACTGCTGTTCTGTCCAATGTCTCAATTTTGAAAATCTAGAAAATTAATGAAAACAGCGTAAATTCAAAGGCATTTCGAGCATGATTACGTAAATTAAATATCTATCATAAAGTCATTAGGTAGAACGTCAGTGAAATTTAATATTGGACGGTTGTCGGTGCTATTCTGTATCTCAGAATAGCATAATTTCAGTCGT
This sequence comes from Dynastes maya, assembly GCA_029619315.2. NCBI lineage: Eukaryota > Metazoa > Arthropoda > Insecta > Coleoptera > Scarabaeidae > Dynastes > Dynastes maya. Next base: position 39,303,134 of record JAROYE020000005.1, read on the forward strand.
CTAATTGAGTCAGTCTATTCATTCTCTCATGCTACTTCTAAAAATGACTCCATTTATCGAAATTCCTCGTTAAATTATATTTGAATAGAAATTATCAAAATTTGCTGTGGATAAAAACAATCGCCATCGTGATTAAAATAAAAGGGAAAGGGACGCTAATTAAATTCATCACTTCTGGTCAAGCTTTCATTGAGTTAAGTCGTATTTTGGCTGCGCTCCCAGTTTAAAGGGTCTAATATTCAAATCATAGAATAAATTCAAGGTAGAAGAGAAGGTTGGAGGTAAGAATAGACAGGTTTCATGTGAATGTCATAGGAACATAGAGCTTACATGACATCTTCGTAAAATCAAGGTTGGTTTAAATTTTTAGTTTTCATTTCCTTTAAAACCTCACTTGTTGCTGTTAAAAATTCGTTTAAAATTGCCGGAAGAGTGTGTAAGAACACTTCCGAATCCCACAGTTCATTTAAAAATCTAATTAATTTAGAAAAACTCCAATTTTTTGAACAATTTCCCTGTATTAAAACATTTCAATGTATTAACTACGAAAATGCATAGTATAAGATTTAAACTAAATTACAAACTTTTACTATAAGCTAAGTGCAGGAAGGTGTATAATGTGAAAAATTGAATTATATGGCACTTTTAAAACTGACAAAAACAACGCTTTAAAATAGATTGCCATGGGACAGTTACTTTCCTAGTTGACTGCCGGTTTTCGTAAATCGATCCCTCATACAATAGGAGGGAAGATGTGCATCTGAGGCAGTTGTATTTCACATGAACGAGAGAGTGGGTGTGGGTACAGTTTATTTTTAATTTATATACGTGAGCTATTAACCGCAACATTGTTGACGTATGATTATGACTTCGCCCAACCCACAACGATTCGTGGATCAGATACGTTCCTAGCTAGCTACATAATGCCCTCGAACAACTCGCTGCTTCGTACTTACATACTAGCATCGGTAATAGCGATAGTAGTCGTATAACCGCTATTACGGATACTACTGCGAATAGTACGTCACCACTACCGGGCAAGACGCTTCTCCGCATCATAACGATCTCGAGGATATTACATTTATATGTAGGAAAGTATCTGCTATTTCAGCGCAGCAAATGTAAACACATATAAAGGAACCGCTAGTGGTAGGCGGTCACTTAAACGCTTTTGTTGGATTGAATGCACAAAAAAGGAACCGTCTTGTTGCGATTGTTATCCGGATCATTGTGAGGAATATGAAAGATGACGTTTTAATATAAGTTGGAAACCTCATGAAGTATAATGAAATATGTATATGATTTAATTTGTAGAATCCTTGGTTCATCGAAGAACATAACTTAAGTTTATTTGAATCTGAAGAACGGCATACCACGCCTTAAGTAACTGTTTGTTAGGCATAGAAGAAAAATTGGAAGAGTTTTATCTAACAAAGAAATGTACCCAACCTGCGCTTTCAGAATTTAATGAAACTTGGGCAGTTTGTAGACCTTATGGAACTATTTAAAGTACCGGCTTGTGATCCTGCTAAGAAATGGTTTTGAGGGTGAAATCGGGTTTAGAAAATCGGGGGTTTCTGCGTTTCTGGTTAATTATTTCCTATTAGATGATCACAAAAATTATCAAAGAATATCTTGGCAATCGTCGGATTCGACCTCCATGGTCGATCTCCTATCGTTACTGAATTCCCAACATGATTCCATACGCTTCACCCTGGAGGTTAAATCCGACGGTTGCTTTCCTTTCCTAGATGTTCTCGTACATCGGCGTCCTGACGGTGCGCTGAGACATTTCGTTTACCAAAAACCTACGCACACCATAGATATCTCAATGGCCCCTCACAACATCACCCAGCCCAAAAACGCGCTGTTATCAATTCTCTTCTCCAAAGAGCCATTTGCATATCTGAAATCAAATCGCTTCCACAAGAAGTGAACCACATCACCGAAACTCTGATCCGCAATAATTATTCTAGGAAAAATATTCAAACTACCATTAACCGCTACACCAACCCTTCTCCACAACAACTCCCCTCAATTGACCCTAATTTCCGTAAGCAAACATATTTACCCTACATTCAGGGTGTCACCGATTGCATCAGCAAGATTCACTTCAAAAACGACATAAAAACCATCTTCAAACCCAATTTCAAACTCTCAGACTACTTTCCCAAAAAAAAACCGCAATCATCTGAAAGCCCCTGGTGTTTATCAGATTCCATGCTTGTGCGGTAGTGTGTACATCGGTGAAACAAAGCGATCGGTCAGCACTCGTGTTACTGAGCACGAGCGTTGTACGCGGTTGTTGCGAGTAGCCGGATCCGCGCTGGCTGAGCATAGACTGAAAACTGGAAATCCAATTTATTATTATTATTGTTATTATTATAATCGGGCGATGGCACAGATGCCTTTAGTCACTGCGGTCTTAATAGATCTATTGTAACAAAATGCCCTTCTGTGTGTTAGAATAGTTGGAGACTTTTAGTAAATCTTAATACCACTCTAGGATCTATTTCCTTCAGTTCAGTAGGTGCAAGAAATGGCCTACTGAAATGTTGGTGCATTGTTGCATAATATTATGCATTATTTACATAGACTTGTATTTGCTAGAATTCAATGGTTCTCAAAGTGTGTGTTAAAGAACTGAGGGGGTCGCGAGAGGATTTCCAAAATAAAAGAAAACGCCTTACTAAGACATTTATTTCCATCTTTCGAAACGTGAATGAAAACATATAAAAAAATAACGCTTTAACACTTAACTAACCTAAGTTTTATCGTATATTCAGGAACATAAAATTGACTACTCGTGCACCTTGTGGAACATAAACAAAAACATTAACACTTTTATACATACAAAAATTATAAAATAAAAGAATCTTAATGCGACGTATGTTTTTCAAAAACTAGCATCTCAAATCTGGGCTCTGTATTTGATATACACATAATGATATTATTTTCAATTTCGAGACGATTTCTTAGTTTTACTTTGATGACAGTCATAGACGAGAAACTCAACTCGCATAAATATAATGTTGCAAATGGAACCAAACACTTTACAGCTTCGTTTGCGAGCTGGGGGTATTCTTGCATTCTTTTGGTCCAAAACTGATTTGGGTTTTGCGAAAAAAATGCTAGTTTTAACATTTCATCACTTGATATTTCAATAAGTTGTTCCTTCATGTTTGTTGCAATCTCAGCATGCTGAAAAGAATTGTCTAAAAACGGATTCAGTATCCATCTGTAATTATCATAACTGTTTTGAATTTCTTTGGGGAAATAGTCGCAGAGCTGTTGCTTCAAGTTGTGCAAACTGATTTGCATATCTGCAAACACATGCTCATAATTTATCGCACTAAATTTTCCATGAGTTCTTGAATGCACTGGAATGAATTAAACTTCTTTTTCCCAATTGAAGTCGACCATAAATCAAGTTTTTTTATAAAACCGTTAATTTTATCTGTGGCTGTTATTATATTCACATCGCAGCTTTGCAAGCTATTATTCAAAATATTTAAGTGTTCGAAAATATCAGCAAGGAAAACCGGTCTAAGAAGCCAAAGAATACTAGAAAATAGGTTCTCATATTCCGATGTTTCATCATGCAAGTACATCAAAAGTTCTGATTTTAATTGGAAAATTCTTTTCAAGACGTTACCCCTCGAAAGCCATCTTACTTCTGTGTGATAAAGAAGATTTTGTCTTCACAAATTTTTCTAAAAATACGAGTCTGTAACGCTTTTCCTTTGATGGAATTTTTTTTCATAACACAATCCATTTCAGGAGGTAAAGATTTTGACGCAAGAACTTCTCGATGTAAAAAACAGTGTACCCATGTAGCATTTGGCATTACTTCTTGTAATTTGACAATAAGACCAGATCGATGTCCTGTCACAGCCTTGACGCAATCGGTGCATATAGCAACGCATTTCGACCAGTCAATATTGTACTTATCAGTACTTTGCATAAAAGTGTCAAATAAACATTATCCGGTCGTATTGATCTCTAATGGCGTACAAAATAAAATATCTCCTGTAATACCATTTTTCGTATCGCATCTTACGAGCGCTACAAACTGGGCACAGTTAGAAATATCTGTAGATTCGTCCATCTGTAGGGAAAAGTACGTGCACTTCTTAAAATTTTCAACAATTTGTGTTTGAATATCTTCTGCCATGTCACTTATGCTTCTTTGGATAGTACTGTTGGACAGCGGTATTGTTTTTAACATTGCAGCCTCTTTTTCACCAACCATTATTTGCATCATTTCAACAGCTGCTGGTAAGATCAGATCTTCAGCAATTGTATGTGGCTTACTGGATTTTGCAATGCGAAATGCAACTCGATAACTTGCTAGTAATGCTTTTTCGTTATGAGTGATTGTTGATGTAAAAGTGGCTTGCTCCTTGTGCAGGGAGTTTAGCTTTCTTTCAATAAATTCAACGGGCTTCCTTTTTTTGTCTGGATGTTTGCTATTTAAATGTCGAAGTAGCTTTGATGGCTTCATACTTTCTTTTGACAAGACTTCTCCACATACAACACACTGTGGCTTATTGGAAATAACGACAAAACCATATTTAAGATATACAATCTATTTTTCTTTTTATATGTGTCCTTTCCAGACGTAGATGGTTGTAATGATTTTTTTAATTTATTCATATTTAACAAATCAATAAATTTCAAAATAACCGATATTGCACTCAGTAGCTAACAACACAGCACACAAGTTGGAAAAGATGCCTCGTCGCGCTTCGCTGCTTATATAAAGCCAATCTGAAACTTCCAGAAAGCTCCAGTGCCATCTAGCACTCTCTCGAATATGGTGTAAACTTCCGTAAAACGCGAAGAACAAAGATGAAATTGTGCTACTTGGTGATAGATAGCGCAGGTAGCAGATAGTCGTTAGAAATATTGGTAAACAAAGTTTAAATCTTTCTTTTTTTACATTGGTTGATCTTTTTAACATTGATTTTCAAATATAATTAGATATTCAAATATATGTCAAAACATAAAAACAGAAAGATTTTTATATTTTTAAACTTGGTGCTTTACGACTAGAAGCAAAATGCCAGTAACAGTGGCGTAACTCCTAACAGTCGCCGTTTTATTATGCGAGGGTCTCGAACAAATTCTTGCCTTAAGGGGGGCCCTTTGAAAAAAAAATTTGAGAACCACTGTGCTAGATAAACGTACTCGCATAGGCACACAATATGGAATAGGTAATGGCCAACAGCTACAGTTACAATGCCAAATAAACCCAGGTTAATAAGCATATCTTTAATAGCTTTAGGGGTCGCGTCGGTGCCATTTATAGCTATCGTTTTAATTAAATTTCCGTCCATATCATACTAAACATATCATCTATCTATCCATGGTTCTATAATACACCATATTGCAGAGACTCCGCAGTGTAAATACGTTAGGTACGGAACCTATTTCGACTTGACAAATAACGCATTAGTGATTCATACAAGCTCTCCTTACACATTAAACTAGGCGCACATGTTGGCCTTATGTAATTGAGTGTACACCAGAACATGATAATGCTTTTCTCCTATAACCGAGCAAAGTATACCGCCGTCTCGTTCTGAAAATATCATATTTATACATACAGGTGTGTACCTATGTATAGTTGTTGTTTCAATAACGATATCGAAGATTATTTACGGGAAGCGGCATAATCCGCTTTAATAGATTTGCATGCGAACGCTGTGTGCTAGTGTGTTCGGGTACGGCGGTGTAATCCGCCGATATATATTAGGCGCGCTCTCGTGTATTCTCTCTTGTTCGCCGTAATTAAGAAAACCGTTCGCAGGATGGTTACAGGGGAATTTAAGCGATGCGCTGCAGTAATTTAGAGGGAAGAATATGCACATTACATTGGTATTAAATCGAAATAATTTATAAACGAACATAAATTAGAAAGCAATGGCATAACAAGCATATATTCATTTCCACTTGCACTACGGAAAGAGTTTGTGGGGAAATAATTAATTTTCTGCATAGCTATAAAGAAATTTATTCGATTTTCATGAGTACTCGCAAAGTATGATGTAATTAAAAAATGTAACTTCCTCGAAATTTACGACGTGATTAAATTATGAAAAAATCTTCCCGGTGAGGAATCGAACCTGACAACGCCTGCCGTCGGGTGGGCGTGCTAACCACCACACCACGGGAACCTTATGTCAGACACGCTCACTCTTTAATACCTAGTTTGACTCCTTACCTGGGAAATTTTTTCGATCATTTAGTTACGTCGGAAATTCAAAGGAAATTACAGATTTTAATAATGGACCGACGGAAGCCAAAATATATGGTGCACGGCGATTAGACCGAAAACCATTTGACCAGCAATGGACGATTTTAAAAACGTTTTGTGGACTGAGGAATCCAAGTTTGAGGTTTTTGGAAATAGACGGAGAGTTTTCGTACGCAGATCAAGAGGGGAAAGAATGTTACGGGAGTGTACAGTTCCTACGTTGAAGCATGGAGGCGGATCTGTAATGGTTTGGGGTTGTTTTTCCTTAATCGGAACAGGGGACTTGCTCAAAATTGAGGGCATAATTAAAAATGAAGAATATCGGCAAATCCTGGAGGAAAATGCCATACCGTCAGGAGTCCGATTAATTGGTCGTGGATTTGAATTTATGCAGGACAATGACCCCAAACATAAATCGAAATTGTGCACAGATTACCTGCAGCAAGAAGAAAATGAAAGAACCCTAAAAATTATGGAATGGCCGCCACAGTCCCCCGATCTGAACCCGATAGAGTTGTTATGGGAAGAATTAGACCGATGTGTTAGGAAAAAGTGTCCAAAATCGAAGGGACATTTGTGGACCATTCTCTAGGAGGTATGGACAAGCTTGCCCAATGAAACATTAGCAAAATTAGTGAATCGGATGCCGAGAATAGTGGCAGCAGTCCTAAAGGCAAAAGGTGGATTTTTCGATGAAAATCGGATTTAAATTATTTGTATTACATTAACTTTTTCTTTTTAATAAATTTGTGTTTGAAAATATGTAAAATCATGTAAGTATTAAATACATGGCCATTTAATATTTCTCTTATTTTCCTCGACTTCCGTACATTTTTTTGCTTGCCCGAACTTCCATGAACGGTAGTGTATATCTACATCATACTGGTGATGATATGACTCTAATTGTTTTTGCTATTTTCGGCAACAGTTCTTTTCGAAAATGTTTGTAACAAATTTGATTATAGCAGTTTGCACTTCCGTTTCATTAAATATTTAGATTATGACCGAGCGCACACACATTCAATTAGTTTACAATACACAAAATTAAGCTAGAAAGTCTAAGTAATATTTACAAATGCATGTACAATACATATGTTCAAATAATTGGTCTTGCATTAACATACTGCTAATTGGCACATATGTATTTATTTCCATATACTTTATTGCTGCATATCATCTATTAAAGTAGCGGTTAGTGGTGTGCGCCTTGGGTAACCAGGGAATTCTAGAATCCTGTGTTGGTATCTCGGTGAGCGTTCTGGAATCTTGTGGCTTTAGTGGTATTCGCGTAAGTTGAAGCAAATACAGAAGGATAAGATCTGAAATATTCGTATAAAAGCAGTGTTTTTTATTTCTAGGAGTTAAATTCGTTTGAAAATCTATTATTTTGCGTTTTTAAATACATGTACTTCATTCCTTACTATAAAAAGTATTCATAAAGTCACAAGCTAGACAGTTCTTTTGATTGCTAAAATAATCGTCACGTTAAACCGAAGTAAAATGTTTAATAGCAATTATTTGTTTGTATTTATTTCAAACTTTGTAATCCTTAAAACGCTTCACTAACACTAGACGCACGTTTCGCTAGCTAAGCCATCGTCTTCAGCAGTAAAACTGATCTAATAAACTAAGCTGAAACTACACTATTTATATACTTTAAAAGTTGGGGTAGACTGACTACGCATGCTTGATTCAACAAAGAGTAAAGGCTGGAATTTAAGGCTCCTAAATCTGAATTCATGACAATGTGTTTGTTTTTATAAATTTCGATTCCTTTGTAACAATTAAGTTGTACATTGCTATTTACGTTCTTAATTAACTTTACATTACCAATTCTATCATTCTTTTCAAGCATATGTAGCGACACTGGTGTGTCGTAGACTACACTTCTTAAATATCCTGAAAAAAGTACTCTAAAGGACTTAAATCAGTCGAACGAGCTGATTACCTTATTGAACCATTAGTACCAATCCACTGTCACGGAAATAACTTGTTCAGATGGTTGTTTACTATGTCACTGTTGTGAATAGAGACGCTGTCTTGTTGAAAATACATCACCTGTCGCAAACTTAAATTAACATTCTCAAGCAAAAGAAGTAGCTGATATATTGGAAAATCCAGATATTGCGGTGCTGCTAAGGTGCCGTTAAAAAATATGAACAGATCAACTTGTCTCTCAATATTCCACACAGACATTTATGCTCCATCTTCTTTGGAAATTAATTCCCATTCAATGTGGATTTTGAGACGACCAGTAATGTGAATTATGACGATTGACTATTCCATTGTTTGAAAATTTGCTCTCATCAACCCATAGAATACGAGCTAGGGAATTTGTGTTAGATAAAATCTTCCGTTATAAAATTAAGTCTAGGAATTTCTTCTCCATTGTAAAGCCCATTCACCAAATGAATTTTAAATGATACAGCACAATCTTCGGCAATAAATTTCACAGACGTGTGAGGATTGTAAGCAACACTTACTAGCAGACTTATTTCGCTGGCTTCATTTATTGCTGTTCTGATTCGATTTTCACATTTACCTTCTCGAAAATTACCAGTATTTCTTAACCTATTAACCGCATAAATGTATTTTTCTTCTGGATGGCGTCTATGAGGAAATCTAGTATCATACAATGCTTGCGCAGCTCTTGTATTTTTTGCTTATGCACTCTCCATAAATTACTATCATATCGTAGTACTCTTCATTTGAAAACGTAAGCTTGATATTAGCAGTCACGGCACGAAAATGTCAATGATTTTCAGACTTAAACACATTTTGATGCGTTTTGCTTTCACGGGTGTGTATTAAGCTTTGATAAATTAATCTTTGCAACTATGAATTTTTATCCGTATTACATCTACAGAATACAATCTTTTGTCATTGATTATCAAATTTTATAAGCGTTTATACCTACATAAACGCTTACGTAGTTTGTTCCACATGTCATCTACTGAAGTTGAAGTAGTCTTTGCTACTTCCCGATCGAGTTCTTCCCATAATAACTCGATGGGATTCAAGTCCGGGCTTTGAGGTGGTCATTTCATGATTGTTAGTGTCCCTTCCTCTTCCAACTGTTCTAAATATTGCTTGCATAATTTTGAAGTGTATTTTGGATCATTGTCTTGTTGGAATACAAAATTCTGACCCAAAATTCTTACACCAGAGGGTATTGCATTTTCCTCCAAGATGCGTTTGTATTACTCTTTTCTAACTATGCCTTGAATTTTTACGAGATCACCTGCGGATGTATCAGCAGAACCCCAAATCATTACCGAATCACCGCCCTGTTTGACGGTAGATACTGTGCATTGCTCTAGTGCACGTTCACCTATATATCTTCTTACAAACACTCGTCTTCGCGAACCGGAAATCTCGTATTTGGATTCATCGGTCTACAATACCTTGCCCCAATCTTCTACCGTCCAATTTCGATATTCACGTGCTCATTGTAACCTCTTTGTCGTATTAATTTGGCAAGCAAGAGCTTTCGCAATTCGTCCGTGTAAGCCGGCTTTTTGCAGAAGGCGTTTAACCGTGGGCACGCTAATCGGCTTCGGAATACAGTATTGATTGCTGCGGCGATTTCTGGAGCTGTTTTCGTTCTATTTCACTTGCCAGACACCACGATTTCAATATCTTGAGCTGATGTTGCGCTATTGGTCTACCACTTCGTATTTTATTTAGAAAACTGCCACTTTCACTGTATTTTTTGATGTTATAATCAACCATAAATGGATTTATATATAATTTTTTAGCAATTAGGCGATTGCTAAGTTATGTTTTGCTACTGTCAGAGCACACGTTTCAACACTTTCCTTTTCGGCATGTTTTAAAATTTTAAACGAAATTATTATTATTCGTTAAGAGATATTGTCGCTACTAACATGGAACGATAACGCCGTAATTTAAAAATATTACTTCAAATGGCTTTATTCTAGCTTCATGATTCATAGTAAAATTAACAACTATTAAATTTTTCCTGGAAGTAGAAGAAATACGCTCTTTGTTGTCGCTACTATCTGCGCTTTTATGATTACCTCTCATACAGATAAAAGACGTAAATAGACGGATATTATTTAATGAATTTAAGTGAATCTTACTGATTATTAACATACTATTCAATAATGCTGGAATGTATTTCCTAAATACATTCTTTGTATACAAAAACCTTAAATACTTATAAGCGGTAGTAAACATATAACAATTATTTTCTCGGCAAGTGAGTCAGACAGGTTGGTAGCAGTTATGAGGGAAGTTACCACAAATAAGTTGCAGATTCAAAATTTTAATTTGCATTCGCTCCCGAGATATCGCGTTGTCCCGTTCCTCGCCGAACACTCTGTATACTTAAGCATAATCTTTACATCATATGTTATGAATGGTTTTCAGATTATTATTTGGCAAAAAAAATGTTTTGAGATCAACTTTAGAAAAGATTTTTTGAAGACCTTTCATGTATCTTAAATAAAAGAGTAATTTAACATTGTCAGTACTTGTAACCCATCCTTAAGAGGAACTTTGTAACTTCTCTGTAGGTAGAAGACTACAAAGGCTTTTAGAAAATTAAATAGAATCCAATGAGAAAAAATTGCGAGTACAGAATACAATTTTATAAAGCAATTCACATGGGAGTAATAAAATTATTACAGTTTTATCCATTTATAGACATTTAAATAAGCCTGATTTATTTCAGCTTTGTGTGCAATATTACAGAAGTATAAAATATAAAAACGATAAAACTAAATAGAAAATATATGTATGGATATTAATTTCAATATAAAAGCCAGAAAAATCCCAATAAAATTAACAAGATAAACCAAAAAATACGGGTTTATATACTGAAACATGAGGATAAACGTACAATTATATATTGTATACATATACATCTACAGCCCTGGCCAATGAATTTTACAAAACCTGAAACTTTACTGAAATATATTTACAATGGGGACTACATTATAAAATTCTACATGTAAAGTAATATCGTGTATGACCTCCTCTGGTTTTAATTTTCTCACTCTATTTTTATTTTCGCTTCAAGTAGTGCTTTTTAAAAGTGTTTGCGACCCTTTGATTGAGTTTTCGCAAAGTGCTACAAATCCTCGATCCAATGCGGAAGATGAAATCCATTTCCATGCACCCAATCTTTAATTTTTCGAGCCATGTTTGTAAAAGCGCCTCTAAAAAGAGTTTCACATACAATGGCCTTTAATATCGCATTTAGAACTTCCGTGTACGTTTGGCTACTTATGCGGCCGTTACATGTGAACGCCAACGCCATTTGATGATCTGCACTTCCATATAACAATGCTGCCACATTTGTACTTCATTAGCTCAATGAAGCACTAAAATACTTCCAGAGGTGCCGTAATGCTGAAAAAGCAACTATGGATGCATTCTATTTATCAAAAGCAATGTACTATTATGTTCAATATCTACATCGGAAATCAGCTGTCAGTCTTAGACGGTTAGGGTATTCAGGATAGCCATCCGATAGTAACGAAATCCCCTCTAGCGGAAAAAAAAGTTAATTTCGAAAGCCACAATTTTCCCCCCAGGCCGGCTCGCCGTGGAGTGAGGAGATTATATAAAATATATGAGTCCAGATAACGACGATCTTAGTGGAACAAGGATAAAACCACTCTTCTTTTTATTCTCCTAATTTAGCAACTATTCAAAATTAATGTAAAATTTTCCTACAACAAACATCAGGGTAAATTCAAAGTTATTTCTAACATTATTTCATACATTAAATATGTTTCATTAAGGTATCTTCATTTACGTCGGGAAGTTTTTGTATTTTTAGGTTTGTCATGAAGGTTTGTCTGATACAGAGTCGTCTAATTGAGTCATCAAGTAGCGTCACCACATTCATTCTTTCATGTTACGTCTTAAAATAACTGTTTATCAAAACCTCCTCGTGAGATTATATTTGGGTAGATATCATCAAAATTTGCTGTGGAAAGAAACAATCGCCATCGCGATTAAAATAAAGGAGAATGGGGACGCCAATAAATTAATCAATTCTGGTTCGACTTACATCGAGCTAACTAGTATTTTCGGCTGCGGTCTCAATTTAAAGTGTTCGATATATATTAATTAAAAAGTATATTCAAAATAGAAGAGAAGGTTCAAGGTTAGAAGGGCAGATTTCCTGGAAATGGCATAAAGAACATAGTGTTTATATGTCATCTTCTTAAACATCAGGGTTAATTTAAAATTCATAAATAATTGCCAAAAGAGTATCAAAGAATACTTCCGATCCCACAAACGAGTTAAAAATTTAATTAACTGATAAAATTACAATTTTTTAGCAATTTTCCCTGAGATGAAACATATCAGTATACACTTTAAAATTAGCATTCTCATGCTGACAAGATTCGATTTGAAAGCAATGTCTTTTCAATAAGAACCTCTATATTCATTTCGTTGGATCGCAACACCCTTGTCCAGTTTTCAATGGTCCAATATTGATGTTGCTTTGCCCATTCTAAACGATTTTTTCTCTTGATCTTGTGATGAATCGCTGATCGTCACAGATGCAAAGAACTTTTATTAAAAGAAAGTGACAATTTATTATTTTATTCTTTCAATCATTTTGCGAATATTTATTTGTATTCTTACGTAAACAAACGTTTGGAAAACCCTATAAGCTTCTTCTAGGTGACAGCGTATATTTACTTCATTTATCGACCCACATACTCGTCCTGTTTTCTTTGTACCGTACGTCATTCAGAAGAAGTGCTACGTCACCATCCGCTAGGGTATATAAACCGCTATATAATCTCATTCTATAGGAGTCTTCTCCTGCTTGCAACGTTGACGGTGTCTAGCACTTTCCCAGGCAAGACCTACCCCCGCAACGCAGACGGTGCTTAGTACTGTCCTAGGTGAGACCCATTCCCGCAACGCAGACGGTGTTCAGTACTATCGTAGGCGAAACTAATCCCCACAGCGCACACGGTGTTTAGCACTGTCTTAGGCAAGAACCATCCCCGTAATGCTGAATTTCATTGCTAATGACCTTTTGTAATCTTGTCAATTAAATATATTTTTTGTACATAAAGTTGTCACCAAAATAAGATATCTAGGATCAATAACAGAAACACATAGACGATTCAAAGAAGAAGTAATGAACAGAATAAACAGAACAACAGCGATATACAGAACACTGTACAACCAGTTCTTTAATAAGAAAGAGATATCCCAAAACACAAAAGTAAAGGTATATGAGGCGGTGTTAGTGCCAGCGCTCATTTATGGATGTGAATCATGGGTCTTAAGTAAACAATTAAAAAGTAAAATTACGGCGTGTGAAATGAAGATCTTAAGAAAAATTGCAGGGGTGACGAGAATGAACAAAGTGAGAAGTGAAAAAAATAAGAAAAGATCTAAAAGTGAAAAGAGTTATACAAAAAATCGAAACTCATCAACTAAGGTGGTTCGGGCATGTGGTGAGAATGGACGATAATAAGATGGTGAAAGTGATATGGGAAACGGAGACAGGAGAAAAGAAAAGAAGAGACAGACCGAGAAGGACGTGGAATGATGAAATAACTGACATATTAAGAAGGAAAGGAATGGACTGGACTCAAGCAAAACGAGTAGCTAAGGATAGAAATGTATGGAGAAGAACAATAACCTCTACACCCATGGTAGAAGAGGTCAAGGATAAGTAAGTAAGTAAGTAAATTGTCACCGAGATTGATTCCTGAATTCTATTTAATTTTATTTTCTCAAAGTCCTTTGTTTTTTTTTCTTTTGTAAACAAAACACATTTTTAAGTGTGCTCACCTCTTTTGTTTCCGTTGAATCTTGGGCATAGTCGTTACCCAATGCTAGATTTTCTGATGAACGCTACGCTCACACAAACACCATGGTTATACTACTCACACTATTCCCATAATTAACAAAATTAATTTATATCTTCACAGCATAAGAACAACATATGACATATAAACAATCGGCATATAAACAACATATGACACTTACGAAAATATTGTTTCCTGCAATCATATTCAGTGCTGGCGCTATCTGGTGGTGAGAAGCGCACTTACAAGGAATATGTAGCACCGACTAGATTGTTATCTTTCTGTTATCAGCAATTTTATCAAAGATAATAAAAATAAAATAAGAAATGAAACTATTTTATTTGCGAATAAGTAAAAAATTTGCTAAGATTAATAACGTTAATTTTCTATATTTTTAAGAAGCCTTCTAAAATTCACAAGGATCCTATACTATTTAGGCGTCCTCTAATCATTCAGCCCGAAATTTTTTGACCGCCTACTGCACTAATCTCTGCAGATAGATGCAAAGAAGTTTTCTTCCTATCCTGAAGGTAAGGTCTCTCTAATAGACGGTACTTTTTGGCTGCTATTATTTTGAGATGACCGCTTGCTGGTTTATTTTTATAAGATCAATAGCACGACGTGAACACTTTAACTTTTGAGTAATTTTAGTTTGCAAGATTCTTGTAGAACGCAAAATCACCATTTGTGCTCTCTTAGTTTCACTTAACTGTCGCTTTTTTGCGGGTACTACCAAACATTAAAGTAACACGTTTGCATAACGAATTTTGATTCTTTGAATTGTTTGTGTCCCACACCCGCATACTATTTTAAAGTAATTCGCAGAACAACATTTCATCACTTTTCGTTAATATTATTTTATACATTTGCGAAAATCTACTGGTGCTCCATTTTATTGGCCAATGCTGTATATGCGCATATAACCGCATACCAATAATCCATCCTAATACATGCATGGACCCTTGGCGCTGGATATACGGTACCTCCGGGCATTGAATTCGTGATTGAATAGAGTACAAAACTGAAATTCCGCACAAATTGGAATACAACTCATGCCCGTATCCACCTGTCAGTAGCGTCAATTATTCCGCAATGTTTCAGGATTAAAATCAACTTTTATGTACGCACATTAAAAATTCTGCGTATTTAAAAATCAATTGACCGGAAACGCAGCGAGAGCGCAGGCCAAATAATCGTAAAAACAAATTGCTTCCCGACGAACGCTGCGAGAGACCGAACGCCTGAGAGCTTACGGGATTTGGAGCACTTAGTGACGCGAAAGCGCTTTTAGTTTTTGTTTATTTTCACGTTTAATCTAACAATCAATGATAATGACATACCTACGGAATGAAGTCTTCCGCTTTCTTTGGTACCTATCTACCTAACAAAAAGTGATACCATGTTACGTTACCGCTTTGAAATCCGTACATTTTCGTTGAAAAATCTAGGATAATTTGAAGTGTGCAATAGATCTACTCTACGATTTACTTACACAGGGTTCTTTTTTGTATGTATGCTTCTCTATTTGCAGTTTAATTTTGCAAATTGTCAACGAACCAATTAATGTTGTGTATATGCATGTTATACATATCGATAAATAGGCAATAAATAAATAATGTATAAATGAAGAAATGGCATCATATGTGTATATAACGAACAACAAGCAAATATAAAATTTATATATATATATATATATATATATATATATATATATATAAAGAAAACATGAGATACCATATAGCGAGTGCGGCATCTTAGGTAATTTTGACCGAGTAAAAGCTATTCTCCATTGAGCCATTTAGAAAATTACTTCTAGGTAACTCTTTAAGTTGCAATCCCATCTAAAATGCATATAAAATGCCTATAACAGCATTATCTTAGCGTATAAAAAACATTATTTTAACGGATTTCCATATCCCAACCACCTTCAACTGACACCCATCTTATTTCCGTAAAAGTTGTAACGTACTCTGCTTGTCAGACGTTGATTTCGGATGCCGATTCGTGCCAACCTCTAATCGGAAGAACATGTCGAATGTAACACAGGTGTTCCCCCTCGGGAGAGGTTCGGCAACTTCGGTAACTAATAAATAGAGTAACCTAAACTTGCGAACTCGCATAGGCGTCGGTATTACGGGTTAATATAAGAATACGAAAAATTCATAAATAAACTAAACCGGTAGAGAAGCAGGCATGTAGTGTCGACCTTGAATATAATTCATGTTAAACCGCGCTGAGAGAGATTTCGTTTTAGTACCGGTTGAGCTGTTGCAGAGATTAGTCGAACGGTCAAGGTTATGTACTTACGTGTCGCTTTTGAAAATATAGCTGGTGTTTTTTGTGTGTTGTAGTATTATACCAAGTACATAATTAGTGTATCGTTTCATATAGAACTAATATTTACATACCTAAGAAAACAATTCCTCGTAATAGATTTGCTACTAATGTACATAAGTATGTCACTTTTTCCCTATTTAAAATATGACGGTAGTGCAGTTTTTTGCTTAATATGCAATGTTCGTTTGGCTGCATTGGACAGAACTGATTGCCAGAGGCATGTCAATGGTATTAAGCATATGAGAAATGCAAGGACTGAAATACTTTCCTTACCAACGATGTTAAGTGTTGGGCGATCCTTAAAACATATATTTCCTAACTTAATACATATAACCTGCGTGCTGCATGCTTTGCATTTAGTTGAAGTTGTTCGACAACATTACGGAAACGTTGATCGGATGATTGGAAGTACTAAAGCAGTGTTTCGTAAATCCCCTAAACGTTTAAAAGAATTTCGTAAATTTTGTCCAGGTATTCCAGAACCTCCTGAACCAATTTTAACGCGATGGGGTACTTGGCTAACAGCAGCTTCTTACTATTTGATCCATTTTCAACAAATTCAATCAGTTATAATGCGATTTAATCGGAATGAATCCAAAGCAATTAGAGAAAGTCAAAGAGAATTTCAAATTCCTCAACTTTTAGAAGATTTAACAAAAATATGTACCAATTATACACTCTTGGAGTTTGGTCCGTTCCTCCCGACTAATCCTGTATATTAATTAAAAACCATATTCAACCATACAACATTAAAAGTTTTAGCCGACCGGTAGAAACAAATGTCAGCGTAATTAAGTTTTAATTTATTTGAAACTGTGATAGGAACTAGCCGCGGAAGCAAGTATTTAAACGTCAGGAGGAAGAGGAAAGTTTCGGAATCGGATGCGCATAATTTAGAAATTTCCGCTTGACTTGCAAAGCAAGCGAGCTCCTTTTTTTCGGGTTTAGGTACGTAGTAATGAGAACGTCCTTTGCTCCACCGGCTTCCGAACCATATTCAAACAATTTATATCCTTGTGCGGCGAGTTTAATTTCTGCATTGTCTCCGCCTGAAAAACAGCAACAGTTCCGTAATAATTTTTTTATTCGGATCAGACAGTTCCCTTGTTGGCGCTCCACGGCAAGGAGAAAAAAAAAGAAAACGAAATCCATTTAATTCAAATAAATTTATCGCTTTTAATTTAAATTCTACGCCGAAGTGAACTAAGATTTTATGCATTGCTGATAAAACGAAAGTTATAACACTTCGCCGACGCTTTAACGAGTTCATGCAAATTTCCAGATAGCACGCTTTGTACGATGAACAATTATTGTAGATTGCAAAATAGTTTAAGCAACAATTATATCGCTTTTCGTGTTAGATATAACTAGAACGAAAGTGAATTATTCTTTTCATTCCTTACTAGGTATTTTAAAATATGCAGCCAATATTTTTTTTTGTAAAAAAAAACTTGTAGAATACCAGGACCTCATTCATCTCCACTTTCAAAATTGGTAGTGCAAGCTCCGATCGCAGTGCCTCTGCCACGAATGGAATGCATTCTGGAAATCTTGTTACTGTGTTCAACACATTTTCTAGACATTTAATTGCTAGAGAGTTTATCTTTCTCAAATTTTGAGGGGTTAGTGTAGATCTTTCTCTCTCTTTTTTTAACGTTAGAATATTAGCTTTCGTACATTTAAAAATTTGTTGAATTGCTGAAGACTTTTTCTTTCACCTCTTTTGACTTGCATTGAATGAATTACGAGATACATAATTTTTCTTTTGGTTTGATCACCATTTAATAGTTTTTTTTTATATTCATTAAACGCGGTAACATTTATTTTGCTTTTCCTTGATCTCACCCGTTTTAGCTTCCCTTTTTGCTGAAGGCGAAATATTCCGGCTGTGGAGCGGGCCGGACTTCTTTAAAATGGGACGAACTCATCAAACTCGTTCGGCCCGTCAAACCCGTTTGACCGAATGAGACCGATCGTCCCGTTCGCTGTTAATTTTGAAGATTCTTTTTGAAATTCAAACTTATTCTTCCCAAACTTTTCTTTTGAGAGTAGAAGTAAGTATAAACACTTTAATATTGACCTACTTTTAAATTTAATAATGTGTAAGTTAAGTACATTGATAGTTTGATACCAAGAAATATAAAAAGAAAATAAGATGTAGTCTACGAACAAAATTTGTCATTGTCGTAGATATAGTAAATAGTACGGGGTGTTAAAAAATTCAGAAAAAAGAAACGACAAATTGTGCAGTTTTTAACATACTTGTCCAAAAATGAAAAGCTCTCAAGTGTCTTGAAAAAAACAGTAACTCATACAACAAAAAAGAATATATTGCTTTAACCTTTTCACAAACGGGAACTGTAAGCTACTGAAGTATGGTCTACCCCTTGACAAGTGATAATCATCTCCCCTGATTAAAATAAGCCATTTGTGCATATGACGTATTATGTACTTCTCTATTTGAGACCGCGCTAATTCATATGCTCATGTAGAACGACAAATGTTTCACATTTCAGGCATCAATACTGTAGTCGTAGTTCACGGAATAGGTTTGTAATGTCTTCTAATTTTGCAATAAAAACTCTGCTTTGAAATGCATTATAAAGTCATTATCGATAATTTCATACGAAAAAATGTAATTCGTAAAACTAAAACAGTGTTGTCATAAAGAAGGAAAAATCTCTTGTTTTAGTATATCCATGTTAGTTGTTCAGAGTTTGGAACAAATATTTTTATTTATACCGGGTGATCCAAGATAGGTGGCGAGGTACCATATATGAGAAACTAAGAGTCGTATAGCTGTGGGAAAAAATCTTCATAAGAAAAGTGGCCAAGGAAAACTGCTGGAAATTATTTTTAAGTTCCTATTTCTACCGCTAGCGGGCGTAACCACTATAGTCATAAAAAGGATTTTTCAATTCGTTTATTTTCAATGATCGTGTAAATGGCGACACATACTTAGACTTTTGAAGAAATGAACTTCCTGTTCTTTTAGAAGATGTTCCTTTAGATATAAGGAGATCCTTGTGGTTCAAACATGATGGAAGTCCGGCACACTTTTCTCAAAGAGTACGCAATTTTTTAGATGTTGCATTTCCAAATCGTTGGATTGGAAGGGGTAGTTTGTGTTCGTGGCCTCCTAGATCTCTGGATCACAACATGCTAGATTTTTACGAGTGGGGAAGAACAAAAGATATTGTGTATCAAACACGTCCAACTACACGGGAAAATATGTTTGAAAGAATTCGAGATGTCGTTGCTACGATTTCACGAGTTGAAGTTGAAAGTGCTTTTAGTATTACAAACAGATGTGAGCGTTGCATTGTGCAAAACGGGGGTCTCTTTGAACATTTATAAATTTCCTGTTTTTGTTTGTTTTGTTTTTTCTTTGAACGTTTGATTAATAATATTAAAATCGTTGTTGTTTCTATTGTTGTTTTGGCCCGTTGGCCTTTAAACACGCTTCAAATTTTGTGTCCGACATAATTTGAACCAGTCCTAAGCCTGGATAAAGTGCGAAGGAAGGTCCGGAGAACAACAATTGAAAATCAACGAGGACGTTAAAAAACACTAAAACAAGTATAAAGGAAGTTAAATGTGAAAAAAGTTTTCAATTTTACATAGCATGCTTGACCATATAAGAATTAACGTGTTATTAATTATTCTTTTGACGATAATTCAAACACTTGTAGATACATCGAATTGCTTCTTTAACATTTCTTCTTGGAAATTTAATCTACTTTCCAAATATGGTATAATAATTAGGTCGTCCTACTTGAAATTTCTGAGAAAAATGATAAAAACTGTGATTTTTCCAAATGACACCTTCTAGCAATGGCTTTGAGAATCAATAGGTCATGGTTATTTTTTTATATTAATCAGTAAAGCTTCCTCTTCCAAATGAGATCTTGTTTATTATAATTCAAAACCAAAGTTACAGCCAATTTAATTATAAACATTACCCCTCTTCTCGAGCTTTTATTTTTTGTTCTACAGAAACAAAGGCCCCCCAAAAAGGATTCCAAATTCTACTAGCTCTACGACGATAAGATTTATGTGACACTTATATGGGTGTATTTTCTAGAAAAATCCTTTTTTTATGACTATAGTGGTTGCGCCCCCTAGCGGTAGAAATAGGAACTTAAAAATAAATTCCAGCATTCTTTCGTGGCCACTTTTCTTATGAAGACTTTTTCCCACAGCTATACAAATCTTAGTTCCTCATATATGGCACCTCGCCACCCATCTTGGATCACCCGGTATACGCATTTTGGAATAACATCCCCAGCAGTGTCCAAAAATTAAGTGGCTACTGTAGAATTCTTTGCATTCACTTCAACTATCTCTGCAAGTAGTTTTAATAGTACCAAAAGCAAATTGAGATACAGTGTTTTTAGCATTATTCTGTTTCAACAGATGACACAACAGGTTTAATCATTGCAATAATGGATTCAAATGATGTGTGAGTGATTCATATTGCGGAAAAAGGGGTGTAATAATGGTCTTAATCTCACTCTTGAGTTTTTGTGAGATTAATACCATTATTACCTCCCTTTGCAACACGTTCACAGCTATTCGAAAGACACCAGTTTGTGTAACAGGTTGTCCCTTCCAAATTTCAATACACCTTGGCGAAATATAAATATTTCACGAAGGTTTCGGAGATGAGTCAAAGGAACTTGGTACACGAAATAAATCGAATTAAATGCTAGATTCCCTATTAATCTTTTCAGATTGGGTCTTATCCCAATCCTAGTTGTGTTTACTGTACAGACAAACTTAGTTTTGCTCACTGTACAATCGAAGTTAGTTCGTTCGTCTGTAGAACACCAAACGTCGCTGCGATCGGTTAAACAGCTGTTGCGTCTAATATTCTTTGTAAGCGGGGAAAATGACATTCAAAATATATAATACTTTTGTAAATTATTAAACCGTAAGAAAATTCCAATGTTAATTACGGTGAGTGCGGAACAGTGTCTTGAGAAGCAGTGTTATCTAAACAAATTTATGTTTTATTTCTACCTGATGGTAAGGTCAATGAATTACATTCAATTCCAAGAGTTCTTGATTATCAATTAAAAGAAGTAAGTCTCTTTACTCTGTTTTATTAATGTAATATTTACATAAAAGAAAATAATTCTTCGGCAAAAATAATAAAATGAAGGAGGACTTATTCGTTAACCTTGTACACAGACAAAATTAAGTTGTAGTTCAATTAACAAGCGTTATATATAGTTTGAATCTGTATATCAGAGTTTAAGACGACAGATTTCATTCTTTGTTGAAATTAAAATGTTTACAAATATCTGGAAATTAATCAGAGCCTATTATACGGTTTCGGTAACGGTCGGGGCGGTAAATAAGATTATTTGCGACGAATCTCCAGAGGTACGACAACTAATAGTTATAACATCAATCCCTCGTGAAACGCAATCGCAAGTAATCCATCACGGTATAATGCCTAGCTTGCTTTGTAAGTTTCCGGTTCGACAGAGAGAGGGATTCAAAATTAAGATTCGTTATCTTCAGAATTACCATAGTATCATCAACACATGGTCAGATTATCAACTGTTGCAATTCTTTCGACAACTCGGGGAAATAAATGCAATGCTGGTATATTGCTAGAACATAATCAAGAAGATCCCGATAGTAAGTTCTATCAACATGACCAAAATGAGTCTAATCAACTTATAATCGATAGCTTCGTAAATGCTATTACCACCCACAGAAGTCATATGATTTAGACAAGACTTCTGACCATCATACAAACTCTAGCAGTAATGAAGACATTTATCGAGATACTACTCTCGGACGGCATTCAAGTTCCCGTCTACGAAAGCGAACTCGGCGGTATCGTGTCTGTCGTATCTGTCGTGTCTCGATCGGACATCTATTTATATGGAAAGCGGCTATGACGTTTCAAGTTCTTATATGCAGACGTCAGTCGATAAAATACATTCTGGAAACAGGTGAACATATTAGATACAAATATAACGATAAAAAGAAATTGCACATCAAATATTTCGGACGGGAAAATTATACGGAATATACAGGTATGTTCAAAAGTAAATGTACATTATTTACAACAAATTTAAAAGCAATATAATATTTGAAATTAATAATAATTTCATTAAGGTCTTTTAAAAATTGTTCTTTTAAATTCAGGGTCGAACAGCGGTTCGTCACACCTTTTTCCTCAAATAATGGGTTCTCCCAAAACACTATCTTTTGAAGACTTCATGTAAAACATTATTAATTTGGTGTTGTAAATCAAAGCAATTATCGATATTGCTCAATTAATTGAATAGTTTTTGGTCATTATAGCGAAAATATAGTTTATAAACCAGTTATAAATGAACTAAAAAGTGCCCCCAGTTGAGTCCTTGGACTTATTGTCATGATCATTTAAGAATCTTCTTCCAGTATTATTGCAACGACCTAATTTGTTCTCTAACCAGCATTTCGTTTCTCACCCAATTACACTTACCGCTAATTTCAATTTATTTCCAGCCGTCGGATAGCCTATAGGTAACTGGAGCATAAAAGCTGTTTTTAATTTAATGAAAATCCATAATCTTTCAAAACGCTTAATATTTAACACAATTATACTATTCAATATCTACAGACCGCATATTTTTCTTATATCTTAACATTTTTTATCTGGAAAATTTCATTTAAGCGAGCTTCTATGAAGACATCACATTTAATTTCGAAATTATACGCGTTCACAACAAATTACGCCATTTATTTTCGCGATAATGACTAGGAGAGCTAAATGCGGGCTGGAAAGCCAACATTGATGTAGCACATCTTCCCTTTCCGCCGAAAAGATATAGTTTAAGTGGCTTTCTGCGGGCTTCTATTAATGAATCGGGGCATAGAAGCTACTGCATAATTTATACGTTGAGTCGAACAAACAGGATTTATATGGGTTTGGCCCGGCTTTTGGCAAATCTGTAGATAAATACGGTATTACCCGGAGTTTAATTATAAATCCGACGATTCCAGACGTGGAACAGAATAGGTAATTTATTTCGCAATTGTTCTCAGGAATACGATACGTTTTGGATGTAACATGATACATGTACACAAATGCACACATATACGCGTACAACAACAAACGGAAATATGGGTAACGTATACAATACGCGTCTAATTCAGCGGGCCGCGGTCAAACGTCCCGATCTCGCAAGGTTGATTTAGTATAATGGAAACCAGATTATTTTGGGAACCAATTAAAAAGCGGAATCAACAGCGCATTATGTTATGACAAGAAATTGTATTCGGAGAAACAATGGTTAGAGACAATATGAAATATACACAACATACGTCAAAGTAACATAATAGGTCGGTATGCGAACAGTCAAAGACAGACACCCATATTATTTAGGATGTGAACAGATGAACTGATTTTGCGGAAACCGCAAAATATATCGTGCAGATGAATGGTATTATGCATGCTAAATTAGATGGTACGTACTGATAGATAATATTACGTGAATGTAATTTAATCTCTGTTATAATGCTATGGCAACATTACATGTATGTCACAGGTTGTATAATATACAGCGTGCCACAAACGCAACGCATAAAACAAATTTTTCTTTTTATTTTCCCTTCAGAAAAATATGCGGTGGTCTGTCTGGATGTTTCCATGCCATACTTTGAACTTTGCTCTCGGGCGTCGTGTAATGAACCCACGTCTCATCTCCGGTTACAATATCCATAACAAACGAGGGGTCGTTATGGTAACATTGCAGGTTTTCCAAAGAGCATGCAAGTCTCGCTTCCTTACGCGCATCCGTGAGTTGCTTAGGCACCCACCGTGCAGAGACTTTTCGGTAGTTAAGCTTGTTGCGGACAATGTCGTGGATTACCGTCTTCGGAATGTACAATTCGGATGCCATTGCTCGAATTGTCAAACGTCTGTCGGTGATGATGAGTTCTAGAACCCGCTGGTTGTTTCGGTCCGTCAGAGACGTTCTCGGTCTTCAAGATCTTGGAAGATCATCTAAGTTTGTCCGACCGTTTCGAAACTCTAAACACCAAACCGACACTTGCTTGCGTGACATAACCTCGCCATAAGCTTCGGAAATTCTTCGGTGAATTGCGGTCGGCGATTCCTTCATTGCCACACAAAAGTAGCGAATGATTGCACGAACTTCCAGTGGGACGCATTTTGACAGAGGAGGCTCCATTATTATCGCAATAATTTCCAAAGTACTGACCGGAACAAAATAAACGACGCACTAACATTGAGTAAAAAGATGATATAATAGGACGACTTGATTGCAGGGTTGAAATCGTTCGATATCATGCACATACGCAGGAGTGTACTTTGTTCCTGGACACGCCTCGTATATATATACTTTTATCTACTTTTCTACATAATTTCCATTTTTGTTCAAACATTTGTCATACCGCTCATCAAGTTTCTTAATACCGACGTCAAAGAAATCTACCGCCTGTGAAGAAGCCCAATCCATGATTGCAGTTTTCACATCTTCATCGTCGTTGAACCGTTTACCACCAAGGAACTCCTTTAAGTATCGAAACAAGTGAAAATCACTGGGTGCAAGGTCACACAATACGCATCAGAATTGATTGCTGTGCCTCTCGCCGTAAAATCCACTCACAAAATCCCTTTCCTGCCCCAAAAGAGAAGACCGGCGATTCAAAATTATCAATTAAATTCCCACATGTTTCAAGGTCAGTTTTGAACACCATTATTTCCAAGAAACTGAATTATCGAAAATTATGTTCTCGGTGGGTTCTAAGACGATCACAAAACAAAAAGATCGGGCTGTGTTTTATCGTTTTTGACTCGATACAATCAGGAAGGAGATGAATTTTTGGACCACATCTTCACAGGAGATGAGACTTGGGTGTCTCACATGATTCCTGAGCCCAAGCAACAGTCAATGGAATGGCGCCAACATCTTCGCCAACCAATGTGAAAGCCAAACAGACAATTTCAGCATGAAAGATCATGGCAACTCTCGAATTTTGTTGTCCACATCACGAATCAAATCTTCAGAAATCAGAAAAGGTCGGCCAGGGCGCGGCTCATCATGCGCATTAACCGGCGGTCTTTGAACATTTATTGTCAGTATCGCCGTAAACTTCACAAATCCGACGGTGAATTTTCGCTGCTGCCAAGTTTCTTGCACTCAAGAGTCGAATTATTGATCGTATCTCACAGTAGGCGAGCGACTCAATTTTCTTAAACATTATAAACGTCTACAGCTCAGCATACAGACATACGATACGGCTGCAAATGGTTTCTAAACGCATGCAATGCATGCTGGAAACAGACGCGCATGCACACTGCGACGATCGCGCGTCATTCTCATTCTCATTCACAAACGGACCTTATTTAAAAAATACCCCTCGTACCATTTAACTAGTACAATTAAGAATCTCATAATAGATTTGATAATTAATTTTACCTTTCT
The DNA here is from genome assembly GCA_029619315.2 of Dynastes maya. NCBI lineage: Eukaryota > Metazoa > Arthropoda > Insecta > Coleoptera > Scarabaeidae > Dynastes > Dynastes maya. Next base: position 39,328,999 of record JAROYE020000005.1, read on the forward strand.
AATCCGTTTTTGCCAATTGGTTTCTTTTGCGCGTTCTGGTGTTGTAATTCGAGCTACACTTTTTTCAAAATAGGTTTTCTTAGGTGAATTCTGAGTTTTGAATTTCGCATAAAATTTTTTTGGAGAGTGTTCTTCGACTATTTCGTGTTTTTGATTCCATTTTGATATACTTATTTGTTTGTGTATTATTTAGACATTCAATTAAGATAGTTTGAAGTTTGAAAATGAATCGTCCAAGGAATTTCACCGAACATGAGGCAGTGCACCACATAATATCACTATTATTATTACTGCTAGCAGTTATGTACAATAAGATAGCCAAATTGTTTCTCCACTACCATAACATTGCATAATATACCGCACATTAAAAACAATACAAAATGTACGATTTAACGTAAACCATTGTTTTTATTACACTTCAATTATATTTGTTGCATAACCATAAACACATAATTAATTGATTCAATACAGAATATTAAAATTGAATTTGAACTTATTAATTTACAGCTTGCAAATGAAAAAACACGTATTTAGAAGTATATCATGTTGCGAGCTCACACCATAGATGCAATGAACTGAAAAGGTTTCGTAAAAGAAATAATAAATGATTAAATATGTTTATTGTTCAATCAAAAAGAGGACAACACATAAGATTTTACATTTTTCTTTAAGGTGCTAATGAGAACTATAACATAAAAACATAACATATAAATTTTACAAAACGAAATATTACCTTATTAAGATGTACTACTCAATTCAAAATAAAAACATTTTTTCAGAATAATTATATTAAAAAATTCATTTACATATCAAGCAATATAGTAAAAACCTTAAACTTTAATCAACCCATTTCTACAGCTTTATTCCTTTTCTTCTCCTCTTGTACTAGTCTTATCAGCCTGTCTTTCAATTCCTTTGACTTCCGGACACTCTCCTTCTGCTTAGCTATTCGTTCAGCTTTGAGACATCTCGACATACGAGCATCTTCGATATTGCAAATCCCAAAGAATTTTAAAAACGGATTGTTTTTATGGCAATCTTTCAATAATCCTATCAATTCGTTGCATTTGTCCGTGTGAAGATGAGGAGAAAGGTCTGGATGCATGATCTCTAATGGTTGTTTGACAAGTAAACTGACAGGAATGATGACAGGAATGAAATTGAGTTTTCGAATAAATACTATAGATGTCGCTGTTGTAATGTGTATTTAGTGTAATACATTTCTTTATGTCATGTCGGCAAGAGAAAATGTTTTGGCGTAAATTCCCACAAACATTTCCGATCAATTTAGCTATTCAAAGTTCGTCTAACCACGTCCATTTCCGATTCGGTCGTTAACATTCCCTTTGTATTTACTCCATTTACGATCCGAATTAAACATCCCTGTCTCTCTCCCCCTTTTAAATGCATCACGAAGGGTAATAACGTTTATTTTTGTTACTTCATTACGGCGCGGTTCAGGACTATCCGGTCTAGGATAATAAATCGGACCGGCGGCACCGGAATCGGGCGAACATTTCCCTTTTAATATTCGACGAGTCACGGCAATTGGCATTCGTCTTCTACAGATAAAACTAATAGTTCTAATATCGGAACACATTTAGGGATAAACTGTAACGTTCGCGAACCTCCTCCCCACAAACTTCTGCACTGCCGTGCATGTTTGCGAAGGCAGGCTAAATATTTAGAGATGGAGAACGAATGTATGCATGTATGCATGTAATGTATGTGCGAGGGTCTAAATGAAGATAACGAATTCGATTTGCATTATTTTACCGCAATCAAAGCGATGCGTAGTGTATATACTGGTTGTGTATAAGTTTCCACGCCCAAAGGCGTAGGAACGGTTAAAACTAGGAGATGTACCCTAAGGGATTAGGCATGATGTAAATTATAATCTTGAAATTTTAAGCAACATACAAGGAATATTCTTTTTATACTTCGAATAAGTACCATGAATGTAAATTGTATACTTAAAATTAGTAGAACAGTTAGCAGCTGAACCTATTAAGATATAAGAAAATTGTTCCCCTTAAAGTTAATTTCTTTATATCGTAAGATCTAGTTTTAAACCAAATTCTTTGACGCGCTATATTTTAATGTACAGATGAACTCGGATAAAACGAACCCGAACAAATTCCTCGAAGTGTTCGTTTTAAGCAAGCGTTCGATATAAAAGATGTTAATATTTTATGATTCATTGGGAAAAATTCAGTCTTGTTTCGAATAAACCAAATCTATTTTCAGCAAGTCTTCTTAAACATATACGACTGAACAAAAATTATGAAATCTACATGAAATGATACATTAAAATATAATTCCCTTCCTGGGCAATTTAGAGAAAAAAGTTTTCAAATAAAAGATATTCAGAGACAACTGCTGCACAAGATAAAATTACATCCGAGTATACAGGCTGTTTAGTTTCCGCTGCACACGATACAAGTTTAGTTTTTTAACAAATAGCTTCTATGAATGTTCAGACTATGTATTTGGTGACGAAATTGTACTTTTTCATAAAGATGCGAAGGAGTTTTGGTTTTCAAGATATTTACAATGAAATACGTTGGAATTTCCTGATACCAAATGTAAATTTTTTACGTTTTCGTATCATCTGAATAAAGATGATATTGACAGTGTTGAATCCTAGACGGCAAACTGCATGTATAAATGGTAAAAAGGAGGGGTCTAAGTATTGCACCTCGAGGTACGCCGTGAGATATCTTTAATGGGGAGGATAGTTTGGATTCCAGTAGAACGTGTTGAAAGCGATCAGTTGAATATGAAGAAAACAAAGACAATAAATCACCAAGGAGTATGGCGGTCGTTAGGAACTAACATGTGGTTCTAAACTGTCGGGATGACGGCCAAGGTTTCAAAAATGTAACTCTTTTAAATTTTCAGCAACATTTCGCGTTTATTTAAAGCTTCATCAGGGTCAGTAAATGAGTTGAGTAGATAGACCGAACTTGCGAATTAAAATTCTGTGAAATCAAGGACGTGAAATCAAGGACGCCGCGGGAGAGTGTAAACCAATGGCTGATAAGGCATTTAATAAGGTTCCGTGGTGGACGGTACCAAACGCCCTACTAAAATCCAGAAGGACCAGAGCTGTAACCTTGCTCTCGTCACTAACATGTAGTATATCATCCACTACATGGGTAATAGCCGAAGTGCTGCTGTAGCTAGCCCTGAACCCCGATTGAAACCGAGCTAAAACATCGATCCGATTTACAAATATTCTAAGCTGGCTTTCAATACATCTTTCTTAAGTCCCTAAATTTCGAGTGTTTCAAGGTCTAAAAATAAACTAAATATACTGTAATATTCAATATTTACATCGGAATTTGGCTGTCAATCTAGAACGTATAGGGTGTTCAGGTTAGCCACCCGATTGTGATGAAAGTCCCTATAGCGGGTAAAAAGGTAGCCAAAATTCCCCCCGGGGCCGACTGGCCTGGGAGCGGGGGTAATATAAATTTTCCAGATAACGACGATCATAGTGTAACACGGACAAATCCACTCTTCTTTTTATTCTCCTAATCATGTAAATTGTCAAAATTGATGTAAAAGTCTCCTAAAACAGACATCAGGGTATATTCAAAGGTATTTCAAACATTATTTCGTACATTAAATCTATTTCGTTGAGGTATCTTCATGTTTGGTAGTAAAGCTTTATATTTAAACCTTGTCAGTAGGAATTTAGGTCATAGAGTCGTCTAATTTCAGTCATTTGGTAGCGTTGCCACATTCATTCTCACATGCTATTTTTATAAATAACTTCCTTTCATCGAAATGCATCATAAAATTTATTTTCGGACAAAAATCAAAATTTGCTGTGGAATGAAACAATCGCTATCGCGATTAAATAAAGGCGTAGGGAGACGCCAGAAATGTCACGAATTCTGATTCAGCTTTAGTCGAATCAACGAGTGCTTTGACTGCGGTCTCAGTTTAAAGTGTACAATAGAGAAATTAGAGTGTAATTTCAAAGAAGAAAAGGTTCGAAGTTATAGCAGGCAGATTCCTGTAAAGGTCCTAACAAACAGAGTATTTATGTGACAGCTTTATTCGAATTCATTCTAAAATTCGTTAATTTCCATTAATTAACTTCAAAAATTCAAAACAAAATTGCCCAAAGAGTATCTAAGAATACTTCCGATCCCACAAAGAACTTAGAATTTTAATCATGTACAAAAAAAAATCAAATGTTTAACAAATTCCCCTGAGAAAACACATTTCAAAACATAACTTGTTATGAATAGTACTGAAGTTCGACAGTAAACAAGTCCATTTTTTATATTCCAATGCCTTCATAATTTATTGAGAATCTTTTAATTCTATTGAAAAGTTAACTATTGGGACTCTAGAGCACTATTAGTTTCAACTTCAAAACGCTATTACTCCAAAGCTAAAAGGGAAAGAGCTAAAACATTTATTCAATACCAGATTCTCTGTCCTTTATTTGCCAATTTCGAAGTTCTACAATTTTAAGCGCTTATACTAGAAACCAGCTACAGTGCATGATGCAATAGCAAATTATTTACGTTCGGCGTTTAATGTTAACAACTCCTCGAACATTAAATCTTTTAATAAGATAAGATATTTCTAACTGCAATGATAATAATGCAAGCGCGCACACTTAGAATCGCACAAAATAACAACGTTGTGGAAGACATTATCCGAAAACACGCATACATTTATGATGAAACGACCATACAATGGTAACGTCGTTGTCGAAACAGTTGAACACAAGTAGTATTTTATTATTCCGTCGGGAATTCAGTAATGCCCTTTGTTATGCGTCTCGTGTGATTTCAAACTTTCCTTCTAGACCCTATTTTCAGGATTCCGAAGCCACTAACTTTCAATATACACATTTACCTTTCCTTCGGAGACTTGTTCTTAAAGTGTGTTTTACAAATTCTAGTGTACATTCCGAAATAAATTTTCGAAAGCGTATTCTAAGTTTCTCAAGTTTGTCGAGGAAGTACGCTTAGATCAAATAGAAGCAGGAAAATGTAATATCTATTCATTGGTATTTTATGTTTACACAGGGAGAAGTATAAAATGTGATATGAAAAGGTAATATGATGAAAAAGTACTCTTAAAGGTGAAGCCTTTAGCTGAAAGAGGGTTACAAGAGAAGCTTTTAAGAGTTCTATTTCACTTCTTATTAATCTACCTCTCATTCTGAATAAGATATTAGTCATTTTATTTAAGCTTACGGTAACATATTTTAGTTTATATTAAAGCGCAATAATCAAATACGACGTGGCAATCGTAACGTTAAATATTTTTTTATAAAGAATAACACTAGTCTCCATTTCTTCCATAAACAATAACAAATTGTTTATAAGTGTATGTACGCTAAAATTTGGAGTTTTAGCCAGCAAAATTCTGCGTTTTCCTTCAATGTTATTAATCGATATTTCTTTGAATTCTTCGCAAAAAAAATCCAGCCGGTCAAAACATAGACATAGCCTTAAATAAGTAGGAGCTGCTTAAATGCGAGGAGCGAAAATCTTTGTCAGATGCTTGTATCAGAGGTTGTTCAATTTTCATAAGAAAAAGAAAAGTTCTTTTTTCTTGAAAAACAGCATGCATTTTAATTTACTAACAAAAGCACCTAATTTTTTAAAAAACAAGTCATTAGGACTTCTTCTGTTATAATTGTTACTGTTTCGAATTTCAACCACAAATTTGCACATCCAAGTTACCAAGGTCATATTATCTGTGCGTTCCCCCAAGTGCAGCCGTTACCACCGATACTAGAAGGCCTCACAGCTCTTCGATGACATCACGCTGTTTAGGGGATGTATCGCCATGCATGATGTTAGCCTAAGCGGTAAAGGAATCGTTTTTTTGCTTTTCTTTTTTAAGTTTTGAAGCGCTTCCGGTTTAAAGAGGGTGCCAGTCGTCAACTGAGCCCTTCTTCGCATCCCATTCGATTTTATTTTGGAAAAACGAACATTCAAAGCAAAACCCAAACACGTAACCGAACACCATTTTCGTGAAAGACGTATTTGTGGTGAATACTTAATCGACTAATTATTATTATTTGTAATTGTACATGTATTTGGACGAATCTAAGGTTGACATTATACATTAATTGTAATTTCATTCGAAATTTTGTTCATTTTCCCGAGAACATTTACAGACATGCTATTTAACCAGGATGTACATCGTAATTGACCCTGATACTTGACAAATGTTATCGGGAACAAGGGAGCGAAGGAAAAGAGGGCAATCCTTCTGTTTAGTTCGAATCGCCACTGAGTAAGCACGTATTTGGCTAAGTGTGTTATTTCACAAACGAATCCACATGTTTAGTGCTTAAATTTTACTTGACTTAGAAAGTTAATTCAAGTTTTGAGTATTCAAAACTTGAATTAACTTTCGCCCTTGGATAACGCGTTACCCAAGGGCGTAGCCAACGAGGTGTAGGGTAGGGCAGCTGCCCTCCGCTAGAGGAATTACGCTCCAAATCTACCACGAAAGTGTGAAGCAAGATGGTCGGAGAAATATAAATCGATTCAAAAATTTTCTCTAAATTTCCCAAAGCTTGTAAAAGCGCTGGGAAAATTATCCACGGAGGAAAGTGATGTCACAAGAAAATCTGCATACCAGTTGCATTCAGCGGTTACGAAACCATTGTTCATCGTCGCCCTAATTACTATAACAAGTAGTTAACGCCTTGCAGGCAAAAAATATTGAATTTAATCGCGGTGGGAGAACAGATTACAGGAATTCTCGACCGTAAGAACGCAGATCGCTGGCGAATTACTTAAAAACGCACAAAATACGGTAATAGAACTCAAATCGAAATTTGTGTTCCACGTCTTGCTGATAAGCAAACACAGAGGAGCAATCCCCCATCAGACAATAAGTATGAGTACTGGCGATGTTCACTAATTATACCATATCTGGATTCGCTTACATCATCGTTAAATATTCGATTTTCCCAAGAAAATACCCCAGCCTTTGCGTTAACAAAACTACACCCTTTATACATGACCAAAATTAGTATCACAGATTTACACAAGAACGCAGAACTGTTTACAACATTTTTATGAGTTGGATGATGTCACCAGAGAACTGGCCCTTGGGAAAATTTGTGGATGAAGAAGAATTTATCGGAAGACAAATTAAAGGATATAAAAGTCGTTGATCTGTTTAACGAAACTAATATTTGTTTCCTGCCATAAGAAAATCATTCACAATTCGGGGCACTATAGCAAGCACTTACGCACATAGAAACGATCCTTTTCCTTCGTCTCAAAGTGAAGCCGGGCCTGGGACCTATGGGAGAGGAAAAAGACTGATTTGCTGATGAGCACGCATAAATTTTATGAAAGAGCCCCGTGAGATGGGGGGAAAAAAAAAGTTTAAAAAAAATTTTTTCGGTAAACCCGGAAAAAATTATTGCTAACAAAAAAATCTAACTCGTTAACAAATTTGGTAGGGGGTATAAAGTTTATTACCATGATAATATCAGTACAGTAGAAAATAATAAAAAAAAAACAGTTTTCCAAATAGTTTTGGGGTTTTCATTTTGTAAAAAATCGTCCCGTTCACTCCCCCTCCCCATTTCCAGAAAAACTAAAAAGAGTTACTGCCCTTTAGTTCAGATCCTGGGGGGCCCCCCTTGGCTTTCCCTAAGGGTACGTAAAAGTTTGAGGTTAGTTTTTTTCTTTCAATTTATTTTCGCAAAACTATTATTTACTATCTACCACCGTAAAAATTTAAATAAATTTTAAATTTAGAAACCAATTTTCCTTGAAATTTAAAACATTACAAATTTTGGGCCCCAACGTGGGGCAGTTTAAATTTCGATGATTTCTAAATAAGCAAAAAAAAATCAAGGGTAAGTCGCAAGATGCCGAGAAAAAAGGGCAAACACGACGTGGTGTTGACATTGGGGAGGAATTCGGTTCAAAAAAATCTACGAGAACAGTAGAAAAAATGCAATGAATTCCGAAACAAAAACGGAAGTATGCAAAAACGAATGAGGGGTTGAAAGCTACCATCAATAAATCAAATGTAGGTCAAAGTAATTGCGCGCATCACAATTACAAGGGGCCCCGAGTCATAGTCGAAGGAAAATCAAGGTTCTCCGCAGGGCCCGGATTAATATTTCTGCTCCGAGTGTTTCTGATAATACTGTCAAAAATTTTAAATCAAGGAAGTCTTCCCAATTGTATTTAAGGGTAAAGAAGGGATCTATACAATTTTTAAAGGCCGTAAAATGTTAGTCTTTTCCCTGATTTGTTAGTATTGGTAAACCCATCCAATTTTATGACGCACTCACGGTTTGGGGGTCATCAAAAAACACTTTCCCAAAATTTTTAGAAATTTTTTTTCCATTTTCCTAAATAAATACTGGAAAAAATGCCCATAACAAAATCAGAATCGTCTCTTCACCGGCAAAATAATTTTTCCAAGAAAGTTTTTACAAAAAATTTCCCATTTACCGCATCTTCCCCCAAAAATTAATTAAAAATTAAATATTTTTCTAGAATTACAATTTGAAAATTTTAAAACCCTAATATCCAAAATATAAATTTTATGACCTTCTTGTCTAATTGATGATCTTGACAAGGGTAAAAAACAAATTTTCAAAATAATTATCCAATGTAATAAACAAAGTACTAGCTGTTACTTGGAATGGTAGAAGATGAAAAAAATATAAAATAATAACCGATCACAAAAAAAATACTCATTCCTAAATTTTTAAGCTTTCGCATATTCATTTATGCTTCATTAAGAAAAAACAGCTGAAATGCAATTTCACTCAGACATAAACATAGTCAATTATACATTTTTACTTCATATGAGTAGAGACGGGATTTTGGCAAAATCCTCTTTTTTTTAGATTAAAGGAAAATTTTAAAAATAATACAAAACCCTATATGTTTCTCGAAAAAATCAAAGCGTCTAGCTATGTTTTTTTTTGCTAGTTGCCATTTGGACTTAACACCTAAATCGGGGTTTTTTTTTTTCGCCTTTTTTGCCCTAAAATCATTTTATTTGGTCAAAATTTTTTTTTTTTTTTAATTTTAAATAAAATGGTTTTTTACACAGCTCATCTTTCAAATGTAAATTTTTTTTTTACGCTAAAATGCTATACAAATAAAACAGGGGTTTTTTCCCTCTATTGTTTGGGGGGCAAAGTTGGGATTTGCCTCCGAAAAATTTTATTTAACCCTTTGAAGATATATCCTCAATTATCGGTTTCGCCTCGGGTTCATTTACCGCACCCACGTTTTTATTTTACGGGAATCCCTATCGGCTTGTTTACCCCTTAAATTTTAAACCATATAAAAAATTTCTTCTCCCTTTAAACGTATTATAAATGCACGATGCCCATTCAAGTTTATACAATGGAATCTTGATTGCGTTTAGATTTTTATTTATTCTTTTAAAATGTTTCTCTGGAGCGTAATGTGTATTTTTCCTTACGGGTGGACATTACAATCATATATAGTAAAAGATATTTTAAATTTTTCATTTATATCGTAGCTTGCAACAATTTTTTCGGTATTTTCGGGGTTGTGCTTGTGTATTACTCAGTGTTTGTGTATTTTCCCTCTACAACAAAAGCCAAAACCCAAAGGGAATCACTAGCGATAAAGTTCAAAAAAGGCTTAAGGCAATTGGGGGGCACTCTGCTTTTAGCTGAATCCAAACAACAGGAAGAGTTGTTTTGTAAAACGTGGGAAAAATGGGAAAGGACATTTTTTTTTTTCTTTTCCAACTTACTTCAAAAAATTTTTTTGTAGTTAAAATTTCAAAAGAAAAATCTTTAGAGCAAATGTACTCTCTGGAGATCAGGCAAATCTTAGGAAAAACCCTTGAGGAAACCCAAAAGTTAATAAAAACCCAAAATTCAAAAGGGAAATCGACTTTTTTTTCGAGATTTATGCGACGCTTTTTGTCTGCAAATATTTCCCTGGAGGATTAAAAATATTCAAAACTGCGAAAAAATTTCTCACTAAATATGCAACAAGAATGTGGCAAACGTGAAAACCTTTGAACAAAATATGTAACAAAATGTTTACAAAAGGTAATAAATATAAAAATAAAATTTTAAAAAATGTTCTTCATACTTGAGTGTCATTAAAATTTTTTTTTACACCTATAATATTTTTATTAATTTTTTAAGACTATTAAAAATATTGCGAAAAAGTTGGTAAAACGTATTTGGATATCTATAGATAGACCTGACTCTAAAAGGGTTTTTTTAATGGCAAAAATGATTGTGGGTAAGCTTTGTTCTGAAAACCGGAAACCTATTTATGGGTACAAAGCAAATTTAAAGAACAAATTGCGATACAATGGCAAAAAATTCGTGAACCAAGCTTTAGGTATTTGTGGCCAACAGATGGAAATTTAAATAGAAAAAGTCAAGTTTTTATCAGGATGGGGGCTTCTTATGCTCAATGTTTACAATTTGAAGATTTTTTTAAAAATCTTAAAACATTTTCATGTTGTGCACATGGCTCAATTTGGTATGTGAATGTCTAAAAATCAATATGCTAATGTTATGGTTTTTAAATTTCAAATACCAAGAGAGCTTTTTAAAAACTCCCGTGTGGCAGTTTAAAGAAAAACCCAATCTCCCTTTTTGCCTCCCAACCCATCTTAAAACGTTTGGGGGAAATTGGGGTTAAGGGGGTGTTTTTTATGCTAATAATTTTGAAGCAAAAAAATCTAATCTTTTTTAGCAAAATTTTTAAATAAGATTTTTTTATTTAAAAGCTTTATGTTTTACGTTGTAAAACGTTTGACAAAATTCGCTAACTAATTGGGAAGCGCAAAAATACTTTTTCCCAAACAAAAGTCAAAAAGACTTTTATACATCAAATCGCATTATAAAATTTTTCATTGATAACATCAAAAAAATTAGAAACTTCGGCCTTCCTCTTACAGATTCGTTGCAGTAATTAATAATGCCGAAAAAGCCCAAGAATGCCCTAGGAAAAGTTGGCAAAATATTTGTCAAAGTTTAACCAAGTGATTTTGAAAAATCCAGGTTTCAAAAACGGTTAAAAAAGTTGCTGACTGCCGTGGCGAAACGTTGAAGCTACCGCTCATACCACAGCTGACTGCTCCATATTTAATTTTTTCCTACAACCCCGTTGACGTAGAAGTTCATTTTCTTCGACAAAAATGCTGTTTTCCGACCGAAGAACAAATTTTACAACGACAACTTGGAAAAACATCTTTAATTTATTTATTATTTCAAACCAAAATGAATCTACATGTTTTAGTTATTAGTTAAAATTTGTATGTTTTATTTCTTTTTATGGCTGAAATGTACCTAAATTACATTAAAAAATCGTCTTCTTATTCATGTTTTTTTTAAAAATAAAATGATTTTTTGTGTTTACCGTTTTTTTTTAAGTATTTGCCTACATGCCTAAAACACAGTTTTCATCCTAAATACATATTTTTTTTAAGGCCTAAAAAAGGGCCTTTGTTTGGGTTATTTTACGTCCTAAAATCCCGTCTCTACATATGAGATTTTTAAATATCGAACAAACAAGAAAAACGGCAGTTGACATCGTTATAATTTATAAAAGATATTAAAACTTTTAAAAGATCATTTAAATTAAAATAGCAACCCACGAGGCGAGATGTATAACATACCGTCGCCTTTAGATACACTTCTTTTCCATTTCTCTTACACTTCTGAACATTTGGGTAAACCGGGGGTACAAATTTACAAATGAAATTATAAAGAAAAGCAAGATCGGAAAGCTAGCTAAAAGTTGTATTTATTTCTGCATTAATTTTAACTAGAAAAATCGATTTAAATTTAATACACTACTATATATCTATAGAATTTGTTTCGTCAAAATAGCTAATCGGATTATATCCTTTGTCTACTATTATACCCTCTCTGAACCAGATACAGCTTTCTGTAATCTTATTACGTTCCTATCAACTTTAATAGACCATCGAAAGTTCGACAGAAATTACTTCGTTATGAAGTCGGCAACGACAACGGAAACTTAAATGCTTCTCCACATTTGTGTATTAAAGTATATTAAGTAATCAGGTTACTTTTAGAAGAATATATAGGAAAACGTTGGTTTGTAACGAATGGACGTGTAACGATTTCCAATTTGTATATTTCGTTCCTCGATGAAACTGCATTTGCGGAATGCACGTATGAATACGCGAACATTTTCTATGAAAATAAAGCGGTAGCCGGTATTATTGCGAATTTTACAAAAACAACATACACAATTCAATTGCAAATATTGGAAACGAAATGGATTTGATAACAAAGGAAGTTATTGGTCGAGCCCGCTAGACACAATATTATCGAATCCTTTTGTTATTGCAGTTCAATTGGATGATGTCCTTACGATTTTCAATAAAATCTGTACAATATTATTCAGAGAGTAGTTTTTTGCTATGACTATATCTAATACTAGTATATTAATACACTGAAATTTATAATTTATTTGTAGTTCTGTAAAAATATAAAAAATTAACCTCCTGGAAAAAATTAACCCGCCACTTTATTAAACTTAACATTAATGAAAATAAGATTAAACCAAATTATAACGAGAACTTATAAATTTGGGGTTTATACAATCATTTGAAAAAGAAAATCAGCGAAACATAACCTTATTTTAAATCGTTTAAAACAATCATAATAATGAAACCAACTACCACAACCACCATGCACGGACGCGCGTTTCGCCGCCTAACGGCTCATCAGCGTACTTCTGCAGAAGTTGGTAGATGTATTTGAAATTATCGGATATATGCAAAGATAACGATAGCTTTTAAATTGAGACATTTTCAGTGATTAGAGTATCTTTAATTTGATACTCTCATCCACACTAGTATTCATTAAACACATCTTTCGTTGAAAATGAGAGATATGAAACGAAAATCAAGAATAAAAAATATTTAAAAAATCGAAAACAATAGAATCAATGGATCCATGTTGACGTTAGTACCCTGTAGGTCCTTTTGAAACTCCTAATTACCACATTCAACACCTTGGCATGCGAGCGATTAAATTTCAAAGGTATCCTGGAGAATATTCCGCATTCTTCTTTTCTATCGCATCCGCTAGTCCCACGTAATTGTTCTGAATAATTTCCAAATCTGTTTTAACTTGACTATCCTGAAATTTCAAGCGGCTTACCTTGACAGCCGCAGCTTCCTTTGGGTCGAATTCTAAAATCACGTTCTTTAATTCTCAAAATATTTAAGATAATAAAATGCAGCGTCTAACCATGTTCCCCAACGAGTAAGAATTGGTTGTGGTGGTTCACGAATACCGGGGCATAGTCTATGAAATTCCCGAATACGTTTTTGAGGATTTTATAAACCAGCTTGTGTATGTGCTATTAAGCGTCTACCTCGGGATAACTTTTTTCTGATACTATCGGCTACGAGACTGAGAGTATGTTTTTTAAACATGTAATATGCAACAAGTTAGCACAATGTTTTTTAAGAGATCGACCTACAGCAAATATTTTGCGGCACCATCACTCAAAAACCCATAAACAGTTGATTTGTTGAAAGTTCAAACTTTTCCAATGTATTTAACACCAACACTAAAATTACTTTCAGCAGTGCATTGTTGTATTCGTCTGGAAGCTAGTAAAATTGAGGGCTGACGGTCGATGTGGTTCCATTGTGCGTACCATTACATTAACCACAGAATATTTTTTACGATCTGTTTTTCGTCCACACATAACCACAGTTTTTTATCTTGCAACTCCGATTTAATTCTTTTCTCGACATGCCCACAGCAGGGACGGCACAACTCTCTGTAATGTTCTCTCACTTGGTAATTTAAAAAGTCCGAATATTCATTAAAAAACGAGACGTATGCTTTCTTCCCTTAGTAATGAAATGGTAAATTACATGCAATAAACACATAAATTAAATTTAAATTTGTCATAATCTCGTGTGGATTTTTTCTTTGAAACATGCCCTGCACTATTTACGTGCCGTAGACAATCACTTTTCGACCAACACATTAAATCTATTTTAACCCACAAAAACACATTGAAAGTTAGCGCCATCACAACTTTAAGTCAGGCATTTCTGCAATAAATTCTCTTTTTGTGCCCAACTTTAGTCGTTTTCCGCGACGTAGGAAACATTTTCAAAACAAACGTAGAACTACGATATAGTATACGACAGCGTAGATTCATACACAACAGATCGCTTTCGAGTCGCAGTTATACTGACGCTTATACCGAATTGTCCCGGCCGTGTTTATTTTGTGTAAACTTTTATGCGTCAGCCACTTGGCTTTCAGCGCAGTTTTTCGTTGCTCTATCTCCTTTTGATTTAAAACGGTTTTTTGTATCGTGGATAATTGAAACAGTAACTATCTTGAAGTGAGCCTTGATACAAATAAACGTTTCTCTGCTTGTATGAAATATTTGAAAGCATTAAAATTTTCTTCAGAGTCAAGTCATAACAAAATCACTATTTAAAAACGACTTCTGCGTAACTAAAAACAGACGATAATCTCATTAGTAAAAACGTAATTATCTCCATTTCCCTTTTCAAAAAAAACCGTTATTAAGGAAGCATAAAGATTAAAATTATACCACAAAATAAGTCGGATCATGTAAATAATGTTAAAAAGCAAGGCAGCCTATCGTGTCGGAATGCCCTCTATTAATATGGCCTTAGATTCTAAAGGCCACAATCTACATAGTAGAAAAGCGCAAATGTTTATAGGCGTCATAATCCGTCCAAACGACTTTCATACAATTATTAATCCTTTCGTAAGCTGAATTTTTTGTCCGTCGATAACATTCAATCTCGTGTAATTACACAATTAAATGATTTAGAAAATTTTTTTCCCATAGCGACACACCCAAACGGACGCGATTCCATTGTTGCGGCGGGCGTTTTGTTGTTTCTATTATTGCACGACGGTAATGTAGGCGACGCTAGCGTCGCCGTGTGAATCGCGTGTAGCGCCACTGTAGCGTTCTCGCGGCGAACATAATCAGTCGCTATCGGAAGGTTAATCTCCATACAAATAATAAACAGGTCTACAGCAACTAGCTATGAATTCTCCCCCGAAATTGAGCTTTTTGTGAAAGAGGTAATATATTTATATCGTGTTTGAAATTGTATAATTCTATTTAACATGGCTTGTTAAGATACCGGGTTCCGTGACCGTTTTAAAAAAGTTATTATTTTGCATAATCGCGTTAAAAAAATATCTGTGGAATTTTTCAAGCGTAATTAAACGGATAAGGGCTGGTCTGATGGACGTCGGTCGTTCGTTTGCTGGAAGCGACTCAGCAATTGCATGCCGTTTGTTTCGCAATGACTCAACACGTACCTCTTCTACGTACACGCAGGGTAGTTTTCTAAGAATCAAGTAACTAGCTTTCAACATATAACTCTTACCAGGAGCGCTGAAACTAACCGTAAAATAGTGGCAGCTGTTATGCGGTTTTGTTTCAATGTTTGTTTTTTCGTCCCACGGTTCCAATTTTGCATTTACATTTCATGCTATTATGAATTATGTGTTGTAGGTGATTTTGCATGAATATGTGAATTATAGCACATCGAAATTTTATCAGAAACATATAAATCCCCAGCGAAAGAATGGAAATACCATTCGATATTAATCAGAAATAAGCACTGCATTCCTATCTGTATCATAGTTGAGGGATATTTACTGTAAGTCAACATTTGTATTATTAACCGTCACGATTGTTACTTCCTATGAAACTTAGTCAAGATTGTTTTATTTTCACTGATAAAGCAAGCTGCGATAAAAATGTCTTTGCCTTAGTAAGGAAAACACGTTTTAAGTTCGCGTTTTCGAGCAATTTCAATTTAAAAATCTTAGGCCCAAAGACCCCAAAAAACGTAATTTTTATCATTTTTTGACCATTTATTGAATTTAAATCAATGGAAATTGATCAAAAGGATATCGTATCGACGAATACACATCGAATTTTTTCGTAAAACGATGACGACGATTGATTGCTCCATATATTCGAACATCTGCTGCCAAAATGTTCGTTTGTTTCAAGTCCTTTGCCAAAAGAATGGATTGTCCCTATGATACTTTCAGGCTTCTTATCATATTATTCAAACGAGATTGCGTGATTTCAATGTGATTACATGGCGCAGTAACATTTGGTGGTTAATACATTGATACGCTTGCTTCTTCGGTTTTCATGGTTAGAACATTTATCCATTTTTGATATTTCAATTTAATTGATTTTACAAGACAACACAATGAACAATCTCATACTTTTCACTATTCACTTGTTTGGGTTATTTGCTTTAATATTTACATGTTAACACTTTGATTTCTGAAAACAGATTGAGCTCTCCGCGGTTAACAGCGCCGCTTATATACTTATTTGACCAAGTGGCAGTAGCGGGGATGGATGTTTATAGGAGGTTCGCAATGGTCCATGAACGGTCCATTCTCGAAGCTTCCAGAAAGCTCTTCGGCCATTGATCAGACTTTCAGAAAATTCCATAATGTTCCAGAAGGTTCTTTGGGTCTAAAATTTTTAAATTGAAATTGCTCGAAAACGCGAGCTAACTTTTAAAAACGATTGATACCATTGGATTCAGCGTACTTGAATTAGGTTTACCCCCCGGGTGCCCAACTTGTTGCATTTTACAACTAGCATAGTGTAATTAAAAAAGAAGGTTTTCGAGAATTTTTTTCCCAACAATTGTGAGCATACGAAAACCAAACCGTTTTTTGATCTCCTGCAAATTTCCTTTTAATGGAGTTAGACGCTTTTCTTACTAAGGCGACGATATGAATTTCGCAGGAAATGTCTCGCAAAAACCTTTCTTGTTTTCTTTGTTATGTACGAAATACCATTTTACTCTATTTTTTTATAATTTTATATTCTGCTAACATTATCAAAATCATTTAAAAAATAACATACGGCCTTGGCCAATAAAACGGAGCACCTGTAGATTTTCGAAATATAAAATGTATTTAATATACAGGTTGTTCAAAGTTATCAGCCACTATTGCTAACTTTGTTATTATTGTAGCTACGATGTTAGCTAAATTACCATGGATGTAGTGATTTTTCCACTGGTCACAATGGTTTTAAGAAAAAAAAAAATTCCGCATCGCATTTCAGCGCTAATTTGAATTGTTTTATATTTTTTAAATTGAACAACCTTGTATATTTTTCAATTATTCGATAGGAGATGAAACTTTGCACGAAATATCCTTATAGTACTATAGCCCTGAAATGAAAAACAAAAGAGTGAAAAAAAACAAAAGAGGTGAAAATTTATATGGACAATTGAACCTGTAATAACTTTATTATTAGAGCAGCTATTGAGATAGTCAAAATATAAAAAATATCATAATCAAAAAAAGCTGCGCGTAGTATTTCATTTATTTTTTTTTTTTTGTTAAATAACTTGCTTTTTGCAAGGCTCCTTTACAGTTCCTACTGCAAGCAAAATATTTATCAAGCATCACATTTAGTAACAATAATAACAACTAAGAAATTACATACTCAACACAAAAGTAAAAAAATCAAGAAACCGGAAACAAAAAGCAATTATTCTCACTAATAATTCTCTTAGTGATTGCAATGCCGAAAAAGATTTGCAAAAAACCAAGGCTTGCTTGCTTTGATTCATATTTAAATTTTTCATCCTAAATGAGAGAGAAAAGAGATTTGATTCTCTCTTTTCTCTCTGTTTTGGGGGCTTAGCGCTATAAGAGTAATTTAATTTGAAATGTTACTATCTATCGATTTGTGAAAAAATATACAAGGGTTTTAATAAAAAAGCGAGCTATTTTTTTTTATTACGCCATCTTTTGGGCGGAATAAATTACATATTTTTCGTTTCAACTATTTCTATAACTGCTCGAATAATGTACAGTAATTACAGTTTCAATTGTCCAATTAAATTTCTCTTTTGTTTTCCATTTTAGGGCTATAGTGCTACTATAATCCATTTTACGCAGAGCTTCCATTTCCTATCGAATAAAAAATAAATCAAAAAAAAATGCACAAGGTGTTCAATTTAAAAAATATAAAGAATTCAAGTTAGCGCTGAAATGCGTTGTGAAATTGTTTTTCCCTCAACACCACTATGTTTCAGAGTCTCTTGTAGATTCGAATTCTTTTAAATACCTAAGATTGTTTCGATAGCTACAGATTTTGAAAGATCTGCAGATTTTACATAAACGTTGATTAAAATATTAAATGTGTGGAATTTTAACTAATTTTTTATTATTTTTTCAAATAGAGTTGAATCACGATTAAAATTTTAATGCCAAAAGCGTTTGCAGTTTTATTAAATGTAATAATTAGAGAAACCCAAAAACTTGCGGACTCGCATAGGCGTCTGTATTACGGGTAATATAAGAATACGAAAAATTCATAAAAAAAACTTACTTGCAAATTTTATTCAAAAAATTTAGAGGCATCAGGATGTGAACTACTGTAAACTTGCATCATTGCTATGTTCCACAGTTACTTCTTTAAACCTTGTGCGTCGACAAGAAAAAATATTCTTATACATAGAAAACGATCTCTCCACATCTAAGGAAGTTATATTTGCACGTAGAAACTGTTTTTCAAAATCACTTAAAGTTCACTAATCTTACACTTATTATAAACGGCCTCTAAAGAAAATTAAAATCGGGATTTTTCCTTAAAACATCCGCCAACTTTTGACTAGCGCATAATCCTGGCGTATCATTTAATGTGTGTAATTTTTTTTTACACTCTCCACTATGTCTAATGATTCCTGCAATGACAATTCAGTAACATTGTAGTTTTCTGAGGGGCATCTAGTAATACTGTAAAATTTTGGTACATATTGTTGTTAAATCTTCTAAAAGTTAAAGGAAATTTTGAAATTCTCTTTGACTTTCTCTAATTGCTTTGGATCATTCCGATTAAATCGCATTATAAAATGATTGAATTTGTGAAAATGGATCAAATAGTAAGAAGCTGCTGTTAGCCAAGTACCCCATCGCGTAAAATTTTGGGTTTATGAGGTTCTGGAATACCTGGACAAAATTTACGAAATCCTTTTAAACGTTTAGGAGATTTACGAAACACTGCTTTAGTACTTCCAAACATCCGATCAACGTTTCCGTAATGTTGTCGAACAACTTCACCAACTAAATGCAAAGCATGCAGCACGCAGGTTCTATGTATTAAGTTAGGAAATATATGTTTCAAGGATTGCCCAACACTTAACATCGTTGCTGCACTATCTGTCACAATCATCACAACTTGATCTTGGGCAATTTTAAATTTTTTTAAAGCGTTCATTATCACTTTGAATATTTTCCGCGGTACATTGTTGAACACGTTTGCAAGCTAACAAATATCAAGATGCTGTGTTCTCGCTAGATAAAACGCGAGCTATTACATTCACAATACTGTTTTTCTTTATATCGGTCGTCTCATCCACGGTAAATCCATATTTTTTTGGAACACAAATCACGTTTTTCACACATTTTCTAGCATCTCTTTCAAATTCGCGCAAATGATTCTGTATTGTGGTTTGTGAGGGTAATGGGTACTTTGGAACGTATTGTCGCCAAAACGTTTTAAAAGCTGCTTTTCTCACCACGACAACGGAAGATTACAAGAGGTAAACATAATTAAAAAAATGTTTGAGAAATAGTGTATAAGGTATTTCAGTTCTTGCGTTTCTCATATGCTTAATACCATTGCCATGCATCTGGCAATCAGTTTCTGTCCAATGCAGCCAAAAGAACATTGCATATTAAGCAAAAACTGCACTACCGTCATATTTTAAATGGGGGAAAAAATAAACCATACTTATGTAATTAGTAGCAAATCTATTACGAGGCATTGTTTTCTTAGGTATGTAAATATTAGTTCTATATGAAACGATACACTAATTATGTATTGGTATAATATACAACACAACAAAAAAAACCAGCTATATTTTCAAAAGCGACACGTAAGTACATAACCTTGACCGTTTTGACTAATCTCTGCAACAGCTCAACCCGGGAGTAAAACGAAATCTCTCCCAGCGCGGTTTTAAAATGATTTATATTGAAGGTCGACACTACATGCCTGCTTCTCTACCGGTTTAGTTTTATTTATGAATTTTTCGTACTCTTACATTAACCCTAATACCGACGCCTATGCGTGTCCGCAAATTAAAGTTACTCTAGTAATAATTATATTTATTTTTTGTAAAATGTTGAAATTTTACAGTTTCCTAAATGAAACCCTAACTGACAGCGTTTTATAAATTTATTTGATTAAATTGTTTTCAAATGTTTGTCTACCCATTGTAGTCTTTCAAGTGTCAATGTTGTGAGATGTCCTACGTTCACTGATACACAATGTAATTAATTAATTTTAAATTTAAGAAATATAATAAGTTTTCGATGGTGAATTTTGCTTTGCATATTAAATGATATTTACCAGATTCTTTTCTTTTTTTAAATGGGTCTTGGCCTCATGTGTAAACACGACAAGCACAAAATCGAGGGAAGAGACCACTAGCACTGCTTCACCTTTAATTGCAACCATATGCAACTAAAAATTTTAACAACCTTACTTTCAAATGTAGGCAAATAAAGACACTTTTAATATAACTATCACAACAATATAGCTCACCTAACAAAAATAGTTATTTGGTGTTAATAAAGCAAACGGTTTACTAGAATAAGATAAGTAGTTAAGATAAATGAATACATTTAGTTCAACAAACATGTAACTATTTTGATTATTGTAGATAGTTGCTATAACCATGGTTTATATTTAAATGAAACGTTGACTTTGTTTAACTTAATACAATTTTCTTTTAGGATAATCAAACTAAACAACAAAGTTATTTGTTTCAAACAAAATGATATTTTTTGCCCGTATTCAAACGTAAATTTTAATTGGAGGCGTCTCAACAAAATGCTTGCAGTATACTCAATAATATTATATATCAATAATCTTAAAAATTGTTTAAAAAAATTCAAATTTGAAAAATAAATGGCGTAAATTTCAACGCACAAAAAAACTATTAAGTGGGAGAGTTTACGTTGGTAATACCTTGAATATCTACAAAAACCACAGGGAACAGAAACAATGGAAAGTTAAAGGATTAATTAACAGAATGCAATTAGGTTTGCATGTGCAATTGTTTCTTCCATTCAATTATATTCCGGAAACAATTTACTAAGTTCGACCAAATTGGAATAATACCCTGCGAAATTACAAAAAACTTTGTCCAAACTTGCTATTGTGATAAATGAAGGCAAAAGAAAGCCTCAAGCAGCACTTAAAATTAATTTCCCCAAGATAAAATAATTGCTTTTAATAAAGAAACAGAAGTGGACTTCTTGACTGACAGTACTAATGACGGGAAAAAGTAATTTGCCCCGAGATTAATATGAAAAAAGTTTTAAGTTTCTCTAAAAGCCGGGTCGAAGAGATAATTGTAACTTTTCCATCGTAGGGTCGTAGGAAAAGTTCGCTCCCCCACAAAGAAAGCGGAGTAGAGTTGATATTTTTTAGTGTATCAAAAGTTTTAAGATAACTTCACGAAGCAAATACCACGTTAACCATTTCCCTTCTCTGGATGGTAAAATAAAGCGGAAAATCGGACTTGTCAAAAGTTTGGGAATCTGAGGCACGACCGGGCTTGATCTATTGAATTTGTTCCCTTCCATTTATTCTTATTTATGTGGATTCATTTTAAACCCACTTTCATAATAAAACAAATTTGTATTTGCCCCGGAAAGTTTCAATAATAAAAAAGAACACGACTTTATTTTGATGTCGAAGGCAGTTCCAAAGGTCTCTTCCTTTGTTTCTTCACTATATGGGACTTCTAACTAAATGAAGTTCGAAATTTATATTGAATACGATAAAGTTCTGGAATCTCTTGACATTTCCTTTTAGATACGATTCGATTTTTTTGTGGGTTTGAAGTGGTACGTGCACATCGATACTTTTGTTTGATCCAAACAAAATGTGTTTTACTGTAAAGTGCGTGCTCCATTGTGCTATTTTCTATTTTCATATATTTCGAACGTTAAAATTTACAGAATTTTAAATAACTTAGTATTGTTACTTCGATTCTGACATCTTAGTGTTTTTATTTTATTATTTTTATTCCCTAAAAACGGAGTCCGATAAAATCAACTTACAGGAAGTAATTCAAGTCACAACTTATTTTCAAGAATTTATTTTTGTGATGCCGCGTTTAGTTTTCTTAATAATAGACTAGTGAATTTCCCTTAAAAAAAAAATAGGTACAAGAAATAGCTTAAATTCATAAAAAATGTGGCTATTTTAAGGGTTTTACTCGTCCTATAGATGTCGACCGCATCCTTAAGAAAGTCCAACATAGGCATTATGTAAGAAATTCAAACGCACCTGATACCGGTAGAAAGGGCGCGACAAGAAATTTGTGAAACTCCCCTTCCACAGAATATCGAAAGGCGTCAGTAAAGTTTTTAGGGGACAAGACATGAACGCATGTTTTAGTTCACGAAATACACTTAAGAACCTTCTTGGTAATCCAAAAGACAAACCGGACATGAAAGAAAGGTCGGGAATTTATAAAATTGCATGCAACGACTGTGATAAAGCCTATATTGGACAAACGAAACGAGCGATAGGTTCTAGATTTAATGAACACATGGGGATGCTATAGATTTGGTCGAACAGAGGCGTCAAGTGTAGCTGACCATATGAATAACACAGGACTGTAATCAAATTGGAAAACCTCAAATTAATTAAAAACAAACTTCACCTCGGGAATTGGACGCATTGGAGACAATATACCTGAAGAAAGATATAGAACATTCGCAGGTCATGAACAAGAAAATGCGCCACTTCATTTCTCTTGCTTGTTTGATTTATTAAGGTAAAGAACTTTTCAGTCCACACTTGACGAAGACCGAGTCTCGGTGTTCTGCAATTTATGATTGATTGTTTAGTATCCTTAGAGTGCGTAGATAATTAGCGGAAGTAACCTTCCTTTCTTTCTCGCTCCTTTCTACGAGGCGGGAAATAAGACCCTTGGCCGTTTCACATATACCCAGCATGTTAGAGTTAGAACAACAAATAGCCAAATTAAAAAGAAAAACAAATAAAAAATAAGCTATATATCCTAGAAGTTAAAAAAAAAACATTAACAAAAAGGAGCATAGAGGCAAAGATAACTGAAATATTAAAACTAATGTAGTATTCCGTTGGTTTTTTTTCAACATGTAGTTAGAGGCGCTTTAACACATAACTTTTGGTTCGAGATTGGAACTACAAAAGTATTTAAGGATCATGAACTGTAAGCAGGTACGTTGAAATTTAATATTGAAAGCAACATTGAAGAATTTTACCCCCATTAATTTGATTTTAAACCTTCCGTTAACCTAGTCTCCCCTTTCAGAAAACGATTGAATTTTATGTCGTTCAAGTAAACTACTGTAATCGTTTCCAGCATTGGGGATAAATACCATCCTGTTTGAAAGAAAAAGTATTTCAAAAATCGCCTTTGTACACGTTCCAACGGGCGGTTGTTGAGTTGTAAGTAAATTTATCAAAATTTGTACGTAAACTCTTAAGAATAAAAATTATAATAATAATTTTCTTAAATTCATACTCTTATTGCAATGTCCATGTTTACAGAATTGACTACAATTGAAGATCAGATAACTAATTGTTTACACTTTAATAAAATCTTAAAAACGTCATCAGAATACTCTGAAGAATATGCATCCTTCAAAATGTCTGTTTACTCATGGCTTTATTGATAAAACAGAAAATCCGAATACATCGTCCCGCTTGTATGTAATATCGTTTTTTACAACGCCCTTTAAAAGAAAAACCCCACGTAAATACATAAAACACAATACAGTTTTTCTGTATTGTGTGATAAAATCTTAACTTTTTACTATTATGGAAACATTCAAGTATAAACAATAAATTTTTAAAGCTATTTTCTTGGTTATCGGTCGAAAGAATGATGGAACATCATACAGAGCATCCTCAAAATCTTAATGTATGGGCTGGCAGTGTTGGGCAACGAATCATAGGGCCATATTTCTTAGAAAATACTTTAAACAGGGGGGCGGTTACTTAAACTTTCTGCGTAACCACATTGGGACCAGACATTTTGAATCCATTTTCTAATGGTACACATGCTAGTTACAAAATGCAAAAAGCTGGGCACCCCGGGGGGTAAACCTAATTCGAATACGCTGAATCCAATGGTGCCAACCGTTTTTTAAAAAAATCTTGGGGCCCCAAGAACCTTCTGAAACATTCTGAATTTTCTGGAAATTCTGATCAATGGCCGAAGAGCTTTCTGGAACCTTCGGAACCTCTTGGAACCAAAAATAGTGCTACATATGCCTTGTGAATTCCCGTTTTGCCGGCCCACCAATATAATGAAAGAAACTGCATTTACGTGAGAAATTTAGACTGCAATATAACAATATTATTGAGATTCCACTTGTGCCCGATCGTAAAGGTTTTGTTACCACCGCTACCACATCAAACTAGGAATTGTTAAAAATTTATAAAAACATTGAACCCAGAAGATAGATGTCTGAATCTGAAAACTTGATCTATTGAAATTTCATTTTGTAAATTTTATTTATATTACAGGAATATTTAATGGACCGGACATTCGTCGTTTGATGAGAGGGCAAACGATTTGAAAATTTCACTTATTGACATGGGGTTTGTGGCATGGAATTGTGTGAAAGCGGTTAAATTGACATTGTTCTCGGAATTCGTCGATCCGAAAATTGGCGCATACAAATTGAAGACATGCTCAAATGGTTTTTCATTGTTTAAATGTTTTGAATGTCATTAAAAATTCATTTTTTGCATTCCCAGAAAAAAAAATTCGCCGGAACAAATCCGATGAGCATGACGAGCGTTTTCATCAACTGACGGCGAGGCTCAAACATTGTGCAGCGGCAAAAAGCTGGATGGCCCCTTTTGGGTGATATTTGTTTGGAATTTACAAGAAGAAGATGACGATACAGAAAGAATCAGGGCAATCAGAGAATGAAAAATGAAAAAAATCAAAAAAACGTTTTTTTTTGCAAAAAAACGATGAAAAAAACGACTGAATCGATTCAATCTTTTCAAATAGTTTCTATTCGATGCGTATTCGTTGATACGATCTCTATTCGATCGATTTCCATCGATTTAAATTCAATAAATGGTAAAAAATGATAAAATATGTTTTTTTGGGGTCGTTGGGCCTAAAATGTTTAAATTGAAATTGCTCGAAAACGCGAGCTAACTTTTAAAAATGGTTAGCACCACTGGATTCAGCATACTCGAAAATTTGGTTTTTCTTCCCGAGTGCCCAGCGTGTTGGCAAAAAAAGTTTCAAATTCGAGCACAGTGTAATCAACCAGATACGCTAAACCGTGATCTATGGATTCAACAAGATGGGGCCCACCACATTATGCAATCAATGTTCAACAGCAGTTGATACAATTTTTCCTGATCGTTGGATTGGGCGTCGGAGTTTTATTTCCCAAAGGCCCGCTTTGGTCCCCCCGATTTTAAACCCCGTGGAAATTTCTTTCTGTGGAGTCACTTAAAAACAAAAGTATACAAGGAGAAACCCTAAAAGATTTAAGAATGAAAATTGTACGTAGATACAAACCATATCACCGGGAATGGGCTTCAAAATACTATCCGCAATTTTGGGAACGTCTAGGATACTGTCAGGTCGTGCAAGGACTTCAATTTGAGCATTTAATTTAATTCTTTACTTTTTTTGTTTTTATTAAATGTTAATTTTTTCTCTCAATTTCTTTTTATTTTAAAACTCCATGAGAGCAATACATATCCATATTAAGAAATTTATAAGGATTACAAATCTGTTACTCTTACCATTTAAAAAAATGTTGTTACTATTAGAAGGTATTTGAAAAAAAATTCATAAGTTGTGGAAAATAATAGAAAATAACTTGTCAAACAATTTTGTTAATAGCATTTTTTCTAAAGTTTATATTTACAGAGATATTAGAGTAATACGTTACTTTTGCCGAACCCTCTATAGGTATACCCACACATTTTATACATTTTGTTATCTACGAACATCATGGTACATTACTCCCCCGATCTCCCTTAGAAATTTAAAAAAAGTCATACTTTACGCGAGACGATATATTTGTAAAATGATCGGAAAGAAGAAAGAAACTTAATATATCCTAAGAGAGAAAAGATATAAAAGATATTATTTACCCAAGACGCTCTGCGCGCGATAAAATACAAAGAATTGTATAAAAACATTCTCACTTTATAAGAGCGGTCCTTCGGGGTAGGTTATAAGAAACGCGCTCGACTTTACTTTAAGAATCTAATAGATGATTTTTGCTTTTCCGATAAACTAATATAAAAGAATTATTCGCACCGAATGACTTAGTAATACCGTCGAGAGTGCTATGGCAACCTTACTCTTCGGACCCGCCGCGTAATTTGAATAAGGTATAACGTTTTATCTGTACTTATGGCACATTAGGATTTCGGAGAAGAAATATATATCCGTTCGAAAAGCGAAATCCGCAGTTGGATATCTCCGAAAGATTGTTACTCCAAAAAAATTGATATCGTCTGAAAAAGATTTTTTATGAGAAAGTAAAGTTTGGAAGTATTTATTTCAGTGCTTGCCTTATCTCTAGACATTCAAATTTTCAAAGGTATATCAAAGAAATTGCGCTTATCAGGAATTGATTCATTGAAGAATATTTCATTTAAGATTTTAGTTACGAAAATAAGCAACAAACATTAAAAGCTGTATTTTATTTCAAAATGTGCTGTATGTATGTAATGTTATAAAATTTAAGAAAGCCTAATTAAAATATTTTTCCCGTATTAGGTCCAGAAGTGCCACCTAGGCACTCTTTTGGTAGTTAAAAAAAATTAATTGTTTTACAAAAATTAAATTGATGAAAGCAATTAACCTCAAAATTTATCGTTAAAGCACATCACGTAAGAAAACTCCGCGTTCTTTCGAATAATCAAACTTGTACTGAAAGTAAAATTAGAATACTACAGCACTTGAATTTACTTGAAAAATTAATCACTTAGCCAAATACGTCTTTTCTCAAAGGCGACTCGAACTAAACTAAGATTGTCGTAACGTCTTTTCGTTCCCTTTGTTCTCGATTTTGTCAAATATCTCAACCAATTACGATATAATATTTTATGTTCTTTCAATTGAATTTTCAATCAGCTAACATTTATTTTCTTTAAAAATACCATATTACTGCCTGTAATATGTCATAGGAGTTCCCGATGCAACGCCTAACTATTTGACGTTACCGTGTAACGGCAACCGTTCAACGTGGATATTTCCTGCTGGACTTGTTGACTTCTTCGCCAGAGACAAGACGCGAGGCTACATACATAAGCCGCTGAATAGTTGAAAATGTGTCAGAAACAGGATTACTCTGACATATGGCACTAATGACAGCAATCCTCGACATTGCAATTTTTTACATCATAGTGCATATGCAGATACCGATCGTCTCAGCAAGAGTAGCGACCGGCAATATTTTGGAAGCCATAACACAGAGAGTGATGGACAACAAATTTCCATGAGTAGGGTGACCAAGAGCAATAAGTAAAAATATTCTCAAATCTCAAATATGTCTTCTAGGGGTCGCAATTACTAGCCTCGACAATAACGAACAAAATACCAACCTGCGATTTTAGCCAGTTCTTCAGTCTTTCGAACATATCACAAGACACGTAACTTTACATTTTATTTTTTTTAGAAAATTGAGAAACTCTCATACAGTTGCAAATAACGTCCTCTGGGAAATTTATTGGACAATGGCGGATGACATAAATTGTAGCCTTTAAATCAGCTCTAAATGCTGTTTCAAACCAGCCTTTGTTCGCTTTTAACAGGAATATTAACAATTATATTTGGAATTTATAAATATTTCTACTGAGTTCAAGTACTTTACCTACGGAAAACAAATTCTTCATCGCTCCAGGTCTTATGGTTTCCAACATATTATCAGTCGCCACCCTTAGACACAAGAGAAACTAAATCATATTAAGAGGCTATATTTACATGTAAAAACCCTTGATGGCCAGGATTTATGCTTCTTGAAGTCTACAGGAACAACACACGTTTGAACCAACGATCTCTAATACAATTTTGAAAAAGAACACCTATTACTATATACCAATACTGTCCCGAATAGCTGCTTTTCTGTTATTTTTTATAAAAGACGCTAACGGGACTTCCGCTGCTTTGATTTCATGGTCTATAGATTTTTATAATGCAATTATTCTTCGTGTCATCGCACTGACTGAGTGTTTGAATAATTTCCGCGTAAGACTATGATCTCTCGGTAAATTCCATAACATCGGATTCTAAAGCTCCCGATCAAGTACCGGTAGGACAGTTATCTTAGACCATTTGGCACCATCACTCTATTAGACAGAATCCACGAGAAGATATGTAAGTTGATAAGATTGACAACAATTCAAATAGTCACCAATGGCACCGCTATTCAGACTGCAAAAATAAAAGGAAGAAAGTATCATGTACAACAATAAAACTGCATTCTATTTTGCTTAGGTATTGTCTTATTGTCAGTAATATTATCTTATTATCAAATATGTAGTCATTCTCACTTCAAACCTTTCAAGTCCGCTTGGGTTAACGTTATCCAATCAAGAAAATATTTAGCGCTGTAGTGTTAATTTACATAAAAAAATCATTGCCCAAATAAGGGATACCCCAGAGCTCAAATAAATATAAAAAGTATGTAATAATGACCAAGAAAGAATTGAAAAGAATTGTGATAAAATTGGAAAAAGAAGCAAGGAGTACGGCCTTGAGATAAATGCGAAGAAAACAAAATTTATGGTTATGGGAAGGAACGAAGAAGAAGGTGAAGAGAAACTGCAGATAAATACGGAAGTAGGCGAGAAGTACGAGTATGAGAGAGCGAACGAGTTTGTATACCGAGGAATAGATAAAAATAGGCATGAAGAGCAGGAGATTAGAGCGAGAATTGCAAAAGAGAACAAAAAGTATGGAAGCCTGAGAGCGCTAATTAAGTCAAAGCATTTATCCTGAAGAACTAAATTAGGGGTATATAGAACGATAATACGGCCAGCAACAACATATGCTTGCGAGACTTGGGTGTTAAATAAAAATGAAGAAGAACAATTGGAAAGAAGGGAGCGAAGACGCAGGAAAGCTGGAGAAGAAGAACCAATGGGAGCTCAGAGACTGAGATGGCTAGGGTATATATGTAGAATGCCAAAAGAACGGATGACCAAGTTAGTACTGTTCAGAAAGCCAATCAAGAACAGAAGAAGAGGTAGACCGGGGACGAGATGGTTGCAAAGGGTGGAGGAAGACTTGAAGAGTATGGATGTAGATGGCTGGAGGGAGAAGGAGAAGAACAGAAGGTAGTGGACTGCTATTGTAAATGGCGTTGTTGCAAAATCGAATGTAAATTTTAATTAATTTCATATGTATGCCAAAGACCTGCAAGGCCTGTTGCGCAATTTAAATAATAAATATGTAATGATGCATCATTTGCAAAGGACTGAAGACATTTTATCTTAAAGTAAAAAAAAATGGAAAATATCGTTGTTTTCTTTTAAATGTTCCACAGAATTGATCCATTCCGCCTTTTTTGATACGTTTAACCCCACTTCATCAAGCACGATGAAATTGAAAAATGTGAAGTCAATTAACTTATTAAGGCATAATTTGCAGCATTAACAAAAAAATACGTTCTTAGGATTCCGTATAACTACTTATACATGTTATGTCCACCCCTATAAGTATTTCCGTTAGAGAATTGGAATCATAAAAAAATTAATCGTTTGACAACAACCATACCTGAATATTAAAAAATTAATGTACCCAATCTCCCAGCTTTTATAGATAACGTGATAAAATCGCCATTAACATATGTCTTATTCGTTGTATGTACAGTCACCTATATGCAAAATACGTAAATAGAAAAATAAAAAATTACCACTCCAGAACTTTTTGGACAAAAATACTTAATTACAAGATGACAGCGTTATTTCAGTATAGTTTTTCTGTCTGGCAGCCTCGAATAACGCCCACTGGAGACTAATAAAACTTTTCCAAACATGTGGTAACAAGAAAGAAATAAATGACATGAGATCGGAAATAGGAAACGATTTATAATAAGCGTACAAGTTTGTAGAGTAAAACTTTGGAGCTTAATAAGTCAAGGGAGTGACTATATAAACATGTACTTCATGAATAAAACATGAAGGAGTTCTCAGGGCACATGCAGAGAATTGATTTTTTGTTGCTATAATGTTCCCATAAATATTGTAATATGTTAGTGTCCAAACTTTTTTAGCTAAGAACAGAATAGCGAATACGTGTTTTCTTCAGAAAAACTATTAATATTTCGTGTAGGAACCTTGCTGTGATATCGGCAATTTTAGTGATATGAAAACAAAAAAAAAACAAGTTGATATATAATAGCGTAGGCATAGCAATGCCGTAACCAGATCTGAAAATACTTACTTTTGTGTTTGTCATCTGATTGCTGATAGATACAAGCCTTTATAAGTTCAAATAACTAAAATGAATAAATTACACCACGTATTTTTTCAAAGCAAATAGCTTGCCATTTTCTTTATTTGCACCAAATGTGAATTTGTCTCAATTTATTGACGAAAAATACTTTCTAATGTACTGGATATTACACATATAGATTATAGTAATTAATATGAGAAAAATTGACCTTGGGGTAGTGTAAGGAGACACTTTAAAGCAGCAAACCTGAAAGACACATTTTTTACAATTAAAATTTTGTGTCTATCAAAATAAATTGTATTTGCATGATGGCGAAAGCAATTGATATTGAAGAGTGCATAACTTTTTACGCTACACAAAGTAGGCAATTGCTTTTCTCTAAATGTGTCCAATGCGAATCATAGATTAAGATAAGCGCTGCTTCCTATCAAGCCTATGAAGAAACACTGGTTATTGGTTTTGCTTAAAATTTTGACGGTAAAACGATGTATAAGTATGTAGAAATTGTTGTGGTTTTCATTGCGCTTCTATGTGCTTACAAAATTTGTATGAATCGTCGTATTATTTCAGTATTTCTTAGAAATTATTGAATATGTGCCTGTTTCTACCACGAAAAGGTATTACGTCCAATATCACACTGTCGAAAAGAATAGATTAAGAAAATAGGTGGCTATATAGAGTATTGGAAACAACACTAAGTATCGGCACATTCCGCACCACACAAATTATTAATTAATTCGGAACAGCCGCTTCAAGGACTCTTGGGTCCTCATTATCAACCGGATTACCGAATGAATGTGAGAAAAAAAATTCTAATTCTACCGTGCTTGTTTATCCCTACTCTCGAGGAAAAATATATATATGTATATTTACAAGAAACCACTTTTGCCGCTTAACTCTAAACATCCGAAATATACAGAACGGGAAGGACTCTTGTTATTTGCGTTTCTTCCGTTTACACATTCTAAATCTAAGGCATGCGAGATGTACGGGACAGAGACAGAAGATGATGTCTTGTTGTCAATGTAGCACGTTGCTTAAACCATATGGTCGTTTTACCCTAATAAAGCAAAAAGATAAAAGTAATAAAGTGATGCGCTCTCTTTGTTTAATATATTTGTCTTTCTTTTATGTACATGGTTTCATACGCGTCCAGTTTTCTCGACAAAGTTATGCTCTTAATTAATTTCAGGTTTTCTAACTTAATATCATGCCCGGTTTCGTTCATGTGTTGTACTACACTTGACACTTCTGTCTTGCCGTACCTATAGCACCTGATGTGTTCATTGAATCTAGTACCTATCGCTCGTTTTGTTTGACCAATATAGGCTTTATTACAGTAATTACATGCAATTTTATAAATTCCAGACCTTTCTTCCATGTCCGGTTTATCTTTCGGATTGCCAAGAAGGTTCCTGAGAGTATTACGTGAATTGAAACATATGTTCATATCTTGTCCCCTAAAAACTTTACTAATACCTTTCGATATTCCATTAAAGGCAAGTTTCACAAATTTCCAGTCGCAGGTTTCTACCGGGATCAAGGTCGTGGAATTTCTTACATAATACCTATGTTGAACTTTCTTAAGAATGCGATTGACCTCTATAGAAGAGTAACTATTGTAAATAGCTACATTTTTTATGAATTTAAGTTCTTTATTGTACCTACTTAAATTCAAAGGGAATTTCACCAATCTATTAATTAAAAATCTAATCTTGGCCATTTTGTATTGACCACAGTGGTTAGAATCAATCATAACGTGTCTATTAGTGTTTTTTTTGCTTTCTATAGATGTATATTTCCAGTTTTTTGTTGTTTCTAATTACTAAACTGTCCAGGAACGGAAGTTGATTGTTCACTTCTTCTTCTACTGTAAATTTAACGTCACTGATGGCTACTATGTAAATGTGTTGCGCCGTCTTCAGATCTTCTTGACATAGACGACAGATTTAATCTTCAGGTCCTCGTAGTTTAAATATATAGTATCTTAGAACTACATGTCAAAAATCCTGCCAGTAATTTAATGTCCTTTTTGTTAAACGGTAGCACTATTTTTGCTGTCTTTGGCGAGTCTGATTTTATCCTGGTATGGTTTGCTACCGCGAAGGCTTTTGATTATCCTCTGATTTCTTGATTTCTTATTTTAGGTGGTTCTTTTGTAGGTCAACGGTAGGGGTTATGATCAAGAAGGTCATTTGAAGCTTAGAACCCCAATTCTCACGGAGTAATGCCGTAATTGCATTTTCCTGTAAGTTGGAGATGAGGTAGTTCCATGTTAGTTTTTTGTCAAACGTAACTCCTAAGTGTTTAGCTTCACCGCCGAGGTTAATAATTTTTCCTTCCGTAGAGAGTGATTTTAGACGGACTTTTCTTCTCCTTGCGACGATTATAATCTTTGGCGGGTTTATGCGCAGGCTATGATTTTGACAAAATTTGCAAACAGTGTGGGGTTCATATTCTACCTTTGTTAAATTTACAAAAAAATTATAGTAAACCGAGACATCGAATGAATAAGTGATCCAGATTAAACACCAAACATTACAAAATGGAAACCTTCATCCTTCAGATATTAATATCAACGGCTATATTAAAGGCTTATTTTCCAATTATAAATAATTAACAATAAAATCACACACAGCCTTATATTGTACGAAAATACAGAGGGGATATCCCCGCTAAATGAAAAGTTTCGCCTAAACGTTTTAATCGGTCGTCGGGACATGTCAGACGGCTGTTAATCTGAATTTAAAACTAATTAACTTGCGCGCGCAAAATGGGCCTAACCGGCGTTTTTCTAACCGCTCAAAATCGGAAATGAATCCAAAATGAGCCGCGCCGAGCCAGAGAGACCGAAATGGGAATATAATGGATGCTGAATGTCCGCCAGGATGTCCGGCCAGAGGCCGCCACCGCCGCCGCCTCGATCTGTTTTTACCGGTACGGGTGGCCGCGTACCAAATTGAAAATTAAGTAACTTTCGCGATAATTATTGCGAAAGTTATCTCGTCTCATAATACTCAGAGAACTAAACTCTGGCGTAGAGAACTGGTTCGGAATTCAATTAAAACGCAGTGAAAATGAAATACTGCATCCGGGGAATCTATTATAAATGTGCCCTGGTAATACCTACCGTACCTATAATACATACGTATGTATGTGTTCGCGGATATCTAATCTACTTGTACGCGTTTACTGGAACAGAGCGGTATAAGGTTAAATTATGCTTGTCGTTTAAGTTGGTGTTCGTTTTTGCGAGAGTAATACTAGCGGTCGTTTGAGATAAGCTTTTACAGGGCTGTATTAGACGAAGCGATAGCGATTTAAAATTTATTGAAGATCGGTTTGAATTTATCGATAACGTTCTCAAAAAACATCATTATTAGGTATGGTTACACAACATATCGAGCCTTTTGCATCTGCAAGTTTTTTTTTTTTTTGCTTTATTTGTATATACCGGCTGTCCCTGATATTGTGCAAATTCCTCGAATGAGTTAAAGTTATAAATAAATATGGAACTATATCTACAGTAAAGATTAAATATTGTATATTGAATCATTTTTGATCCTTAAATTTGAAAGCTATGAAATTATAAACAGGATTTGAAGAACAAATATATTTTGAACTTGATGCGGATACTACGACAGGGGGACTTTCACTGAGGACATCGTACAACATTGTCACTTAAAGAACTACAGTGAGTAGTAAAGAATTAACTAATTTGGCCAAATAAACACAAAATTTTAAAACCATTTGCTAAATACATATATAAAAACAGCTGTCGGTTAGGGTTTGATTTAGGAAACTGTTAAATGTAAAAATTTTGTAAAAAGTAATATTATTATTATATATAATATAATTAGATATCAACAAGACTGTAAATTCTTTTGGCATTAAAAATTGTTTGATGTTGAATTAACTCTATTGGGAAAATAACAAAATTTAGTTAGATCCCACCCATTTATATTTCAATTTACATTTATCTCTGAGAAGTCCATTTCATTTGAAAAGAGTCTCATAACCAGAGACAACGCTCATAACAATACGCGAGGATGGTATGAGAAGTACCCGTGTTTGGAGACGCTTGGTAAAGTGGCGCTTTATGTCTGTCAAACTTTCGGTGGGAGTCATCGAGTAGTGTTCTTTTAAGAGCAAATTTATGTAGTGGAATTATGGAAAAGAAAAACAATACCGTCAGTGATTCAATATCTTTTTCTGGATGGAAAAACGAGTGCAGAAATCAGAGAGAAGTTGGATGCATCACATAATGGCTTAATGAATTTAAGTGTAGCCGAACATCGATATAATCGATATAATCAATAAAATTCATGAAGTCGTGTTAGCAAACAGCCGGGTAAAAACTAGAGAGATTGCTAATATGCCAAACATCTCAATTGAATGTGTGCAAAACATCCTTCACAAGAAACTGAGCATAAAAAACCAGCCAACGTGCACCAAAGAAGGCGAAGACAAATCCAGAAAAGTAATGGCGTCAATTTTTTGGGATTCGCAAGATATAATCTTAAATGATTATTTGGAGAAGGGGAAGACAATCGCGGGACAATACTATGCTGATTTATTGGACCGTTTCGACGCTGAACCATAGAGAAAAAGCCCCCACCTAGCGAAGAAAAAAAATCTCTACCATCCTGATAACGCCCTGGCCCACTCATCAGCATTTGCGACAGCAAATCCAGTTACGGTACAAATTGGTGCCCCATCTACAATATTCGCTAGATTTGGCCCCCTGTGACTTCTTTCCTTTTCCAAACTTGCAAAAATCGATTAGTAGAAATCTGTTCACGTGAAATGAAGAGGTTATACCCAAAACAGAGGCAAATCCTATTATTTGGATGGCTTAAAAAAGTTGGAACATCTCTGGACTAAGTGTATGGAGCTAGAAGGAGATTATATCGAGAAATAAATTTACTAACTGCAAAACAATACCGTCCTCGTAAGTCAGCTACGCTCGTATATGAAATACGCGCGGCATCCAAAACCGTCTACGCGTAATTTTTAACTTCCCAGCGAAATTCTAACGCGCAAATAACACAAATAACGAAGCTAATAGCTCCGAAATATCGCCCTCCTAAGACGTCGAGATTCCACAGTGTTGCTGCTGAAATATTTCTGTAAGCGGCCTCGAGCGTATTTCGTACATGGCATTAACACAGCGCGCCGGTGGCCTATTATTAAATAATCTCGAAGGTAATTTCACCTTGTAATACGTAGGTAGCAACAATATAAAGCAGTATGGCGTACAAAATTAATTTAACTAATTGAACAAGCATTTGCAAAATTTTTTAGAAAACAGTTTAAACTAAATGATTTAATAAGATTAAGAAGAGCAAAACAGTGACCTAACTCGCATTACTAAAATAATTTCAAACAAAAAGCTCTAATAACTATATGAGCAATATTTGATTCAAGATGGTGGCAAATTATAACGCACCTCGACATATGTTTGAAAATTTGTTGGGGATATTTTAAGCAGTTTTTGTTAACACCAAATTTGATTAAAATTTGTAATATTTAAAGTAATTTTATTATGTGCTCAAGTATTTTTTATGTCCCATTAATTCAGTTCATTATTGTACTTTTGTTTTATTGGATATGGCTGCAAATTTGCGAGGCAAAACGTTGTTAGTGGCCCTTCCCGCGAAATGTCCCTTACTTATTTTTATATTAGATCTGAAAGATAAGGGAAAAAAGAATAACATTCAATTGGAAAATTTTTGACAAGTATGTAACAATCTATAAAATTTATAAAATGTGATTTAAAATCGAAAATTTCACTCAATAATAATAATATTTACTATATACCCAACAGATTACAATCCAAAAAAGGGTACAAATGTAGTAACTACAAGTACATGAATAAATACAATGCTATCAAAGCAAATCTGCGATCAAAAGGTTAAAATTGCTGCGTGTTCCAGAGGCGCTTTCCATAAAATATTTGTTCGAACCGTTGGAATACAGAGAAATTGATTAGATCTAGCTTGGAGACGCGGCACGTGAACATCTAGACGGGAGAGAAAGTCGGGCGAGTCGATTCTGTTTGTGATAATGTTCAGCACAAATGCCATACTAATGTTCTTCTATCACCAAACGAAATGAAGTCGTGTCTTTCCAACAATTCACCATAGGATAGCGACCGTCACTCTTGTAAGAGAGGTATTTCAAAAATTTTCACTGGACTCGTTCTATAAGATCGATTTGTATGCCATGGAGGGGATACCAAGTATTAACTACGTATTCAAGCTTAGAAACAACATGGGCTAAGTATAGAGTCTTAATTGTGTTCATATTACGAAAATCTCTACAGATCCAAATAATAAAACCGAGAGACTTATAAGCTGCAGTACTTAAGACGTGATTGGAAAACATAAGCTTCTCATCAAATGATACGCCCAAATCTTTAATTGATGCCGGACAATACTGATGTTAATTGTGTTGAGATTCCACCTTGCAAACCTTTCTAGAAAATGATACAACAAAACACTTGTTTATATTTAAAAGTAGATTATTGCGCAAACACCATTGATGTATTTTATTACGATTGTCTTGCAGAAATTTAGTGTCAGATGAGCAGTATATGGTAGTGTATATTTTTATATCATCTGCGTAGGCTAATACGGGACAAGTGATAGATTTAATAAGATATTAAATAGAAGTGGACCTAAGTTTGACCCTTGGGGTACACCAGACGTAGAAGGAAAAGGACGAGATCTGTATCCATTAAAATAAACGTAGTTCACTCTATTGCGTAAATAAGAACGGAGTAAACCAAAAAATGATCTACCAATACCAAAAAAACTTAGTTTTTCCAATAAAATGCGTGTAGATTACGTCCAATTGGCGACTTTCATCGAAAGCTTGCGCTATTCTTGCGATATCAACGCTAGATGAGGTGTGGTAGAACTGCCGGGCATAAATCCATGTTGTACAGTAGAAAGGAAAGGTTTGTCACCCTTTCGAATGCCTTAGCAAACGTACAGATAACTGCAAGAGACCTGTAATTGCGTATGTCGAAATTATCACCCTTTTTAAAAATTTGTGAAATTCTGGCAATCTTCCAGATATCGGGAAAGATGGACGTATGTAAAGGCAAATTGAAAATTTTACATAAACGCGTAGCGAAAATGCAGGCACAATCTTTCACTAAAAAGCAAGGAGTATTATCTTCGCTAGATGTTAATTTATTTTTTAATTTCTTGATAGCACGGACTACGTCATCTACCTAAGCAGAGAGTAAACATAATGGTGGCAAATTTGAGTTAATATCAAGTAGTTCAGCGTTCAATGATTCTAGCGAGAAGGAGAACTAGAAAATGTTGTGGTGAACGCATTAACAATAGACACTGGATCTTCGTACTCACTCTCTGAATCATGAACCTTACCAGGAATTCTAGTTATACCCTGCTTAGAACGAGCAAACTGCCAGAAAGCACGTGGGTTAGTAATTAGGTTCGATTCTGTGCTGTGAATATATGAGATGTACGCAGAATTAATGTCAGCCTTTACATGTCGGCGAAGTCTCTGAAACTCAAGCTTGAAATAATCATTTTGAGTAGCTTTCCATTTTCTATGATAGTACAACGTTAGTTTTAGGTTTTTCTTAATGGTAGTTGAGAACCAAGGAGGGTAATGACCTCTACGATTTGAATGAGATAGGAACAGACTCATCGAATATAGTATATACTTTATTATAAAAATTATCAACGGCCGTTGACATTATCACGATTATCAAAAAGAGACCAATCCGTAGTAGATAAGTCTGAGTAGAATTTAATGTAATTAGCCGTACGAAAATTGTATCTGGAGCTTCATTTCAATAAGCTTGAAATAGTATCCAACAAAAAAGCGCAATTGTTTCTGGTGCTACTACTTTTGAAAAATGATTAACTACGAGCAAACTTTAAAAAAAATTGTAACAAATTTCGTAGAATCCCCAGAATCGGAGTTGGGAAAGCATTTCTTTCGGCGAACGTCTTTTGAATTTTTTTGGCATTAAGGGATCAAAGCCCATCAGCCACATTACCATCGCAATGTATGAAATTATAAAAACTTCACCTATTAAATTGTAATTCGACAGTCAACGAGAAACTTAATAAGAACTCTGTAAATTTCAATGTTGTTAGACCTTAGTAGTGTGCAAGCTGGAGAATCCAAAATTTTTAATTTGTGTAAATGTGAAGGGAAGCAGCCATGTCCGAATTTCAATCTGGCAATAACAGAATATTCGTATCGTGACACTCTAGAGTTACTATGCCAACGTGTATGAAAGATCGAGGGGTGGATTATGGCATACTGCGTGGGATGACATTCATATGAGGCTTACCACCTACTTTCCCATTTTTCTTCTAGAAAGAATCTTTTGAGGTTACATAAAACTTCCGATTCGTAGATACTAAGATCTGGGACTTCGCCGTTAGCTGCTGACGACATAGCTAAAAGGTCTACTACCTCGTTAGGGGAGATCCCCACATGACTTTTAACCCAAAAGATTCTTACGTTGGTATCTTGTAATTTAAGCTCAGCACATTCGGCAATTATACCAAGCACTAGGGGATGAATTTTAGAAAACCACTTTCTGCGTCTCAATGCACTGAGTACACTTTGAGAGTCTGACATAACCACTGCTTTCGTAAAACCCATTTCCTCTATATATTTAAGTGCCTCTAAAATTGCTCTAGCCTCCACGGAAAAAATATTCAGCATGTTGTTTAATCCAAATGATCTACTGATTATTAGAATCAAAAATTGCACAACCACAACCATTTTTTAATTTAGAGGCATCGGTATAGAAGATAGCAGAGTCAGTAAA
This sequence comes from Dynastes maya, assembly GCA_029619315.2. Taxonomy (NCBI): domain Eukaryota; kingdom Metazoa; phylum Arthropoda; class Insecta; order Coleoptera; family Scarabaeidae; genus Dynastes; species Dynastes maya. Next base: position 39,368,366 of record JAROYE020000005.1, read on the forward strand.
ATTACTTACTAACTCAAAGTGGAGTGCTTTATCTTTCACACTGCAGCCTGTGTAGTTGGGAAAGAAAATGGGAATGGGAGTGATATACTCACTGTAATCAATTGCTGGCAGACTTGGCTGACCAATGATGTAATTCAAGTTCGAAACATATCGATAGGCTTCTGCAAGTAAGGGAGATTTTTTCTTTATCCAATATGGAATGATCAATCTAAGGTGAACAGTCGATGAATATTATTAAAAACAGTGCTCTAACCTTTGACCCTCAATATTACTATATATTTGGCTGCCAAAAGCGGCTTACCTTGACAGTTGCAACTTCCTTTGGGTCGAATTTTAAAATCACGTTCTTTATATTCTCAAAATATTTAAGATAATAAAATGCAGCCTCTAACCATGTTTCCCAACGAGTAAGAATAGATTATGGTGGTTGAGGAATACCGGGGCATAATCTATGAAACTCCCGAATACGTTTTGGGGATTTTACAAACACAGTTTTTGTATGTGCTATTAGAGCGTCTACCTCGGGATAACATTTTCTGATACTATCTGCTACGAGACTGAGTGTATGAATTTTACATGTAATATGCAACAAGTTAGCACAATGTTTTTTAAGAGATCGACCTACAGCAAGCATGTTTGCGGCACCATCACTCATAAACATCAACAGTTGATTTGTTGAAAGTTCAAACTTTTCCAATGTATTTAACACCAACATTGAAATTACTTCGGCAGTGCATTGTTGTATTCGTCTGGAAGCTAGTAAAATTGAGGGTGATGGTCGATGTGCTTCCATTGTGCGTACCATTACATTAACCACAGAATGTTTTTTACGATCTGTTGTTTCGTCCATACATAACCACAGTTTTATTCTTGCAACTCCGATTTAATTCTTTTCTCGACATGCTCACGAGCAGACGGCACAACTCTCTGTAATGTTCTCTCACTTGGTAACTTAAAGTCCGAATATTTATTCCAAAACGAGACGTATGCTTTCTTCCTTAGTAAATGAAATGGTAAATTACATGCAATAAAGGTAACACATAAATTAAATTTAAATTTGTCATAATCTCGTGTGGAATTTTTTTTTGAAACATGCCCTGCACTATTTACGTGCCGTAGACAATCACTTTTCGACCAACATATTAAATTTATTTTACACACTACACGTTGAATTTTAGCGCCATCACACTTTAAATCAGGCATTTCTACAATACATTCTCTTATTGTGTCCAACTTTGGTCGTTTTCGCGACGTAGGAAACATTTTCAAAACAAACATAGAACTACGATATAGTATACGACAGCGTAGATGCATACACAACAGATCGGCTTTCGAGTCGCAGTTATACTGACGCTTATACCGAATTGTCCCGGGCGTGTTTATTTTGTGTAAACTTTTATGCGTCCGCCACTAGCTTTCAGCGCAGTTTGCGTTGCTCTAATCATCATTGCTTGATATTGCCGTCAGACAAAATACATTTTCTGGTAGGAGGTGACACATTGTCTTCACCGCAATTTTCTGTTCTCTGTTAGACGCCTAGCTATTAAATAAACTTTACTTGACAACCTGTACAAATATTGGTAATTTATTTTTCCTCTTTAAGATATTTCACTAACAAGAAAGTTTATTACAAATAATCAAATCTCAGTTTTATATATCGTACTCAATGATTCCCTTGCCTTGAAGTTTAGTATTAAAAAATATTAAAAAAAGTAAACTTCAGTTCTTTATTGGGCTACTGTTGCTATATCCTGTACGTTAATGTTGTAAATCTATACCGAACTCAATTTTCTACGCACGTAGCAAACATATTCTGCATTAAGGTTTGCAAAAGTGACACTGCACGAACGTAACTTTTGTTGACCTGAAATTCAAGTTTTTCTTTCCGCGTTGCGCCATATTTTATTCAGGTAGCTGTCGAACCTCCCGTCGCTAGATCTACGAAGGGGACAAAATTTACCGTAGACTCAAGACGTAATTATTCATGTATCAGGAATAGACTGTCAATTATGAGGATAAATAAAGTAAGCATCGTTGGCAGATATTGCAGTTATGTAAACCGTAAACCCAAAGAAGTATGTATAGGGGCGAATTAAGGAGTTTTGCTATAAACTTATATAATTATTTTTCTTTATTAAAATTAAGCGTCTATAATGCCAGATTGACCTAAAGAATATATATCACCATACATGAAATGTTTGCATACAATTAATGTGTTCTTTTATTCCAGTTGCTAGTGTACCATTTTAGCATTTTCTTAATCACATTTGTTCGCGTGAACAACATTGTACAACTTAGATAAAAAATCATGATTATGCGATCTTCATCATTGTTTCATTTCAACTTGTGCCAAACTTTCACGAAGCGTACACGATGTTCGGTAGACCTTAATTTGATTACACGAAATCACTGAAACAGCATATTTTACCTAATAAGTTTGCGTTTTATTCAAAGGTTATTGCATCAAATGATACCATTGCGTCAACAGTAAAACAAAGGCGACGTATTCCTTGTAATATGGCATTGTTTAATACTAAAACGTAATCTTGGTAATATTATCTTAATCAAATTTATTTCATATACTTATGGTAAGGTATAGTATTCATTATTCTCGTGGTTATCCGGGATGATGCGGCCGACCAGCAAAATCCATCTGGTTTGTCAAAAGAAAAAGAAATTTACCTTTTTCGTATGTTTACTGTTTAGTGCTCTAGTTTATGTTATTTTGTGCTATATTTAGATTACGTACTGAAATAAGTGCCTTAAAAGTTTACATTTTTAATATCTCATTTTACAGAATCTAATCATATTACCGACAGTTTATTTTTTGAAGAAAAATCTAAATTAATTTTAAAATATCATCCGGATTTTATCCGGATGTTTAACACAAAATTTGCTGGGATGGGTAAACTACAGCTGGTATTCCTATACGTACAAAACTCGATTACTATTCCTTACCAAACCCTTGAAGTTTGGGTTTTCATCTAAATTTGATGGGACGGGTAAACTGCAGCTGTTATCCCTATGTGTACAGAACTTGATAACTGTTCCTTACCAAACCTTTAAGGTTTGGGTTTTCATCTAAATTTGCTGGAGTGGGTAAACTGTAGCTGGTATCCCTATGTGTGTAGTTGATAACTGTGCTTTACCCAAACCCTTGAGGTTAGGGTTTTTCATCTAGTCTTGGTAATATTATCTTAATCAAATTTATTTGATAATAGTAGAATTGACAATAGTGTAAATCATTTATTGTTGAAATCATGACAATTGCTGAAGCGTTTTTACATTGAATTGTCGAATAACGTCATACTCCTTTACAATGTTGCCATTATCGTGAGCAATCGAAAGTAAACGAAGCATTTTAAGTGAGTAAATTTTAACTTGGGATTTGAAATTGTCAAAGTAATGTCTCTAATGATAAGTTAAAATGCCACGTGTGACTGAAGTGCAGAGATGCGAGCAATCATTCTCATTGAAAACAGATGGAACTTAAAAACGGTAGTAAAAGTGCCCTATCTAAGCTTAAAACTTGGTGGCGTTAGACAGTATCTAATGAACAACAAGACCATCAATTAATAAAAATTCTAACAAACGACCTCTTTAGTAGTTCGAAATGCCACTTAGAAAGTAACTTTCCTGGATGGTACTGGACTGCTTGTAGAGGAATAGGTTTTTCGAAATATTAGTGCTGCCAGAAAGTGTGCTTTAACTAAAGACCATAAGAGAAATAGACTAAATTTTGCGAATGATTTTATTAGTCAAGGAGATATGTGGAGAAGCATAATTTTCTCTGATCACAACATAATGAAAAACATTAAGCATGGTCGATTTTCGGTAGCTGTATGGGGTTGAATTAATTTGAAAGGACCTGGTGTATGTTGGAAATTGGATGAGAAATTGACTAATGCCTATTATTGTGATATATTAAATAATACTATGTTTCCTTCTATAGCACAAATTCACGCTAACAGTTATATATTCCAGCACGATTGCTCCCCAATCCATAGTGCTGGTGTTGTTTAGTAATGGTTTGCCAATAAAGAAACAAATTTATTACCTTGGCCAGCCAAAAGTGCTGACTTGAATCCAAATGAAAATGTTTGGTGTATATTAGTTAAAATAATTTATAGACCTCCACAATCCGTAATCGGAAACAATGGTTCTTAGACAAAATATTAAATAGTTGAAAATATATAAATCAATAAAAAAAAATTTACAACATAATCGTTGTTAAAAATGTGAGTTAAAAAATATTCGTTCAAACAACTAAAATAAAACAAACGTTAATGTTGTCAGTGTCGTTTACTTTCAATTGCTCACCATAGTACAACAATTCTTGAAATAGTTCGTGAGGGCGATACAATTGCATGGATTTCTATTGTGAGGGCATATCTAAGGAATATTTGAACAGAAAATAGTGATTGCCAATCGAGTGTAGGATATTGTTTTGCCTCTTCAAGATGTCTTTATTTTAATTTTCTTTCAGTTGCTGGACTCGAACCTTTGGAAACAGCACCAACTCCATTTTCTTTTCCTTATCTAAAGCAAATACCAGAATTATTTTTGAAATCAAAAGTTCTTAAAATATTGAAAAAGTCAAACTAAAATTTATAATGCACCCTCGAAATTTATTTTATTACAATTTCAGCGACCGCTTCAGAGCGAGAGCTCTACATATTTTACAGATAATCAATGTCTTATGAGTTATGAGTTTAAATGCACCTTAACAGACATAAGTTTGTAGTACTAACGTTGGTCCACTGAACCATGATTGAACTTCAATTTCAGATCGTAAACCCAAATTCCATAGACGCTAGATCTACGTAATAGCATTTTGCCGCCTCTACTAAACATTCTCTTAAGCTTCGGAATACTATGTAATTGTCGCTGTGCCGCTAATGGACCCTAATACGGTTTATCATTCCAAATATGGAGTTGTCATGTTAGTCTAATGGGTGTTAATGTTTAACAAAGATACATAGATTCCGCTTGATTAAATACGAATAATTAAGCAGATTGAGTGGTGGTAAGTATTCAAAACGGTTTCGAGTGTATAAAGTTTGATATTGGATATAAAGTTAAAGTAAGTAAAATATATATTCGTGGAAAAACTAGTTATTCTTAAATGAACGTCGACAATAACCGGAAGTAATAAAAGGAAAATATAAATATGTAGATTGAACTATAGAGATAAGATCTTAAAAATCCAATAGCTCTCTGGAATTCTTTAAACTGAATAAACAAAAAATATCTCACTGAAAAACGTGAAAAGGTGTAGTATTTAAAATAGCATCCAGTCTCTGTCAAGTCATTAAATTAATATCTCTATTTAAGGAAAGATTAAACATCAAAAAGCAAACATATGTATAAACTCTAACGAGTGGCTGTAACGACCGTCACCGTTTCAAAGAATTTTTAATCTAAAGAAAAAAAAATGAAAAAATCAGTATTTCATTACAACGACAACTTATGTTACTTCTTAGAATCGTCTAATTTTATTTCATATAATCAAACCCTTGGAAAACCGTACAAGATACTTACAATTGTTAAATGTTCTATAATCAAACTTTGGAGAACCGTTTTTAAGCCGATGCAGAGCCTCATTCTGCAGAAATGTTCTCTTGTACTAACCCTGTTTCACTTGCATCGCCGACAGCGTATAGCGACTTCCTAACCAAGATTCGCCCTCATATCGCTGACGGCGAATAGCGCTATCCTTGGTAAGGTATTCCAAGACTTGCATCGCTGACGGCATACAGCGCAGTCCTTGGCAAGATTCATCCCCATATCGCTGACAGCGTATAGTCCAGTTCTTGGCAAGAGTCAGCTTCATATCGCTAACGGTGTATAGCGATGCCTTGGTGGGGCGTCCCGCTTCCGAAGAACTTCGTTCAAAATTTATTTATTAGAATTTTATCTTATTTCATTCCTGAGAAAGGTTTTGTTTTAAAACGAATATTCTCGTTTTCCTTCCGACCTGAACATAATTATTACCCAATGGTAAATCGTTAATGAACGGTAAGCTCGCTAAGATAGTTTTCCGCATTTTGAAAATCGTTCGAAAATTCTTCAGAGATGATTCAGTTCCAGAGGGAGCGGAACACGTCACAAATCATAAAAGCGCAATAAAAAGATTGCCAGTTTTGAGGGATTTCAGAAATTGTTCCAACAGTTCAGACTGCGCACAAATCGAACAATAATAATAATCATTTTATTTGTGTTTTCTTTGGCAGAAATGCATTTGAAATAACAAAAAATGGTTAAAATAATATCAATAATACCGAATAACAAAAAAAGAAAACATGAAAATTCATTAAAATTGTAACTTCTCATTATCAAGCTTATGTCATCCGCATACAAAATTATGCCTGTACATAGCGTTCCTAGGCAATTCGAAAAATTATTATTGATAAAAATTAGACCGATCGAACGACAGAGCCCTGTGGAACACCGACCCATACACATTTGCTCTCGGACCTGTCTCTATTCACTGCGACAGTCTGCATCATCTGAGATAAGTACGACAAGAACCATGCACTAGCAATTCCATCAATCCCACTGTTCCAAGTTATGCAAAAGAATCGAGTGGTTGGCCCCATCAAAGGCCTTCGCTAGATCTATAAAAAGATTTACAAGGGTACTGAAAGTCAAGAGCTGGATATATCTGCTTAAACAAATCAAACGATATCGGGACAAAAAGTCAAAAGATTTAACCAGGTTTTAATTCATAAATTTCGGAGAAGGATAATAGGATGCTGATATGTCGATAATTATAATTGTTGCAATCACCATTTTTATATTATGTGATCCATGTGTGCTTCAGATTAAAAGGAGAAAATGCCTTTTGGAAACGATGGTTTAATTAAATGGGCCAAAGGTGAGGCAATATGTGCACATTTAACTAGAAATAGTGGAACATTATCGATACCGGTTGCGGCTGTCGAGTTGAGTTTCCAAATTGCGTCAAAATCAGTTACTGGACCGAGGAAAAAGGAATGTGGGGTTGATTTGATATAAGTAGACTAACCAAAACTTGCGGACTCGCATAGGCGTCGGTATTACGGGTTAATATAAGAATACGAAAAATTCATAAATAAACTTACTTGCTAATTATTCAACAAATTAGAGGCATCAGGATGTGAACTACTGTAAACTTGCATCGTTGCATATGTTTCCACAGTTACTTCTTTCAATCTTGTGCGTCGACAAGAAAAAATATTCTTATACATAGAAACCGATCTCTCCACATCTAAGGAAGTTACATTTGCATGTAGAAACTGTTTTTCAAAATCACTTAAAAGTTCACTATTCTTACACTTATTATAAACGGCCTCTAAAGTATTAAAATCGGAATTTTTCCTTAAAACATCTGCCAACTTTTGACTAGCGCATAATCCTGGCGTATCATTTAATGTGTGTAATTAATTTTTTATACTCTCCACTATGTCTAATGATTCCTGCAATGACAATTCAGTACATTGTAGTTTTCTGATGGCATCTAGTAATACTGTATAATTGGTACATATTGTTGTTAAATCTTCTAAAAGTTGAGGAATTTGAAATTCTCTTTGACTTTCTCTAATTACTTTGGATTCATTCCGATTAAATCGCATTATAACTGATTGAATTTGTTGAAAATGGATCAAATAGTAAGAAGCTGCTATTAGCCAAGAACCCCATCGCGTTAAAATTGGTTCAGGAGGTTCTGGAATACCTGAACAAAATTTACGAAATTCTTTTAAACGTTTAAGAGATTTACGAAACACTGCTTTAGTACTTCCAATCATCCGATCAACGTTTCCATAATGTTGTCGAACAACTTCACCAATTAAATGCAAAGCATGCAGCACGCAGGTTATATGTATTAAAGAAATATATGTTTTTACACTTAACATCGTTGCTGCACTATCTGTCACAATCATCACAACTTGATCTTGGGCAATCTTAAATTTTTTCAAAGCGTTCATTATCACTTTTTGAATATTTTCCGCGGTACATTGTTGAACACGTTTGCAAGCTAACAAATATCGAGATGCAGAGTTCTCGCTAGATAAAACGCGAGCTATTACATTCACAATACTGTTTCCTTTATATCGGTCGTTTCATCCACGGTAATCCATATTTTTTTGGAACACAAATCACGTTTACACACATTTTCTAGCATCTCTTTCATTCGCGGCAAATGATTCTGTAATTGTGTTTGTGAGGGTAATGGGTACTTTGAAACGTATTGTCGCCAAAACGTTTTAAAAGCTGCTTTTCTCACCAACGACAACGGAAGATTACAAGAGGTAAACATAATTAATAAATGTATGAGGAATAGTGTATAAGATATTTCAGTTCTTGCATTTCTCATACGCTTAATACCATTGACATGCCTCTGGCAATCAGTTCTGTCCAATGCAGCCAAACGAACATAGCATTTTAAGCAAAAAACTGCACTACCGTCATATTTTAAATGGGGAAAAAGTGACACATACTTATGTACATTAATAGCAAATCTATTACGAGGCATTGTTTTCTTAGGTATGTAAATATTAGTTCTATATGAAACGATGCACTAATTATGTACTTGGTATAATACTACAACACACAAAAAACACCAGCCATATTTTCAAAAGCGACACGTAAGTACATAACCTTGACCATTCGACTAATCTCTGCAACAGCTCAACCGGTACTAAAACGAAGTCTCTCTCAGCGCGGTTTAACATGCTTTATATTCAAGGTCGACACTACATGCCTGCTTCTCTACCAGTTTAGTTTATTTATGAATTTTTCGTATTCTTATATTAACCCGTAATACCGACGCCTATGCGAGTCCGCAAGTTTAGGTTACTCTAGATATAAGTATTAATAACAGCATAATCAATACTACTGAAATAATGGGACGCTATAGGTTTATCAAGAGGTCCTGAGGAATAATCATTAAAATTGTTGCTTAATTCAGTAGTTCTGTGATCCCCAGGTAGAATGCAATGCTTAGTGTAATTATTACGTTTTGTGTTGATGAATTACTAAACAGCTCTCGATTTATATTGATCATTTGCTCCAATTTTATAAACACTTTCACGAAGAATTTTGTGTTCAGACTGCGAACACATATTCGGATAACGAACATCGTCCTCTGTTGTCACAGATCTTTTAGAGAGGGTGGGTGGATACCAGAGCGAAGCTCTTAAAATGGTATCCAAAACAGGTTGAGGTAAACAGACGGAATATAATAGAATGTTGTTTAAAAACAGTATATGATTTAAAAATTAATTTACAGATATCAAACAAACATCTGTAGATAGCACCATGTGAATTACGATAGTACCGCAGATGATGAATGATGCACAAATGCAAGAAGACGCATTTCTATTAATCGAGTTCTACAAATCTAAAATTAAATTCACACGCCTTTCTATGTAAAATTACTCAGAAATTTTAATTTTTGTGTTTCGACGGAAAATCAATTTCTCCATATAAATATCAGTCTATTTTACAAACAAATTATATAAAAAACACATGAAAAGATTACCTAGTAACAATAACCAAAAAATTAATGCTAATATAGTTCATGGTATTGGTGAAATCATTGCCGGCAAAAAAAACAAAGCGAGGGAAAAGGGACAGCGTAAACCCGCGAACATGTTTCTGCCTACTCGGCGTCGTCAGCGCGGTTCCGCACGTGTCCTTGTCCCTCGCTATTGTTTTTCACCTCTCGAGTATATGTTGCCATTTTCCACGAACAGAATCACGAAATATCTCCACACGCCACCTAGCGTCGAGAAACATGGACATGCCGTCTAGAGAATAGGGGCAACAATTCGGGATGCAGACTCCTATCATCTATCGAGCAGCTCATGGGCTGCTTAACGCAAGATGGCATGGCGCCTAAGACGCCGCATGTCCACAGCTTTAAACGATTCCTATAGGCTTGCCATGATGTGTTAAAATACGCATGAAAAGATTGCCTAGTAACAATAACAAAAAAAAAAAAAACGGGACCCGCGCTGATGACGCCGGGTAGGCAGAAACATGTTCGCGAGTTTACGTTATCCCTTTTTCCTCGCTTTGTTTTTTGCCGGAAATGATTCCACCAATACCATGAGCTATATTAGCATTTTTTGGTTAAATTATATAAAACTTTTATATTTCATAAATATTGAAAAATTCGGTTGTAAAATTACATTATGAATACGTAAAAATTTACTTTTGATAAGAATTTAAGTAGAAAAACAAGTGAAGAAGTTTTACATATATTATTGCGTCGTAACACTGAAAAAGATGCGTAAATTTCCTAGTACTTTTTTCAGTTCAGGTTATAGTTCTTAATAATTATACAATAAATAATCGTGATGGATGAGATTAAAGAATTTTAAGTAACTTCTCAACGTGAGATTTATTTAATAACATGATGTTTTTAAACGACTAATAGTCGCATAACTCCCACTTGAGCAAGACTCCTCAATCTTCTAGCCTCTCGCTCAACTATATTTCGACTACAACTAAATTTCCCAGTTTTATCTTCCGAGATTGAAAGCTTTACGTTAATGCCTTAGGTGATTCGTATTTAAATAAATGCTGCTATCGTTGAAATTAGGTTTAAGTAAGCGCTCGTTCAAATTCCTCGTCGTTCGTCTATATATAAACCCTAATCCCGAGATTTGTGTGCTTACATTTGTACAGATTTATATCTAAAGCGGCTACTGCATAATTATACCACAATAAATTACATCGACACTCGATGTATTTTGTAGTATGTAGCAACCATCCGGAATTCCATTACATGGCACGTCCTCACTAGATTAATTTCTCAACGGAATTTTCGAGTTAACAAACGTTAACAAATGTTTCCCTTCGCGATTAAACGAAAGCGACAAATGCCAAATAATATACAACAACGTGTATTCAGTTGTTTACAGACAAATTAATGCAGAATTTGCTTGTGGTAATTTTGCAATTCTGCGTGATTGCAAATTTACATTTACGCTTTGTTAATTCGAAACGAACCGATATTTTATTGCCGTTCAGTCTACTGACACTGCCCGAATGTATTATTTTCGCAGATAAAAAAATAATTGCTTTGTGATTTGTTGCTCCTAAGGGAAGAGTCACGTTTCGGGGGCAACCCAACAATTTGACCGACCCAGCAGATTGTTTTTGCGCAAATCTACCATATATCATCCACATACGAGTGCGGAGGTATGCATATATGTATGTGTAAAACACTCAGTTTTAATCTGCTTCAATCGTGACCAGAATATAGCATTGTCTAAGTTTGACGATCCGTATACACAGATCTTGCGTACAGTAAAAAATGTGGGGGTTACGCTAAGCAAGTAAGCGCATGCATACTTACGCGCAAGGAGGGGAGGGCACGACGGCACCATTGACTTGTGATCCCCAATCGCTGAAAGGGAGCGGGTGACCATTGAATCATCCCATCTCATGCCCATTATTTTTTGTTGTATGCATTCGCTTTACAAGATTTGTATACAGGTCTTGTAAAGCAAATGCGTACAGCAAAAAATGTGGGCGTTAGTCCGAGCAGTGACATAGAAATTGCAACCGCTAGAAGGGGTTGGAATTTCTGGATGAAATTTGGTAGGAATATTCACCTATGTAATAGTAATAAATGACCAAAATTTGAATCTTCTCAGTGAAGCAATAAATTTGTTATTGAGGTTTTTACCTCTCCCTCAGCACTGATACCGAATGTTTTTTTGCGGTGTTTTTATAATTTTCTCGATTTGTGTTGTTGTTCTCATTGAACTGCGGTTCAGTTAAGTGTTGGCTATGCCTAGAGTAAGAAGACGAGCAGTGTATCGATAATTAAGCGAATTAGACAGAGGTCAAATTTGCCACGCTGAACGCTTATCGCCAAAATATCGCGCGAAAAGTGGAATAATAAACTTTCCAAACACTGAAGATGGTGGGTACTTTTAGGTATTCGAGACGGTGGTATGGGGTACGGTTCCTTTTGCTCTAGCCCAGCCGAAGACGGCGTGGGAGATTGATAAGCGCCACCCTATTTAAATAATATAAAGGGACCACCTGTAGTTTAGCGACGCCAAAATAGAGAAAGTCGTCGCTGGATAACTAATACTAAAAGTTAGCGGAGAGGAAATGTGACAATAACAGATTATTTGATAGGCCACGTAAATATTACTACAAATATGCTTGAACATTAATTTTCGGGTACTCTGTATGTTACGGTACTTTACTAAATGATGAGTACAGGAAAAATACACACTGTTTAACAAGATTAAATATATTACAAATAAAGAAACAATAAATAAACATGTGACATATATTTACAGAGGTGTAAGCAAATGTGAAAATGTTTAAACAAATAAATAAACAACAATAATGAACAAACAAATAAGTATATTCAAAATAGGAAAATAATGACCGGTAAGTAAGCAAAAGAAAGGGGATGGCGTGATAGCGTCGTTTCTAGAATTACGCGGAAATAACGGTTATAAGAGATTTGATGTTATACAACTATGAGCCTTATGTACTATGGTCCTAAGATCTAAGATCCTTACTGTAACACTATTGACGAAATAAAACAACAAAAGTGAATAAACTATTACAAAACTGATAAACAAAATTTAGAAGCGTTACAGGATGGATTATATTCGTGCACGAAAATTATTACAATCTAAAAATACCTTATACAATACACAGCGTCCAAACCTGACCAGGCCTTGGGTTCTCGAAGCTTCTCAAGCGTCTCAAACTTCTCAAGCAAGTTGTTCAGGGGCGAACCGGTGGCTTGTTCACATGCTTTTTATTGCTACATATGTTTTTATTGCTCCGAAAGGAGAGAAAAGGATTAAAAACGGAATTCAGATGAGAACACTAACGTGAAACGGTAGGCCATCAGTATGTATCTAGCTCGGAAATACGAATTCCCCATCAGGTGAATGTTTAACGATAGGAACCGATACGATATTTAATCAGGTAGGTAGCCAAAAATCCCAAAAAGGTATTTCCACAAAGTGGCAGCAAACAATATGGCTACTTGTACCTTCCGAAGCTATCCATACGTCCTTTTCCTTACACAGCTTAAGTTGTTTTCCCCCAAATTAGGGCCAACATCACGTGAGTCCAACAGGTGGAAGTGGGGATATGAAAATGGTTGGTTCGGTCTTTTACTTAGGGATTTTTAAAACTAAGAATGCTTAATAAATATAAATAAATCTTAATTTAACTCCTGGCAATAAAAATATGTAATTCTGCAAAGGGGTTTGAAATAAATAACGATAAACATTATTTTTCAAGAGGGGTGTCATCTATCGGAATAAACATTAACTTAAACGATAATCAAAGGTTTAACTTATACAGCTAGGTACAGAAATTTTGTATCGTAACACATACAGCTAGAGGCAGGAATTTTACACCGTAACAAATTATTGGTTTTCGCGAAGAAATTGCTAACCGCGTAAATCGAAATCGGTCTACTATAATACGAGTGTGTCGTGCATGGTTTGAAGATGTCCAGGAACGTCGTAGAAGAGGAGCCGGGGCTTCAAGAAAAACGAATGAACGTCAAGATCGTCGCTTAAGACAATTGGCATTTAGAGACCGATTTTCCTGTACTCGGGGAATTGGTGACCAATGGTTTGGTGAGGAAGGTCGCAATGTAACCCTTAGAACAATTTATCGCCGAATCCGAAGTTTTGGGTTAACATCATATCGTCCGCAACTTGTGCTTCCTTTGACTGCGGAACATTATCAGCAACGGTTGCAACGGTGCAATGAAAGATCTCATTGGAGTCTTGAATGGCGTCGTGTTGTGTTTAGTGACGAATCAAGATTTTATTTAGGCATGCACGACGGTCGTCAGAGAGTCAGAAGAAGACGGAGTGAACGACGGAATCTTCGATTTACCGTTGAGAGGCACTGTGGGTGTTCTGGTTTGGGGTGCGATTACTTATGGCAGCAGGTCTCCCTTGGTGTTCATTCATACTTACAAGGGCTCGAAGATCCATTATTCCAGCAAGATAATGCACGTCCTCATGTAGCAAGGTTTTCCTTGAACTTCTTTGAACCGGCCCAGATTAATCTTTTGCCTTGGCCTCCAAGATCTCCAGATCTTTCTCCCATCGAACATGTATGGGACATAATGGGTAGAAGGTTGCGAAACCTGCAGCGTCCTCCTTTGACTTTGGGGGCTTTGAGACATGAGGTGCAACTTGTATGGCAGGCAATACCCCAAGACGAGATAAACCACCTTATTCAATCAACGCCACTGCGTGCAAATGAATGTGTAAATCAGAGAGGCGGCCCCACACATTACTAACAATTATTATAACATTTTGTTTAACTAATAAACATTTTCCTCCTAAATTTTGATCATTTATTACTTTTACATAGGTGAATATTCCTACCAAATTTCATCCGGAAATTCCAACCCCTTCTAGCTGTTATAATTTCTATGTCACTGAGTATACATAGTTAACATGTACACTTGAGATATATCTGATTAAAATATTCTCATTGCACGTTTTGTCGTACTAATTACTACACAAACAGATAACAGTGACCATTACTCCTACCTCTCAAAGTCGGTGGTTCAGTATTTTCAGTTTTTTAACCAGCGTCTACGTTCAAAAGCATTCGTAAACGACTGTTAAAAGACCACGGAACATGTGAATCTAATCGAGCGATTAGATTGGTGGTGAGGTTTTATCAATTCAAGCCAAACGACATAAATATTCGTATTCGGGAAGTTCGCGTTTGAACGAAATTCATATTATATTCATGTATGTATAAACAAAGATTTTATTCCTGCAATACTTATACAGTGCGGTCCTAAAGTGTCTCTCCCTGATAACTTTTGAACGACAAAAGTTAGCGTTTTTGAAAAAAATAGATCGACTTCTATTTTTTGTGAACTAACTTTATAGACCTTCATAAAATGGACATAACTTTTTCACCCGATTTTGTGATCTGTCCATATATAATTTCTGATAAACTTGGTTCAACACCTTTTAGCTGTCAGATATAGAGAAAAATTCTATAAGAGGGATTTTTGCCGTAAAAGATCTTTATCCTTATAAGTAAAGCTGGCCACGAGTGGTACCGCGCAGTAGCGTAGAGTCGACCAGGCCTCGCGTTCCACTAGAGTTATTCTGCTAATAGAGATGTTTGCTGCCGCAAATAATTTCTCTTATCTTTTAAATAAAAATTAAATAACACGTGCTCAAACACTTACCATTTTAAGAGTCCTCCGTGAAATCGCAAAGTGAATAATGTCTGTTAAATATCTGCAACATTAGATATGTTTCAACTGTTGTTTCGGCAAAACTAGTACGGCATGAGGAAAAAATGCGTTTATATGCAGAGAACGAACGTTCTACATCTAGTGACGTAATATTTGCGTAAGTAAAATAATCTTTCAAATAACTTAACGATTCTGTTGACGCACCTTCACAAATGTGTCTTAATATGCCAAAATCTGAATTTTTCTCAAAAACACTTTCAAATTTTTCTAGAACAGAAACATTTTTTGCGTCTTCAATCGCGCATAGCTATGCGTGAACATGTTGCACTATTTGCAGAGATTCTTCTAACGGCACCGCAGGATTTTGTAATTTTTCTATTGCATCTGCTAGCCCGAAGTAATTGTCGTGAATGATTTTTAAATCCATTTTAACCTGACTATCTTGAAATTTCGACTGGCTTTTCTGGATAGCGGCAGCTCCCTTTGTATCGAATTGTAAAACCACGTTCTTAATATTGTCAAAATATTTATGATAATAAAACGCGACCTGTAACCATGTTCCCCAACGAGTTAGAATAGGTTCTGGTGGCTCTGGTATACGGGGGCACAGTCTGTGAAATTCGCGAATACGTTTCGGTGATTTGACAAATACTGCTTTGGTATGCGCTATTAAAGCGTCTACCTCAGGATAACATTTTCTGATACTATCCGCCACAAGATTGAGAGCATGAATTTTACACGTAATGTGTAACAAATTAGCAGAATGCTTTTTAAGAGATCGGCCTACAGAAAGCATGTTTGCAGCACCATCACTCATTAACATCAAGAGTTGGTTTGTTGAAAGTTCAAACTTGTCCAATGTATTTAACACTAACTTTGAAATTACTTCGGCAGTACACTGTTGTATTCATTTGGAGACTAATAGAATTGAAGGTGCCGATTGATGAGGTTCCAATTTGCGTGCCATTACATTAAGAACAGAATGTTTCTTCCGATCTGTTGTTTCGTCGACACATAACCATAATTTTTGATCTTTCAACTCCGATTTTATTTTTTGTTCAATATGTTCGCGCGCAGATGGCACAATTCTTCGTAACGATGTTCAACTTGGTAATTTGCACTCCGAATAGTTATTCCAAAAGCAGATAAATGGTTCCTTGTCTAGTAAATTAAACGGTATATTACATGCAATAAACGTAACGCATAAATTAAATATAAATTTTTCATTGTCTCGTGCGCAATTTCTTTTTGAGACATGCTTTTCACTATTTACGTGTCGTAGACAATGTTGTCTGGACCAACACATTAACGGGATTTTACAGATTACACATTTAATTTTAGCACCTTCATATATTAAGTCTGGAATTTCTGCAATAAATTTTCGAAGTTTGTCCGACCGCGGTCGTTTTGCTGACGAAATCATAATTTTTCTAGGACAGGTAAACAATTGCGCAAATGACCGGCAGCGAAAATGTCCGTACTGCTCCGCAGACGAAGTAATACTACCGTTCCTCTCGGTCCGAACTGATTCTACGCCGATGCGCGGTACCGCTCGTGGTCAGCGTTACTTATAAGTGTATGTAACATAGGTTCGTTTCCTTCCATTTAAGAAGTGTTTCTGTTTAAAGTTGAAATTTAAAAAAGGTATCACTTCGTATTTTTTTACATTTCTGTCTTGTGTCAAATGAATCTAACCTGAATACCCTATACGTTCTGAGATTGACAGTTGATGTCGTAAATATTGATCATTACAATACATATGTTATGCTTCCTCTCTCGGCAGTGAGTGTCTGTTTAATGCTCGACCGCAGTGGTTCTCTGTCTACCGTGGGTTTTATCTCGAAATAGAATCATAAGTTTACAAAACACAATAAGTAAAGAAATTGTTAGCATAGAAACATCAACTAAAATGTTTAGAAACCTTAACAAATAGTACACAACAATTTGTTTGCCATAAATCAACGATGAAATCAAGAAAAACAATTGATAACGTCGCATCATCCTTCATCATGACAATACCAGCTCTCACACAGCACGTCAAACAATTGGTTATTTGAAGGAGAAAAATGTCGAATCAATGTCTGTAGACAGCGATTTTTATCGTCTCAAGAATCTGTTAGAGCCTTCAAAAACCATGTTTTGGAGATATCAGATTCGGGGTGGAAAATATGTTTCGAGATTTAGTTCAACGCATACAAAAGTGTATAAATCTTAATGGCGAATATTTTAAAAACAATAAAACGATTTATACCAAAAAACCCTTTTTTTTTCATTGTTTTTGTAAAAACTTAAAAATGCTGCGTAGTTAGATACACTCGAAAGGTGTCCAAAATCGTTTTTGATTACAATATACACGGCCTGAAGCTACCTTCATCGGACACTGTGAAAGACCTTGTTGTATTATTTGATGATCGACTTTGGTTTGACCAGCAGGTGATGTCGGTGCGCAACAGTGCTTGGCAGAGATCTTGGTTTCGTTCTTCGTAACACACGCACATTTACTGATTACGGTGTTCTAAAGACTCTTTACTACGGGTTGATTCGAAGTAAGTTGGAATACGCAGCCATCATATGATACCCTTATTACACATGTCACCAACTTCGACTTGAGCGAGTGCAACGCCGCTTTTTAAAATTTTTAACATTCAAGGAGACTGGTAACTCTCCGCAAAGGAATTACGATCGTGGCCAGCTTCTTCTGTCGCACGGTGTTTCTTCACACCATGAACGTTATGAACGCACTAGTGCGGTGTTTCTCTACAGACTCATTAATAATAAAATTGATTGTCCAGAGTTACTGTGTGAGGTACCTTTTCATGTTTCCGCTAGGGAATCGCGAAATGTATCTTCATTTTACTTGAAACCTGTGAGAACTAATGTAATGCACCTAGCGCCAATAAACCGCATTTGTCGTTGCGCTGATATGTTATACAAAGACGTTTTTCTGGGTCAAGTTGTTTAGTGTTACGTGTATATTATGCAACGTATGTATATATGTATTCATCTCTAAGAAGTTTAATTTATTTCATTTTGCACTTTTGCTACACTTTAGATGATTTGTATGTATATGTGTCTATTTTGGTGTTTTACTGTTGGGCATAAATAAATATTATTATTATTATTATGATTATTATTATTATTAAAATAGATCCCTCATACGAGAGTAATCCACACGATTTTATAGTAGAATAAATACTAAACTAATTTCTAAAAAATGGCAGAAACCTAACAAGAATGCAAAAAACAGTTTAAGGAGAAGGTACTGAAGGCGTTGGAAATAACCCCTATGTATCTCATGCGAATACTGAAGAGTTAAGCATGTTTATCACTACAAACGTTGACATTTGTTTAATTTTGAGTGGCTTCCCTAAAATATTATATGATAGATGTATTTCAGCGTCTGTTGTTACGTTCTCCTGGTTTGAAGAACAATCCCGCTAGTCAGCTGCTTCAGCGTATCTTTCTTGCGAAGAAGGAGGACCAATTGCCTTATTGCTCTCACTATTAGGGACGCCACCAAACCCTATAGGAGCCTGAACATCCGGTCACGAAGACAACAGTAGAATACAGCCAAAGACGGCTACCCAGGCGTTCTCGTTATTTGCTGTGTGTATTTACTACACCACCTCTAGTATGCATTGCTCCCCGCTACTGTCTGCCGTAGAAACGGAAAAGTTCAAACCATACATCGTGCGAGTCTACACGCTGCATTACATACAGGCGAAGAAGTGACGGATGGCAATCGTGGTATTTCGTGACGCTCGTTCTCCTCCGAAGTTTCGGAACTCCGATAAAGGCATGTATATGTGCGTTATGCTTTCTCTATCGGCGGTGATTGTCTGTTTAATGCCCGACCGGGGTGGTTCTTTGTCTAGGGTGCGTCTTATCTCGAGATTTCTAATATAAGAACTTGCCGAAGTTGCGATTATGTGATTTAATAGCATTTTACATGATTTACATACGTGTGTTCGTGATTTTTACGTATGTGTATATTATATGAATTTAAATATGTTTTTGGGTTAAATACCCACACATACAATCCTTGAAATGAATATGAATACAATATATATGAGATTATGAGAACTAAAACAAATAGAATTATGAATTTACAAGTAAAATGAGTGAAATATTAAGTTTATAAAACAAAATGCGTAAAGTAAACATTTATTAGCATAAAAACATAAAACTAAAACGTTAAGAAGCCTTAACATCTGTAATTTTCTAACAAATATTCCTTCTTTAGTTTTATCGTTTACTTCTTGAGCAGCAGACTATAATTTATATGTTTGCACAAGAAAATACTTTCTAAAGCATTGTGCGTACATTTTTTTTTCTAAAATATAACATGACAGGTTAGTAGATGGATAGCACTAGCATTTTTAATAGAGTTATAACCGCATTACAATCTCCTATACAAATATAAATCTCCATTGACGTATAATAGCTGCGTACTCGTTCAAGAGCGACTTTATAACTCGAGTTCATATCGTTCATATAGAGCAATAACGAGGAGGTGAACGAAAAAGGAAAGAAGATTGCGAGCACTTTTTAATTGCTCAACTCCCGCAATTGTAGGTAGATCAATTCGCATCCGATATGGACTGCTGTTGGCGTACCTATTTGGCGTTTTAATAGTTCGTCGTGTGCAGTAAGTCTCCGAGCATTAACGTTTCTATCCGTCCCGAGCACAAAAGATATTTCATACGAATACAATTAATGCGGTTACTGCACGGCTCCATAAATTACGCAGCGGCAACGCTGCACCGTAGGCGGAATCCTATTAAAGATCGCTACTGCTATCGTAGAGAAGTGCATATTAATCAGGCTCTGATAAATGTATATTGTACCATACCGTCACAATGGTATTCTACAGAAGATATCTGTACGCATCCACATTGTTCGTATTACGTACATACATCTAGGGGGGTAGTCTGAAAAGTTTCTAGCCCAACACAGAAAAAAGTATCTTTTTGTCAAATTCAGTTTTATTTCTCAACACAGTCCTCAGGTAGTTTATATACTTTTCCCAGCGATGCTCCTATCTCTTTAAACTCCCCAAATAGTAGTTGTCATCTTGTTCTGCAAAATAAACGTTTACGAATGTGATGGCCTCCTCATTCGATGAAAATTTTGAATAGGGTGGGTGGTCTCTCAATTCAAACTCCAATTCGTGAATTTTTGCTATGGCGACCACGGAAGTGTGAGACGATGCGTTGTCTTGGTGGAACAACATTTACTTTTTCTGTCTTCAACTTGTTAAGTAATGATGTGTAGTATTACCCCAGCATACTGTGCCTTGGCCTCAGGAGTGTACTGGTATATCCAGGTTTCATCTACAGTTATTAATCGATGCCAAAACTCCGACTTATTTCGTTTAAACTGCTTCAACAAAGCTTTAGAAGTGTTCATTCGAATGCGTTTTTTGGTCCTGACTGAGCAAGCGCCGGTACCCAACGCACGGTTAGCTTTTTCATGCCCAAATCTTCAATCAATATATGACAAACATGTTCTACTATCTTTCTAACCTTAATTCGACGGCCGTCTAGAACCATTTGGTGAACTTTTCCGTAAACAACGTTCATCTCGGCTTTAATTTGTATGGGCGTATTTCCTTCTAAATGCAAGAATTTAATGGCGGCTCGATATACGTTTTCTTTCCATTTTTACAGAAGCACTAACATCGACTGACACAATGGTTAATTGGCAATAAAAGTACCTCATAAATGATTAAATTATTACTATTCAGAGCTGATACTTATTGTTTAAGTTGAAATTTCAGCGATTTTTCGGAAAAACTTACTTTCAAACTTAGTTCATTTATATAAATAATATTGTAATAATATTCATACCAAACGCTTGATCTACAAAATGTATCTGAGACCTATTGGAAGCTTTCCTGGTCTGCAGTGGCAGTAACTCACCTAAAACTTTATAAACCCTGCAGAATCAAATGCATAACTTAGGAAGGATCTGGATACTCTTTCTCTGGCGAGCCATCTTCAAGAATTGGAGGAAATGTCTTGGCAGAGGGCAAGCGGCTCTAACAATCGGCTGTTGGGCCATGTAGTTGAGAATCCTCAACGCTCACCTGGATTAAACAAGCTGATTAACCTCCCTCTAGACTCCACCTACAAGCATTCTGCGGTTATCTAACTGTGCCGCTCTAACAGATAAGAGAGCATACAGGTTATCGATCTTGTTGTGGGAATAGATGGGAACAGATCATCGAATCTTAAGCCGAGTAATTAGTTTTCATTTTTAAATTTTACCTAAAACTATTAGCAATAATTTCGATGACATACTGGCGCCATCTGTTGTTTAATAGTTGAACTAGGAACGCAAAATAATACCAAATTTTACTTTTGCTATTCTTTTTGAGTGTGTCATACCTTATACAGAGTGTTTCAAGAGGAAAGGTAAATATTTTAGTGGGTGATAGTGTAGATTGAAATAGTTTTCATCTCGCGTGTTGGTATTCTCCTAGTTGCTATGGGTATCGATTGTCAGTTTTGTTTTGAAGTTCAAGTTGTGAGATTGTGCTTGAGTTTACATCGAATTTTTTAACTTTGATAAACGTGTATCGTTTAAGCAACAAACTACGGTACTGTTTAAACATGCCGCAGGTTTTTTCAAATGCTGAATACGCCGATATGGTATTTGTGTACGGGTTTTGTAATGGTAACATTAAATGTGCATGGCTTTCATCCTTATTATTTACAGCGGTTTCAACACCTTCGAGAAGGAGATGAAGGTAGACGATTGGAATTTTGTCGTTGGCTAATTGCAAATCGCCGAGTAATCCCATTAATACTGTTTACTGATGAAGCCACTTTCACTCGTGACGGTATCAATAACACTCGTAACTCACATCGGTGGTCCGACGAAAACCCACATGCCTTTGTGGAAACACATTTTCAAGAACGTTTCTCCGTAAATGTGTGGTGTGGTATGGTAGACAATCAGTTCTTACCGCATACTCTTACAGGGCCCCGTTATCTAGACTTTTTTGAAAACGAGCTACCAGCATTATTGAAAGATGTTCCTTTGGCTACAAGGATGAGTATATTCTTCCAGCATGACGAGGCCCCTACTCATTTTAGTCATGTGGTGACACAGCATCTAAACCTAACATTCCCCTGAAGATGGATAGGCAGAAATAGTCCCGTTTCTTGGCCACCAAGGTAACCGGACCTTACCCCTTTAGATTTTTACCTGTGGGGATGGTTCAAAGGCGAAGTCTATAAAGAAAACATAAACACAAGAGACGAAATGATCGTTCTGATTATGAATAGTGCTGCTCTCAAAAAAGAACGCCAAAACAACCTCAGAAAAGCTACACGTAGTGTTGTCAACAGAATTCGAAAGTGCATTGAAGTCAGAGGTGGAATTTTGGAAAATAAACTTTAACTTAATCATTTGCCTTTGCTTAATACCTTTTGTTTTTGCCTTTGGCTTTTTTCTGTGAGTGTAGTAGTTTGGGTTACATTCAGTATCTGTATCTCAGTAACCAATAGAAATTGGACACATGTTATATGGAATTTTTTATCCGAATTAATCTACACTATCACCCACTAAAATATTTACCTTTCCTCCTGAAACACCTTGTATAGTTGTATTTGTATCCAATTGCCCTTATTATTCAAATATAACACAGATAATAATTATGTTTTTAAAGCAAAGGTTTTTTTCGAGTGTTTCCTATCTTAACTATACCCTCTTACAGCTTTTATATCTCTGCGCTCTGTGATTATTAGTTTTCGCAAATATTTCTCGTTAAAGCGTTTGGTTCGTTAAGTTTTCCATCGCCAAAAATAGCAGCAAGCTATACGACCAACATTAATTTGGTGCTGTGATGGTGAAGCGACATCCAGCTGTGGTGCAATCCTTACATTCCAATGACGAAAAACAGCGGCGCTTTTTATTTACGCGGACAAGTGACTCATGTAAAAGTATTTATTGGCAATCGTCAATACCTTAGACTGACTTGCGTGCAGTCGGACAAAACAAAGGGATTGATCGTTTACGGCGAGTGAAAATACGATTGCCATAGGACGTATTAGGCAAGCAAGCATACGTATGTATGTACAAAGTAACTTGTGTAAATGGATGTGATGATATTCAACACTTTCTTTAACTAGACGTCTCTCGAAGGAAAACACGTGAATTGTAGTACGTGCAGTAAGAAACATCTACTGTACAAGGTTAACAAAGAAAGCATTTACCTATAAAAAATATTTGTTGCTTCGGTAAGGTATACAGGGATAGGTAAATATCTGGATCCATTAAATGCTACGATACGGCTACTTAGATTTTAATAAAATTTTCAACTTAGAGGTAAATTCACATAAAGCTACGTTTAAATGCAGTCAGTTTTGTTGCCGAAGTTTGTGGACTCCAATTACAAAAGCTGTCAGAGAATTCACGCAAACTTTGAAAGCATCGTGCACCATGCAGTCCTTCGTACTGCACTCTTTAGAAAATGGTAGGGATAATGAGAGACTAAACCTGCAGAGGTATTCTCACGGCAATTATCGAATGTCACATTCCTAAATACTGTTTTTCAGTATATAGGCTGGGTCGGAAGATTGTGCCCTTGTAAATGGGGACTTTTCAAAACGGTTAAAATTACATTGAAACCTGCAAGATGTCTCATAAGTTCGTAATTACCTGAAATTGTATTTCTCAAAGGGGACATGCTATATAGTTATTATTACGCTTTTGGAATCTTCGCTAAACTCCGAGGTAAGATGTAGTAGGATGCTATCGTTCTAACACTAAAGGTTTCAGAGTTATTAGCGTTTCTTTGCAAAAGTCGACATTTACAGAAATTGTAATTTCTTCGGAAATGGACATAAGGTATATGTGATTGTTGGTACCTAGATTAGGCATAAAAGGACCCTATACAGAAACGCTTATGTGGTTCTGAATTGCTAATGGGATGCGCGTAATACTGGGCTAGCTGGTACGACATATTCTTAAAGAGTATTTTTTTTTAATAGAACAGCTTTATTTTAGTTTTAAATTTCTGGTAAAATTCGAGACAAACAATTGTGTTACCAATCCAAAATCAGCCATTTTTTCGCTATAGTGATTTTTGAAAATCTACTGTCAATATTTATTTTATTAGCATGCCATGACAGAAACATTTGAACAATTATAGAATACGATGACATTTACTAGAAATAACTGTATTCACAATAAAACTACGTACTATTTTGTGTTTAGAAATGAATAGTCGTTCATTTTAACATCTCTCAAAACAACTTCTTTTTTCTGTTTGACACCTTATTTCTTATTCCTCCTTAACCCTAGGATGCGTACCACGGGCCTCTGAAGTCCGGCCTCTTCAACAAACTGTAGTCGTGTTTCTAAATTTTTGTTTTATTTACAATACTTCTAGCAACTTGTGCTATATCGGTAAGCTGATCTGATAACGGAACCAAATAAATTATTACTATAACTATTGCTATGTATTTAGTTTTGTTCATCAGTGTATGTGAAAAATTAATAAAATAAGTAAACAATAAATCCACATAAATACATGTTAATTAGTTTAATGATCAACTTCGTTGTTGCTGTGACAAAGTAAATAAAAAAGAAAATAGCACAAAGCGAAACGAGAAAACCAGAAAAAGAAAGAGAACATCTAATTAAAGTGGTTGCATGGGACGACAAACATTTCTTTGACGCGTTCAGAGGAACGTGGAGCAGATAGAAGGAATAATACAACAGGCGATCTGCGGAAAAGAGTTCGGTCGTCCGACGGTTTTTATCTCCCAACAACGTTCCTGTAACAGCAGCATCAAGCAGCGACGACGGTAGCAAACTCCAAATGCCACATTTCAATCTCATCACGAGATTCGCCGTTTTTTCTCCTTCTTTTACCGCATCCTCCTCTCTCCTTCTATTCGAGTGACTGGCACACGTCAGTTGAGCGTGAAGGAATGCTCCTACAAAAGTACCCATTAAGCGGATAGAATTTGAATCGATATGACTTCATACCGGCAAGGAAAATGTGTCTCGCTGTCATCCCACAACACCCGCAATATATGTACTTACACTCTCGATGCTTGGATCGAGTGGAATTTTTCTCGATTTATGGGAAGCAAGTGTGTTATTGAAATTTTTTCCGTGACCTAGTGATTTACTGTCAGAGTAGTAGTCAAATAATTAAGGACGTTGTATTTCTAACGGATTTTGTTGTATTTCCTTTTGAGTTTTTGAAAAATGACATGCTGTATACTGAAATAATTTATTAAAATGAGAATACTGAATTTCACAAAAATATTTCATCTTTATCTGTTGAATAACATCTTATGTAAAAGGGAACGTATTTGGTGCTGTACATATAATAGGGTACGCTCGTATGAAGAATATATACTCAACATAATTATTAATACATAGTATGAATAAAACAATGTACATATATGTATAGCGACTAAACTTCGTATAACTTATTAAATAATGTGTAAAAGAAGACTAAACATCAAAAATGATGTTGACAAAACGACCGCATTCGCATATGCCCAAATACGAAAGTAGTCTGAAGTTCCCAGCCTAACAGAAACAAATATTTTTTTGTCAAATTCAGTTTTATTTCTCAACATAGTCTCCTTGTAAATCTGCACACCTTTCCAAGTCTGAAGAAGAATTTGGGAGAATACCACCTGTCTCACCAAAAGAAGTTGCAAGGAGAATAAAGCAGCAAATAAATTCCCAGAAGGCGCCAGGATAATATTTCAATAACTAAAGCTGGCCACGAGCGGTACCGCGCAGTAGCGTAGAGTCGACCAGGCCTCGCGTTTCACTAGAGTTATTCTGTTAAGAGAGATGTTTGCTGCCGCAAATAATTTCGCTCATCTTTTAAATAAAAATTAAATAACACGTGCTCAAACACTTACCATTTTAAGACTCCTCCGTGAAATCACAAAGTGAATAATGTCTGTTAAATATCTGCAACATTAGATATGTTTCAATAGTTGTTTCGGCAAAACTAGTACGGCATGAGGAAAAAATGCGTTTATATGCAGAGAACGAACGTTCTACATCTAGTGACGTAATATTTGCGTAAGTAAAATAATCTTTCAAATAACTTAACGATTCTGTTGACGCACCTTCACAAATGTGTCTTAATGTGCCAAAATCAGAATTTTTCTCAAAAACACTTGCAAATTTTTCTAGAACAGAAACATTTTTTGCGTCTTCAATCGCGCATAGCTGTGCGTGAACATGTTGCACTATTTGTAGAGATTCTTCTAACGGCACCGCAGGATTTTGTAATTTTTCTATTGCATCCGCTAGCCCGAAGTAATTGTCGTGAATGATTTTTAAATCCATTTTAACCTGACTATCTTGAAATTTCGACTGGCTTTTCTGGATAGCGTCAGCTTCCTTTGTTTCGAATTGTAAAACCACGTTCTTAATATTGTCAAAATATTTATGATAATAAAACGCGGCCTGCAACTATGTTCCCCAACGAGTTAGAATAGGTTCTGGTGGCTCTGGTATACGGGGGCACAGTCTGTGAAATTCGCGAATACGTTTCGGTGATTTGACAAATACTGCTTTGGTATGCGCTATTAAAGCGTCTACGTCAGGATAACATTTTCTGATACTATCCGCCACAAGATAGAGAGCATGAATTTCACACGTAATGTGTAACAAATTAGCAGAATGCTTTTTAAGAGACCGGCCTACAGAAAGCATGTTTGCAGCACCATCACTCACATAACCACAATTTTTGATCTTTCAACTCCGATTTTATTTTTTGTTCAATATGTTCGCGCGCAGATGGCACAATTCTTCGTAACGATGTTCGACTTGGTAATTTGCACTCCGAATAGTTATTCCAAAAGCAGATAAATGGTTCCTTGTCTAGTAAATTAAACGGTATATTACATGCGATAAACGTAACACATAAATTAAATATAAATTTTTCATTGTCTCGTGCGCAATTTCTTTTTGAGACATGCTTTTCACTATTTACGTGTCGCAGACAATGTTGTCTGGACCAACACATTAACGGGATTTTACAGATTACACATTTAATTTTAGCACCTTCATATATTAAGTCTGGAATTTCTGCAATAAATTTTCGAAGTTTGTCCGACCGCGGTCGTTTTGCTGACGAAATCATAATTTTTCTAGGACAGATAAACAATTGCGCAAATGACCGGCAGCGAAAATGTCCGTACTGCTCCGCAGACGAAGTAATACTACCGTTCCTCTTGGTCCGAACTGATTCTACGCCGATGCGCGGTACCGCTCGTGGCCAGCGTTATTAATAACTGGTCAGCTATTAAAAAATCTACCAAGAGCATTCCTAAAAATGATGCACATAATAAATGCTTCCTTCAGAATGAAATATGTTCCCCGAATTTGGTAAATAGCAGAAGTGCTTATGATTCCAAAACCAGGCAAAGCACCGAATAAAGCCGAATCAGGCGGAAACTGTTGGAGAAATTCAGATTAAAACCGATAATAGCCAAGAAAAAACTAGTTCCGAACCATCAGTTTGGCTTTAGTAATCAATATTCAACACTTGAACAAGTCCACAGATTGATTGAAGAAATAGAACAAGTACTTGAAGACAAGAAAATACGTACTGTAGTGTTTCTACATGTGTCCCAGGCCTTTGACAAAGTCTGGTATAAAGGTCTGGAATACAAATTAAAAAGCCTGCTGCCTAAACAGTATAGTGACATACTAACATCCTACAAAGAGAGAATCTTCAGAGTAAAATTTGAATACTCAGGAATCAAGCAAATAAAAGCTGACGTACCTCAAGGCAGTGTACTTGGTCCTATCTTGTACCTGCTTTATACCAGTGACATACCAACTACAGAAGATACCCTGTTAGCTACTTTTGCAGACGACACAGCGGTACCCTCAAAAGGTATAGACTTTGAAGAAGCTGCAGCTAAAACTCAAAGTGCACTAAATTTGACACGAAAATGGAGAATCAAGCTAAACGAACAGAAATCAGTACACATCAACACAGGCAAGAAAAATAGAATAGTACAATTAGAAATAAATGGCCAGCCTATACCATTTGTTAACGAGGCGAATGAACTTTAATGTTAAGCTTAAATGATAAGAGCACCTTAAGAAAAAACGTAACGAGCTTAAAATAAGAAAGAGAAACCTATCATGGTTGATAGGAACAAGGTTAAAAATGACAACTGAAAACAAGCTGTTAATCAACAAACAAATGCTAAGACCAGTGTCACTATGGAGCACAACTATGGGAGTGCTCTGAACCTAGTAACAATAACACCATTCAGATGTTTCAGAGTAAAGTACTCGGGGAGATCGTTAGTGCTCCATGGTATATACGTAATTCTGACCTCCATAGAGATTTAAAATGGAAACGATGTCCGACATTATAAGGAAAATGGCTCAAAGCCATGAACGGGGGCTTCACAACCATCCAAATATAGAAGCGATCCGGCTGCTCGACTACAAGCAGGCTGCACGACTCCACAGGACCAAGCCATTGGAACTGTGTTAGTGCGCATAGTGACTTGAGTTAAAAAAAAGGAGGGCACAATGTTTGTGAAGTGCGCGTTAGAAGAGCGCAAAATAATGCTTGAAGCGGTTAAGAACTAGGACGCGTCACTAGACGATTCTTACACTTGAGTATTTGGTTTTTAAGTGTAATAATTTAGGATAAAGATTAAGCTAATGGTTATCTTGTTATTAAACTATGTATAGCATTATAACACTTTGCTGTTAAAAAAAAAACCTTTGTCAGCAATGCTCTCATCTCTTTAATCCGTCCAAATAGTAGTTGATATCTTGTTCTGCAAAATAGGCGTTTGCGAGTGTGATAGCCTCCTCATTGGAAGAAATTTTTAATAGTATATTTCAACGCATGCGTAATTACGTTACCAAAATATTTTTGACGACTAACGCCATCTTCGTGTTGAGATTTGAAACTTTTCAGACTACCCTCTTATATACGATTCCCATCAGGACGTCACGATATTTATTTCCATCCGATTCCACAATTCTACCACGATTCCTTTATTACATATTCTGTTGTGGTTTTATAAGAAAATTGATACAAAATAATGGTGAGCGGAAAAAGTCCTAGAAGCTATTTGTTGTAGCAAAAAGCAACAATCTACCAAACGTAGACGCATTTATGTTAATGGAATTTATAAAACAAAACGAATATTTTAACGCTACCGGTACGTTTTAACACCTTACATGTGTTCTATCATAGATTCGGCAACATCTGCATAGCCACTTCTTCAAAAAGATTATCCAAATTGCTTTTTTATTTTTGATTCAAAATCCGTTTCGCATAATTTGATAAATTTCCGAACTGTATGAAAACCAGTCCAGAAGTGATGACTGTATTTCTAGGAAGCCAATTCTTTACTGACCGAGTTGTGTGTTTTTTCCAAACGACTGGCAAGTCATGTTTCGCAGAAGGTAGCATAATAGTTTCTAAAATATTAATATACAGCTGTTAGTCCATGATTTCTTGAATATGGTGGTCAAAAA
This sequence comes from Dynastes maya, assembly GCA_029619315.2. Taxonomy (NCBI): domain Eukaryota; kingdom Metazoa; phylum Arthropoda; class Insecta; order Coleoptera; family Scarabaeidae; genus Dynastes; species Dynastes maya. The sequence goes on from JAROYE020000005.1 coordinate 39,398,097, forward strand.
CGCAAGTCTAGGAAGACAAAATTATTGCAACAAATCTGGTTAGTATTTTAATAAATTATTCATTATTGAATTTGACTTAGCATACTTAGAAGTTAAATATTACAAAACATACAAAATCAAAAATTCTCTTTAGAAAAAATATCCTATATACACATATTGTTCTTAATCACTACCATCACACTTATATTCGTTGCTGCTACTTGCACTACCGAGTACCTCTTCTTTTGGAATATTTCGAAGTGAATCTACTTCAGGTAGCAGCTCCATACACAATTTCTTTGCGTGTTAATGAATCTAATAGATTTTGTACCCTTTGCTATTTTGTTTTTCAAATGCTTTCATTGAGCACCCTAATGCTTTGAAATGAAAGGCAAGCTTCTAACATCTTGTAAATATTCTGTAGATTTCGTAACCTTTCTTTTGCTGGCTTCCACGTCTACCACAGCTTGTGATCAAATTTAATAGGTATGTTTCTTATAACCTATTCCATACACTCAATCTGCTAAACATTTAAATAACGGAAAACATATGTCAACAATTTTTTCAGTTTGCCCATTTTGACATGCTAGCTTTCTAAAAACCTTCGCTGAGATGCAACTTACTTCTCTAAAAATATAAGTATGTATTATTATATCACAGATTTAAAGTCGCAGGTCAATGTCTTTAGCGCCATCTGAAGTGACGTTCAACCCACTGCGGTCCGAAAACCTACGTCAGTTTTCTTGTTTCTGGCCCATTTTCAATTCTTCAGCGGCTTATATAGCCTCGGGTTTTATTAGGTAAATCTATCTACAGTCAACAATGATCCCGTAAGAATGGCTAAATAACTCGTTTTCGCTCCATTTTCTTCACATCATAAATGTTCGTTTTTACTGTAAGTTCTTCCTACAAATAAGTAGAAAAGAAATACTTTTGTGTCTTTGTAAACTGAATATTACTTGGTAATAGATCCTCAAGTCCGGTAGGAAACGCCAACAATGTATAGTTGCCGATACTCACTATTGTCACATCGTTCGAAATAGTTCGCGAACTCACATGGCATATTACAGTCTGTAATATTGTATTTTTAGAGAAAGGAAATTTTAGTTGACTAAAGATTTAGTTGTAAGAATTTAAAAGATTTTTTATTATGAAACGTGCCTCTTTAGTTCGAGTCGACCTTGAGAGAAGATGTATTTGGTCAAGTATTAACTTGCCAAACAAATTCAAGTATTATAGTGTACAAATTTTACTTTAATTACAAATTTAATTCAAGTTGATTATTCAAAAAAACGCAGGGTTACCATCAATTTAATTTTTATAAAACATCATTATTGAGCTGCCGGAAGAGTGTCTATGGGACACTCCCGGACCTACCGACCGTGAAAATTAATTTATTTGTTTAGAAAACAAATTTCAGATATGTATAACATTACGGTGTGTATACAGAATGTGGACAGTTCGGGTGGATAACGCAAGCTTTGCATGCTTACTTTTCATGTTTATACTTTGAGATATTCATGCTTATTGTATATATCTTAAGGAAGAAATAAATCCTGTTTGAACCTTTGTCCAAGCGTCATGTGATGTTGCAAGTTGCCTCAAGAAAGTGGCGTTTTTCAATTATTGCTTTATGAAAGATGAAAAATGTTTTGAATAAAAGTTAGTTAAATCGAAACGGTGCATAACTCTACAGAATGTCTAGAAAGTAGACGAACGCTTACTTACTTCGTTATTTTAAATGGAACGCCCTGAATATTATTTCATTTTCTAATTTTGCACTAAAAAATAAGTAGACTATATATAAGTAGCTGTACGTCTATTCTTAGCCTGTATACAGATCGAAGATTATTCTGAAATGATTCAACGCAAATACTCATAATTACCGATATCGAATGTAGGATAATTAAAGAGTCCGCAATGTATTTCGTGACGCAAAAAATCAAAAACTCTAATTTAATATTTGATAGAAGCGAGACAGGTGGACAAGTGCCAATTTTCTCTTAGAAACGCTAAACGAAACGTCATGCAAAGTCGCGAACCGATCTCCCCACGACATTAGGCTAATGTTTACCTATAATAATTGCACTAATCTGGTAATTATAGTCGAGAGTTCGGTTCAATTATGCAAATATTCGACCGTACGTATCTCGATGCTTGTCTCTTGTCTACCACACCGTTTTAGACTTGCAAATCTTACGACGGGTAATTACGCGGTAAATTAATTTAATGCCATCGTCCATCATCGGTGTAATTGTTTTTTTTTCTGTCGTCTTGGGAATGTTTCTTACTTCCAAGAATACACAAGATGTGTTATTACTAGAGCAATGCAAACTGCGCTGAAAGCCAGTGGCTGACGCATAAAGGTTTACACAAAATAAACACGGCCGGGACAATTCGGTATAAGCGTCAGTATAACTGCGACTCGAAAGCCGATCTGTTGTGTATGCATCTACGCTGTCGTATTCTATATCGTAGTTCTACGTTTGTTTTGAAAATGTTTCCTACGTCGCGAAAACGACCAAAGTTGGACACGATAAGAGAATTTATTGCAGAAATGCCTGATTTAAAGTGTGATGGTGCTAAAATTCAATGTGTAGTGTATAAAATAGATTTAATGTGTTGGTCGAAAAGTGATTGTCTACGGCATGTAAATAGTGCAGGGCATGTTTCAAAAAAAAATTCCACACGAGATTATGACAAATTTAAATTTAATTTATGTGTTTATTGCATGTAATTTACCATTTTATTTACTAAGGAAGAAAGCATACGTCTCGTTTTGGAATGGATATTCGGACTTTAAGTTACCAAGTGAGAGAACATTACAGAGAGTTGTGCCGTCTGCTCGTGAGCATGTCGAGAAAATAATTAAATCGGAGTTGCAAGATAAAAAACTGTGGTTATGTGTGGACGAAACAACAGATCGTAAAAAACATTCTGTGGTTAATGTAATGGTACGCACAATGGAACCACATCGACCGTCACCCTCAATTTTACTAGCTTCCAGACGAATACAACAATGCACTGCCGAAGTAATTTCAATGTTGGTGTTAAATACATTGGAAAAGTTTGAACTTTCAACAAATCAACTGTTGATGTTTATGAGTGATGGTGCCGCAAACATGCTTGCTGTAGGTCGATCTCTTAAAAACCATCGTGCTAACTTGTTGCATATTATATGTAAAATTCATATTCTCAGTCTCGTAGCAGATAGTATCAGAAAATGTTATCCCGAGGTAGACGCTCTAATAGCACATACAAAAGCTGTGTTTGTAAAATCCCCAAAACGTATTCGGGAATTTCATGGACTATGCCCCGGTATTCCTGAACCACCACAACCTATTCTTACTCGTTGAGAAACATGGTTAGAGGCTGCATTTTATTATCTTAAATATTTTGAGAATATAAAGAACGTGATTTTAGAATTCGACCCAAAGGAAGCTGCGGCTGTCAAGGTAAGCCGCTTGAAATTTCAGGATAGTCAAGTTAAAACAGGTTTGGAAATTATTCAGAACAAATACGTGGGACTATCAGATGCGATATAAAAACTACAAAATTCTTCGGTGTCGTTAGTGGAATCTTTGCAAATAGTGCAACATGTTCACGCACAGCTATGCGCGATAGAAGACGCAAGAAATTTTTGTGTTTTAGAAAGATTTGAAAGTGTTTTAGATAAAGAGTTTGATTTTGGCACATTAATTCAAATTTGTGAAGGTGCGTCAACAGAACCGTTAAGTTATTCGAAAGAATATTTTACTTACGCAAATATAACGTCACTAGATCTAGAACGTTCGTTTTCGGCATACAAAAACACTTTTTCTTCACGCCGCACTCACTTTGCCGAAACAACTTTGGAAACATATCTAATGTTACAAATATTAAATAGACATTATCCACTTTGTGATTTCACGGAGGACTCTTAAAACGGTAAGTGTTTGAGCACGTATCACATTTAATTTATTTTGTGTAAACTTTTATGCGTTCGCCACTGGCTTTCAGCACAGTTTGCGTTGCTCTAGTTATTACACATTCGTGTACGTTGGGTTGAATCCGAGTTTTCTTTCCAATGTTGCGAATAGTTAGGCGCACGAACAAACTACTTTTGCCTGCGATCAGATAGTTGCTACTATACCTTTATGAGCAGTAAACAATCACGTTTCACAATCGCTCAATTATGAACGTTATGTGTGCTAGATACATTAATTGAAGTGCATTATATCAAGAAGAGATGGCAATGGTAACTCGAGAATTACTTTAAACAAGTATTTACTAGGCTTCTGGGTTATTGGTAAACACTATAACGAAATAACTTATCTTATTTCGATTAGAGATGTTTTATGCTCAATAAGCTTTGTGAAACATTTCGTGTACCTTTCGATTTTAATATGCACTGCATTCACAATTCCACCTTAGTAGTGAGACATGCTTACCGAAGTTCTGAAGCTTAACAATCAAAGACTTTTCATAAACATTATCAAGTGCTTTGGAAAGAGTCAGTGTATATAGTATCCACCTGTATTCTATTGTCCATCGATGAGGACAAAAATGAAGCAAATTCAACTATTTGGAAGTAAACACGGACCTGCCCGACCATCTCGGTGGTCGAACGGTTAGCATACCTACCAAGGCATCGTCGTACTATTGAAGTAGACGAAGGTATTTTGGATATTAGCCTGGTTATGAACATTCCAGGTAAAACAGCAGTTCTTTCAGTGCTATCTGAAAACCTTTTAAGACCGTTTCATGTGACAAAAGTGCTACCATTATACGAAAATGACGCTCTTCAAAGAATAATGGTTTGTAATACAATTTCAAAGAGAATTCAAGAAGAGCCAAATTTTTTATCACTGGAGTGACGAATGAATGTTCACAAAAGATGGTGTCTTCAATAGTCATAATTTCCATTTTTGGGCGGATAAAAATCCCAGAGCGATTAGAGAATTTGGACATCAAAGAAGATTTTCAGTGAATGTATGATTAGGCATCTTAAATCTTCACATTGTAGGACCAATATTTCTTCCAGACTGAATGTAACTGAATATGTAAATGGTTTGGAGGAAGTATTAGATAACGATGGTACACCAGCTCACAATGCAAGAATTTCAAGGGCATGGTTGAACATTTTCCAGATAGGTGAATCGTGCGACCAATATCATGGCCAGCAAGGCCTCCAGATGTGAATTCCTTGGACTTCTTCGTTTGGGGCTTTTTAAAGGAGAAAGTATATGCAACGCCTCCGGCGAATGAACAGCAAGAAACTAATAAAACTAACGCCACAGTTCAATTAATTACCGCCGATATGTTGCAACGCGTCCTAAGTTCAATTCCATAAAGACTACAGCTTTGTATTCAAACTAATGATTGCCGGTTTCAGCATTTACGTTAATTAACAATTATTACTATTATTTTTATTAAACTTAAATAAAACTCGTCATGTCATTCCCATTGATTAATTACTGGTTTTATACGGTGTTGCCAAATCTACACTTCTTTTAAGTAATCCGTATTAATCATGGAATTCTCACCTAACGATTTTCCGAGAATTTCTGACCATCCTATATAAAAATATTTTCTCATCTCTGCGAACAAGGCTCAAGGAAACGGTAACAGAAAGGTAAGCCATGTTTCGGATATAGTCATTAGCGGCACGTATAGTGTGTTCCGTATGTCGGCTCGTTCAACGTTAAAATCCTTCGGTTATTAGCTCTTTTTCGGTAGCTTCTACTCCTTTCATGGCCCCCTATTGTTAAAGCGGGGGTATTAGGGAATTCATTTAAGTCTAGTCAACGACGATTATGGTGGAACGGTTAAGTAACTCTTCTTCTGTTCACTTTCTCCACATCGTAAATCTTCAAATTTATTGGAATATTTTCCTACAAGTAACAGCATAAATTCAGAGGTATTTCTAGCATAGTTTCGAATATTGAATATCTTTCGTCAAGTAATCGTCTTGCGTGTCAGTAAATTTTATTACTGTACAGTTGTTAATGGTGTTATATATCATAGAGTAGCCTAGTTTAAGCCTTCTAGTTGCGTCACTACATGGAATGCATTATGCTACTTCTAAAAATAAGAATATTCGTTGGAAATTCATCATCAAATTATATTTAGAAAAGAATAATTATCAAAATTTGCTCTGTTTGAAACAATCGCTATCGCGATTAAAATGAGAGAGTAGAGAGACGCTAATTAATTTGTCACTTTAAGTCAAGATTTTCATCCAGGTAACAGGTGCAGGCTGTGTTCTCATTTTCTAAGTGTATCATAAATACGAAGTACAAGTAGAAGTCGAGATTGGTGATTGAAGAATAGGCAAGCTTTCAGTAGATAATATATGAACGTAGAGTTTATATGAGATCGCCATAATTCCCGGTTAGTTTTCATTTTTTCAGTTTTGATATCTAGTTTTATTTAAATTACCGAAAAAGTGTATTTAAGACACTCCCGAAACCTCAGAACGTATATCGATTAACTAATTTCGGGAAATTAATTTTTATTTTAGAATTTCCCACATTTGAAATATTACAGTATATAACTTCACAGTTCCTAATCCTAAGCCCGACTGGAAAATGCCTAATTTTGATTAAGTAAGAATTGTAAGTTATAATTTACAATTAATAAAGCGAAGAAACAACAGTAGGAAAGGAAATATTAGTTTATTTCATCCATATATTATAAAATACATATGTGAGACAATGTTACAAACTAAGTACAAGGTCATTCACAACAATTGAACGTATCTCTGAAAGTAAGGAAAATATCTTTCTGAAACTTTGGTGGATGATACTATTGATTAGGGTCTATTTTCTGAAAATATATTATTATTATTACTGATAGGTATTATCCCTTGGCGTATTTATAAATAAATGAAGTTATTACATGCCATATTAACATGGTAGCCCTGTTGTTTTTAAAGAGAAAATTTTACAAAAAAATGCAGTTCCTCAAAAATAGCAAAGAATATTTTAAGCGTATAATTATTACTAAATCACAATCGGGTCCTGTTGTCGAACATCTGTGATCCATCCATTAATCCCGATCCAGTTGCCCATACAGTAAATCACCATTCTCGACGATGATTATTCATCTTTTCAATGCATGAAAACATCGTCGGAGAACGAGAACGGCGCTCCATGGATCCACTCCACAAGAAGCCAATTTGACGTGATCGTGACGCCCATTTCATTAGAACCCCATAATCATTACATTCAATAAAAGCCCGCCGAATCTTTTTCAATGGGGGGCGTGCGTCCGATCTCGACGTATAAAGCCGTACGGTAAAAAATTGCTCGTAATACTCATCACGACGACCTGCTGCACATGTACACAGCACACTATGTGGTGAAGACATCTGAGAGCCACGCTCTCACATTTCAATTATTCTTTCCCAGGAGGCCGGTGAAACTTTTTCGCTCCAACGGAACTCCCTAATCTGTGTCCATATTAAGTATTACTATGGTTCGCTTTTATCCGTAGTGTCTGCAACGTGTATCTGTCTATATACTAACGCTAATTAATTTTAACGATGACACACAATAGGTTTATGAGTCACGTATGTGTTATTGGGATAGGACTCGATCTCTTATTTCACACAGTTATGGAAGTAAATTTGTGACTTCACAGAAAGATGCCCTATGTTTATAATATGCGAAAAAAGTGGGGATTTCCATTTTTTTTACTTTTCCTCAGATTTCTCTAATAGGGAAATTACATGAAATGTTATTTGCTTCGGAAGTTGTATGCAATGATTATCTAAATATACAGATACATGATTTTCGACAAATTTTCATTCAAGTTTTACTATTTTAGGAGAAGAAAACTTTTAAAAATCCTTGAAATTCAATGACCACCTGATGTTTCTAAAAACGCCAGCAATTGACGTGACGTCATTCGGCTGCTTTCTTTTCGTCACAAATATCACATCGTTATAGGTACGCTCCTTTTATGAATATGATTCAGATATAAAATGATGATGAAGTTTTTTTACCTTCTTCTTTTCTCACTATCTTGCCATTTAATGATAGAGATTTCATTACTTTAGGTGTAGTTTAATTACAATAACAAACCATTTATTGGGTGGGCAAGAAAGTAATTTCAGTTTTGTAGTGTGAAATACAAAGAATAAATTTTAATCAATCATACATTTTCCATTTTGTTCAATGACCTTTTGTCATCTTTCTTGCAGCTTCATGATTCCCCACTCATAGAAATGTTGGTCCTTATCATCAAAACACTAAACCAAATGCGATTTAAGGTCAGCATCATTTGTGAAAGTTTTACCATTCAAAGAGTTTCTCAAACTTCGAAATGAATGGTAATCAGATGGTGTCAGGTGGTGGAAAATTATTGGAGCTTAAGTTGGGAAGTGATGTCGCATCCTTCATACAGCCACGAGTTACTAAAGATATGTGAGGCCTTGCATTATCATGATCCTTTGCGATTTGCCAATTCTGCTCGTTTTTCTTTGATTCTGCGATACATCTAACCTCTCTGCAATCACTCGAACAATTATATGACGATTCTCTTCAATTATGGTTTTGATTTGGTCATCACCAACTTCAGTAGGTTGATCAGAACGGAATTTTTTAAACCAATTTTGACACATGCGCTCTGTTATGCAATCAACACCATAAACTTCACATATCTCTTTGTGAGCCTCAGCAGCTTTCTTTCCCTTACGAAAATAAAAAAGTAAAATATACTGAAAATGTTCGCTTCTGCACTTCGTGTTAAAATTGACCCTAAACTAACAGCTACAAACAAAATTACGCACAACTTGCTTCTAAAGTAACCTAAATGTGACTGATGTCAAATGCCAAAAGTAAAAAACCATAACACTGACAGATGTCCTTCAAAACAATTACAATGCTTTCGCTGTGTAACAACCGAAAATACTTTCTTACCAACCCAATATTTTACCGATCCAAAATGTAGAGAAGCCATTTAAGTCAAAACTCTGAATATTGTATAGTTTTTCAGTTTTGTTGTGATATCATGGATTTAGACTTTGGTATGACATTTGCGTTTAGTTTTGGCCAGTTAAATCTAGCTGAATTGATTTAACATAGCAACTCATGTATCAGTTATCTGTTACATAAGAAAATGTAATACTTGTAACACAAGTCTGTTAGAATAAGCTAACAAGGAGTATAACATCTGCTTAGATCAAAATGATCCTCACAATAATGACCGTTAGTGCGACTGCTCCAATACTCTTTTATTAAGTTGCACCACTTTCTGACTTTCTCGTGTCTTACGCAGCAAGCATAAAACCACATATCCGTTTTCAACGTTGAAAATGAAAATATAAATACGCTGTTGCCAACGTTAAATGATGTGGTTAATCTTTTCGGCTGGATGACGTCAGGAAAACGCTGTCGAATACCACGCACTTCAAATACGCTTAAAATGAGAGATTTGTTTTTCAATTTTTGTCATGGAAATAGTAAGTTAATACCAATTCAACACATGCCAAAATCCTTTACTTTTTATCTACTTCACTACCATTAGACTGAAAAATGTACAAATAGAGAACTTGTCCGTTTTTCAATTTCTTGATAATAAGAAAGTACATTAAAAACGAATTTCCATCAGAAAGATTGAAAAACAAACCTGACATTTCAAACGTGGGTGAAGTGCGTGCGCATTCGGTCAGCCTTTTTGTGACGTCACGGGGCATTGATGATCAGACATCTCATTGTTTGACGTTGGTAGAAGTGTAGAAGAAGTGTATTGTCTTTTTTGACATCAAAAACTAATTTGAAGTTAAATGTATGGCGTTTTGTATTATTGACATAGCAATAATTTGACATTCACATGACAGTTCAACGCAGAACAAAAAAGTATATTATAAGTATGTTCATTTTACAAGGCTCAATAAAATATATGGTTGATATATTGTACTATTATAGTTGTGGTAATTAAATGGAATCGCAGTGCTGAAATCGCAAATTTTTAGTGCCTAGGTAATGTTTAAAAGGAAATGAAGAGCTAAATTATTTGGTCCGTAGACTTCCGCGACTGTCTATATCACTGTACTGTTGGTTTCCGGGTTGAAACCGCGTCGTTGTCGTAGCTTTGGCCGACGTTTCGTCCACACTCTTATGGGACATCTTTAGGGCTGTAACTGCACAGTGTGGACTAAACGTCGGCCAAAGCTACGACAACGACGCGGCTTCAACCCTGAAACCAAGAGTATAGTTAGAGTTAAATAATTTCGTTTTATATCTAAATCATATTTGTAAAAGGAATATACCTGTAACAAACGAAATTAAGTGCTTTGCACTGATATTTGCGGCCAAAGGAAAGCCAATCGCTGGTGCGTTTTTTAAAAATTAAAAAAACGTGATTTACCATGTGATTAAAATTTGAATTCTAAGGATTTTCGAAAACTTTCTTCTCCTTAAATAATGAAATTTAAATGAACACTAGAAGATCATATGTTTTTATTCCTAAATAGTCACTACGCACAACTTCTAAAGTAAGTAAAATTCATGCAACTTCCCTATTCTCGATTCATATTTTTCAAGATATCAATATTTGTAATTCCCAATAAGAACATAAGAAAAATAAATAAGTTGCAATGTGCACATACAAACAAAGGCAATGATAGAAGACATTGTGTAAACAAACAGATAAACAAAACGGAATTGAAGAAGCAGAAGTGGTCCTCGAGGTACAATGTTGTACTACTCCTTCTCCAGCAGCATTCTGCCATAAATTAATGTAATGACATCAAGCTTTAATATAAAACTGCTCTAAGAGGTGATTAAATTTTCGTTATCTTGTACCTTAGAATAAGGAAGTTATCACCATACACAAAATGGTACCGGAAAGTGAAATAGTAAGTTAATTCCAAAGGACAATTCGTTTGCTAATTCATTCACATTGTTTTTTTATTCCATTCCAGCATCCACATCTAAGCTCAAGAATTTCAGCGTACTATAGATTCAATTGCTTCTTATATGTATACGACTTGGAGCGAACAATGGAGAAGATTTCTAACATACACACGACAAGGAGAAAATTATGTAAGTAATCTTCAAAGTATTCTGTAGAGGCTTCATTCTATATCACACACGGAGAGAAATACATATATTGTAAGGTTAAATATAATTATATTGCAGTCTAATATACTTTTTTCTTAAAATAGAGGACAAGAATATAATATATTTGACATAAATAAAAAAATATATTCAACTCAAACATTTAGTATATAAATTATTAATATAGAATATTATGAAAACAGCATTCTTTCCAATTAAAACCAACAAGACAATATATTAGTTATAAATATAATTTTTATTTAAACCAAGAATAAACCAAGAACCGACTTTCTCATATCTCAACGACCGGAGGAGCTACAATTCAAGTGCGAGTCTTCTTACAACCAGCGTTTTCCAAGTGCAATCAAATACCTTCCACATCGAACGCTTCAACGTATATTGAACGTTCAACTTTAGACGCCCATAACTAACGCTCAACACTGGCAATTGGCTGGTACATGAGTGTCGATTATGATGATGACGATGAACTTCCGAACAATTAAAGATTCCAAATTTTGGATTGTGGGTTGGTAAAAGTCTGCAGGCAATCGTTTGAAAATGTAAAGTCAAGAGCATCCTGTATATCAACTATTGATTTTAGAAGTTACGTATCGATTTAGTCCCGCACCTTTCCTAACCATTGTTTATTTAATAATTGTTATGGGCTGCTTTACTGAGCTACGTACTTCTCTTATTCATGTATCAACGATTACTTTATTGCTACAGGCCGACTGTAAACCGTCATCATTTAGTCAATTTAACCGCTCGTTGTTCTTTTTTTTGTTATAGTATATCACGCACGCGAAGCCAGAAAGGAAGGTCTCGTCAACTCTGAAAAGGAGCCGCGCTGAAATGCGCTGGGTTTTTTATTATTGTGATGCAGCACACGACACGTGATTGGCGTTTCCAACAAACATTGTCAATACCAAGAACAAAAGCAAACGAGCGAATCCCGATAGAAAAGGGAACTGAATTATTCATGGACAGATGCTATAAGGAGAAGACGTTCCGCTGACGTCGTCGTCATGTCACACGTTCTTCAAATACTAAACGTGAAGTTTTCAGTTTGGCATCGCTAAAAATGGAAACGATTTACGCTTCCTTTTTCACATTAAACGCCGCCAAAATATATAAAATTTGACGCTGAAAATGTGTTGAATCGGTTGACTTCTTTCTGTCGCAAATTCTCTCTGAAATTATGTTAGATGATACAACATCAAAGCTTAAATATATACGAGGGTAAGTCAAATATTATCTACACTTTCACCATAATAAGCTTTGAAGGTTACCGGAGTGGCGGTCGCTTGCGCATGCGTTGAGTTGGCGCCTCTGAGGTCATGTGCACGGAATTTTATCACGATTGCGTCATTTGTCTACTAGCTACAACAGCATAGGTATGTCAGCTCCGCTATTAGTTTGCACCAAAGAGGAACAACGAGCAGTGATCCGATTTTTGTGGTCAGAGAGTGTGAAAGGTGCTAAAATTCACCGGAGACTTTTGTCGCAGAGGACAGTGCTTTATCTCGTAAAAGCGTTTTTTTGTGGATCGAAATGTTGGCGGCACAAGCGTAACACAAAAAGAGGGAGCTGGACGGCTGTCAACCTCGACCACCAACGACAACATTTAGCAAGCTCGAGAGATGGTTACAGCAAATAGGCGAGACCATAAGTGAAGTTGCATCTTCTTTAAACATCAATCACGGTTCTGCCTATCAAATTATCCACGATGAACTCAAATTTCGTAAAGTGTGTGCGCGATGGCTACGACGAATGTTTACCGCAGAAAACAAAACCAAACGTTTGGACATCTGCCAACGCTTATTGGATAGCTCCAACCCGGAAAGCGACGCATTTTTAAGCGCAATAGAAACCGTTGATGAAACGTGGGTTCATCACCACGAGCCCGAATCTAAACGCCAGAGTATGGAATGGAAACACCCAGGATCCTCTAACACGAAAAAATTCAAGACCTCGCCATCGGCTGGGAAGGTGATGCTAACCGTGTTTTGGGACGAAAAAGGTCCTATACTGGACGACTACTTGGACAGGGGGACTACCACAAATAGTGCGAGGTACAGTGACTTGTTGGCGAATAAGCTGAAGCCAGCAATTCGAAACAAATGCCGTGATCTACTCTCAAATAAAGTTTTATTGTTGCAAGACAACGCCCGTCCGCACACGGCCCATAACACCATAGAAACTATCAACAGGTTGGGCTTTGAGACCCTGGAACGCCCTCCCTACAGCCCTGATCTCGCTCCCTCAGACTTTCATCTCTTTGGACCGCTCAAGGAAGCTTTGAGAGGTCGTCGATTTGGCTCAGAAACAGACGTTCGGAATGCGGTGCAAAAGTGGTTTCACGACCAACCGAAAACCTTCTACCAGGAAGGCATACGGAAGCTTGTGGCTCACTGGACCAAGTGCATTGCTAAAGGTGGAGACTATATCGAAAAATAATGTATCTGTTGTACACCTATCTTTGTTTAATACAGTTGTAGAACTAAAAGTGTAAGTAATTTTTGACTTACCCTCGTACATATAGAATAAATCAAAAGAAAAAGATTCCACGGCAACCAAAGAGTTAATACTAGAGTAAGTTTAGGTAAAATTCATATTCCTCTCTGTTTACCTTTTGAAAACATTTAGAAAAAGGTTAATCGAATTTTTGTAATCCTCATATTTTTGTACCTGTGCTTATGACGCTATCTATTTTTTAAATAATACATCTCATATTTGGTTCCATCTAAAATGGTATTACTTTCAATACTTATTACAACCTCATGCTGTGCCAGAAAGTTATGCCCGAGAATGGCATAATATTTAAGACAAGCCACTATATGAAAGTTTACATGATAAGTATGATTATTTATTTTTATTGAATCGCAGAGATATCTTTCGACTTTGGCCAGAAGCTTATTAGTGCCAGATCTGATTTGCACTCTTGATACATTGAATACAGACTTAATCAGGTTCTGCTTATTTTGCTCAACAATTTGAGCATTTAATAAACTCAGGACCAGTATCCACTAATGCTTTTATTGTTACTTCGCCGATAATCACACTTTTATTATTATTATTATTATATGGCTTTGGCGGACGTCACTGGCCAGTTACTCCAGACACCTAACAACCCGAGATAATCACATTTATAAAGAGTAATGTATCTGTAGTTTGTGGTGTTTGAATTTGGGCGATTTCGGTAAATAAACCTTTTGGATGTTGGTAGCTTATTTGATTGTTGTTATGAGCTAAGCGACTGCAAAAGGTATTTATAAAAAAGATTGATTGCTTCGTGAGGCTTGAAGGTTGTTTATCTCTTCTTCAACTACCTGAACGGTGTTCAAATGGTACTGCTGCCGACCTTGCCCTTGTGAGTTTTCACTGGAATTAGGAACAGTTCTATTTGTACTGGAAGGATTATCACCCTGTGCCTTGTTTCGGTTATTACTGTTCTTTGAACGACTGTAACTCCTATTGTAATTACAGTTGTTCGAATTATAATTATTTTTGTAACTTTGATAATTTGGGGAATTTGGTTGATAATCGATATCAGAAAATTGCTGAGGTCGAGAATTATAATGCTGAGATGTCGATGGCCTGAAGAAGAGGAATTACAATTATGGTTCGGCCTTTGTTGAGTATTATTACGAGATATATTTGGTGATGGATTTGTTTTAGATTTACTCTCGCCCTGTTTATACTTCTTAAGATTATCGAATTGGGCGAGGAGATCACAAAATTCCGAATAGGATTTTCTAGAATATAAAATTAACAAAATAATACGAAAAATGAAATTCTAATCAAATTTTTGGTATGATTCGAAAGATATATTCATGACATTAACATTTAAAGATTACTTCGGGCATGTGGCACCACGGCTGTTCTTGACGAAGCGCCAATTTTTGTGAAAGCGATGGTACCATCGCTTTCATAGAAATCTGGGTCAAGAGATACTATTATGACGTTACCCATTTTAAACATGTCTTTTGTAACTATGAAAAAATATATCAAAATGTCTGTCATTGTCAATCGTAACTGGACAAATCATTGTCACAAGATTGAAAAAACGTCAAAATGAGCTCGTAAGAGTTCTCCCAGATTTTTATGAAAGTGATGGTACCTAAGGGTAATTATAAACGGAAGGGAAAACAACAATATTGTCATTATACTCCACACCGCACAAATTATCAATTAACTCGGAAAGGCCGTTTCGAAGACACGTGAGTCTACATCTTCAGCCGCGTACCGATTGATATGAAAGAACATATATTAAATCTAACGAACTCGTTCTATCCCTACTCTTCACAAGTACCTACTTTTGCCGCTTAGACTAGAAAGCAAGCTAAAATAAGGAGAAAAGGCCCTAATAAAAATAAAAATCGTGTGGGACAACGGTTATTTCCTTTCAGTTCGTCAAATTTGTGTTCTTCCCGCCTCCGACCTTAAAACTAAAGACCGGAGAAATGTACGAAAGGATCGACGTCTTTGTTGTGGCACATCCATATATCAAAAGACCTCTTTACCGTGAAAAATCGAACAGGCAAGGAAAGTGTAAAGGTCCCTTCCCTTTATTCATTAGGTTTGCATTCTTATTTATGTAAATAGCCTCATAGGCGTCCAGTTCAAGCAGCGAAATCACGTTTTCAATCAATTTTAGGTTTTTTAATTTAATATTACGCCCGGTATCGTTTATGTGTTGTGCTACACTTGACGCTTCTATCTTCTCGTACCCATAACTCCTAATGTGTTCATTAAATCTAGTACCTATCGCTCGTTTAGTTTGACAAATGTAGGCTTTATCACAATCACCCCATGCAATTTTGTAAATTCCCGACCTTTCTCTCATGTCCAGTTTATCTTTCGAATTGCCAAGAAGGTTTTTGAGTGTATTTCGCGGACTGAAACATACGTTCATCTCTTGTCCCTTAAAAACCGTACTAATACCTTTCGATATTCTATGGAAGGGAAGTTTCATAAATTTCTTATCGCGGGTTACTGTTGCGATTAAGGTCGTGGAATTTTTGATATAAAGCCCATGTTGGACTTTCCTAAGCAAGCAATCGACCTCTATAGAAGAGTAATCGTAGTAAATAGCTACATTTTTTATGAATTTTAGCTCTACTTTTACTCAAGGGAAACTTCACCAAGCTATCTAACGGAAGAGAAAATTACTACTAGAAAACATGCGTGTCTACACATAGTCTACGATCAAATATCGGACCTCACTCAAATTAATAGATTTTAGATACATTAATAAATCACGCTTTACTTACATACTTTGTTCGTTTCCATCATACATCTAAGATTACAATATCAGAATTAATGCTTTCGAGTCATCTAATCTAATAGAAAATGAAAGTGTTAACAAATTATTGGCAATTTGGTGCTGTCTTGATAGAGATTTATTAGATTTCGCCGAGATTTAATAATCACCTTGATTTATTGCTAAAGAAAACACTCTTCCGTGTGGCATCAACTGCGATACTGATGAAATGCTCCGATAGGGCCGATACCATTTATCTATTTCATTGAATATGTGCATCACAACAATAATTCCGAACGCATAACTTTTGTTATAAATCACCGTTTTATCTGAAGGTATTTATCACATTTGCTCGAATAGCGTGACATTGCCGTATTATATTTCATCAATGACAGAATCAATCATTTAATTCCTTCTCAGGATTAATATCGAGAGAGGTAAAGCGATTACTTCTTTTTCATCTATCTGCTTCTTTTTCTTCGGTTTCTTTTGAAAGATATTAACGTCTCTATCACGGCTCTTTCTTCCAAATTAGGAAATCAATTTAACGAAATGAAATTCTTTATAGATAAAGAAGTAGCGTTATTCTCTATTGTACCTCAGGCATTGAATTTCTTGATGTTTTTGTATCCAGAAGAAAAGGACTTCTGTATTTACGTATGTAACAAAGCAAATTCTTTTTGAATAGTTATTTGAAAAGTTATTCAGGCGTTGCTAGGGATGTTCTTATTATAAAACCAAAAACAAAACAGAACAATTTGATAACTAAAGAGGAAATATGTAAAAGCGTTAAGTTGGCATCATTGAAAGTGGGGATGGTGCAAATTAAAAATATAAAAGATGGTGGTGTCGTAATTAAATGTAAAAATAAAGAAGACTCAGTCAAAATTAAAGATGCAGCGGAGACGAAATTTAAAAAAAAATCTATATTAAAGTTAAACAGTTAATTAACCCTTGCATAAAAATCATTGGTATTGATGAAGAAATCGATGGAAATGAGTTAAAGTCATGCATGTTGAAACAAAAATCGTGCATCCAACATGAGAATTCTTATATATCTGTAACAGTTCTGAAGAAAATGAAAACCAAATATGGGAGCATTATTGAAGTGAACTTTCTTACTTACGTTTTTGAATATATCAGCGTACATCGATGCTTCAAATGTGCAGGATTTAAACACATTGCTAAAGATTGTTCTCATGAAATTGGTTGCTTGAAATGTGGCGCGGTGAAAGATTGTGTTATCAAAATTTTGTAAATGCAAATATGACTCTGGAATTAAATCTCCAAACTGACCATTCTCTATGTAGCGATTCTTGCCCGTGCCTTCTAAGAAAAATAAGTGTTCCAAGAGAAAAGATAAATTTCGATAAAGGTGAAATGTAGCAATCACAGTCAGAATTAAGAACTACAGAAACATTTCGTGTTTTTTAGCAGAATTTACGGTGTATAAGAAATAAACTCGATCAGCTGAAAGTTCTTTTGAGTGATGGGAATTATGATGTCATCTGTTTTGTAGAGCATTGGTCAAAGTCTGATGTAATTAATTCCTTTTCAATTAATAATTACCAAATAGTTGATTATTATTGCAGATCAATCTATAAAAATGGTGGTGCTATTGTTTTATATAATTACTCCAAAATTATTCATAAGTTGTTCATAATGTTATAAAAGTTGTTAGCATTTATATGTCACCAATAGAAGCTAACTTAGACGATTTTTCCGAAAATTTTATATGTATGCTAAATTATCTTTATCAAAATAGTTGCGCTCTTATTATATCTGGGGATATTAATATTGATCTTTTGCTTAATTCAGATACAAAACTTTATTTCATAAATTTATTACAGGCCTTAAACTCATCAGTAACGCTGGCCACGAGCGGTACCGCGCATCGACATAGAATCAGTTCGGACCGAGAGGAACGGTAGTATTACTTCGTCTGCGGAGCAGTACGGACATTTTCGCTGCCGGTCATTTGCGCAATTGTTTATCTGTCCTAGAAAAATTATGATTTCGTCAGCAAAACGACCGCGGTCGGACAAACTTCGAAAATTTATTGCAGAAATTCCAGACTTAATATATGAATGTGCTAAAATTAAATGTGTAATCTGTAAAATCCCGTTAATGTGTTGGTCCAGACAACATTGTCTACGACACGTAAATAGTGAAAAGCATGCCACAAAAAGAAATTGCGCACGAGACAATGAAAAATTTGTATTTAATTTATGCGTTACGTTTATCGCATGTAATATACCGTTTAATTTACTAGACAAGGAACCATTTATCTGCTTTTGGAATAACTATTCGGAGTGCAAATTACCAAGTCGAACATCGTTACGAAGAATTGTGCCATCTGCGCGCGAACATATTGAACAAAAAATAAAATCGGAGTTGAAAGATCAAAAATTGTGGTTATGTGTCGACGAAACAACAGATCGGAAGAAACATTCTGTTCTTAATGTAATGGCACGCAAATTGGAACCTCATCAATCGGCACCTTCAATTCTATTAGTCTCCAAACGAATACAACAGTGTACTGCCGAAGTAATTTCAAAGTTAGTGTTAAATACATTGGACAAGTTTGAACTCTTGATGTTAGTGAGTGATGGTGCTGCAAACATGCTTTCTGTAGGCCGGTCTTTTAAAAAGCATTCTGCTAATTTGTTACACATTACGTGTAAAATTCATGCTCTCAATCTTGTGGCGGATAGTATCAGAAAATGTTATCCGAAGGTAGACACTTTAATAGCGCATACCAAAGCAGTATTTGTCAAATCACCGAAACGTATTCGCGAATTTCACAGACTGTGCCCCCGTATACCAGAGCCACCAGAACCTATTCTAACTTGTTGGGGAACATGGTTGCAGGCCGCGTTTTATTATCATAAATATTTTGACAATATTAAGAACGTGGTTTTACAATTCGATACAAAGGAAGCTGCCGCTATCCAGAAAAGCCAGTCGAAATTTCAAGATAGTCAGGTTAAAATGGATTTAAAAATCATTCACGACAATTACTTCGGGCTAGCAGATGCAATAGAAAAATTACAAAATCCTGCGGTGCCGTTAGAAGAATCTCTATAAATAGTGCAACATGTTCACGCACAGCTATGCGCGATTGAAGACGCAAAAAATGTTTCTGTTCTAGAAAAATTTGAAAGTGTTTTTGAGAAAAATTCTGATTTTGGCACATTAAGACACATTTGTGAAGGTGCGTCAACAGAATCGTTAAGTTATTTGAAAGATTATTTTACTTACGCAAATATTACGTCACTAGATGTAGAACGTTCGTTCTCTGCATATAAACGCATTTTTTCCTCATGCCGTACTAGTTTTGCCGAAACAACAGTTGAAACATATCTAATGTTGCAAATATTTAACAGACATTATTCACTTTGTGATTTCACGGAGGACTCTTAAAATGGTAAGTGTTTGAGCATGTGTTATTTAATTTTTATTTAAAAGATGAGCGAAATTATTTGCGGCAGCAAACATCTCTATTAGCAGAATAACTCTACGGTACCGCTCGTGGCCAGCTTTAGTTATGAAAACGTATTTGACGAGCTCTAAAGTAAATTGAGTATATACATTTGTAATTATGGTTTTATTCGACACAATAAATCCTAAGAAAATAAAATTTAAAATTGATAATAAATCGATTTATCAAGTACTGTAAGTGACTTAACTAGTGAAATTAATTATTTACAATAATTTACATTAAGATATATGGGCAAATTATATAATACATTAAACTAAAAATACGAGAAAGTATAAATATATGAATGAGAAAAACATCCGTAAACATAGCAAGATGTAGATACGCTAATTATTAAGCCATAAAATTGTATTAAATACGTGTTTATTGACTATAATATTTTTTCTCAATGAAAATATATAAGTATGTACACGCTTTCTCAA
Organism: Dynastes maya; assembly: GCA_029619315.2. Classification (NCBI taxonomy): domain Eukaryota; kingdom Metazoa; phylum Arthropoda; class Insecta; order Coleoptera; family Scarabaeidae; genus Dynastes; species Dynastes maya. Next base: position 39,418,305 of record JAROYE020000005.1, read on the forward strand.
ATATTCCTTTAACATCAGGAAGAAATAATTGTCTTATTTTTACTTTATTATGTAAGTAACATTAATATTCGTTCAACAACAATATTGTTGTATATATAATCACAGTAACTACAAATATTTTGTTTTTTTCACTACAATATGTCACTCATTGCCATATTGCGTGTTAGTAAAATTTACTAAAACTTGAACTATAAAAAATTAATTTGTGCTAAATTTATTGTAGTAAGATCTACGTATATGTTTGTTGCAGGAACCATGAAGGGGGTGGACATTAGCACAACACATTAACAACATATATATAGTATGCCTTACCACTACATTTCTATCAATGTGACACAATCGCCATTAATCTTACACTTACGACTCTAATTACACACCTAAGGTTAATTCGTACGTACAACATAACTGTTTACAATGTGAAAGCAATACGAATTTTTCACTCCGGTATGAATGATACAAGCGCCTGATAAATTGTTAAGTAATTGCGAACCCACACTCGTTACAGTAAACGGCTCACACTCTCGCAATTCGCATAGCTTTCTGCGGAATTTTAGTGGTAGTAGCCCGGCGTTAATCAAACGGCGAATGTAGTTTTCCTTATCTGATAAACAGCGGTCTTTCGCATTAGCAAATTGGAATGATAATGGGTTTAGTTCAGTAATATAAGGTATTGGTAACGATGTAGTAATTTGTTTGCGGCTCATGAAAATGAGCAGTTTTAATATTCATTAGACGAATTTTCTTTTAACGCATGTATTTCCTCCTGTATCACATACAAATCTTACAAATCGCACGAAAAACAAATGATTATTTTAACAACAGTAACCTAATTAAACATGAGTAATGATAGAAAAGAATTTTTAAACGAATTCCAATCAATATCTCTAAAGCTCATCATGCCACGGTTTATAGTGCTCTTGTAAAAGGTTATCGAATCCAGGAAGGCGGTAATCTGGAAAACCGCTTCCATGGAATACGTCCTCCAAGAACTCTTCTCCTTCTTCCTTATTTAATTCCTCCAACTCTTTACTTTTCAACGTTTGCACATTAACCACTAACATAATTGGGAATTTCGTGTTAATGGTTATGGAGAATATATCATCCAGGATAGGCATCATACCTTTCCTCACCAATACCCATGAAGCAGAATACTGCTTGTATTTCTCAGCTAAGGAAACCAAGATTTCTTTGGCGTCATCTTTACATGCTTTGTCACAATTTGCTGGAACATCTACGACGGTGATAATACAGTACTTCTTATTAATGCACGATTCTCGCAAAATATTTTCGCTTTTCAGTTCCAGGATTTCGGGTCTTTTTAAGTTCGTTAGAACCCATTTTACAACATCTTCAACTGGCTCTATGTTCCCAGCATACACCAACTGCGTTCTATTGCTTCTTCGTCCAAAATAGAACATCAAAGTAGGTACCTTATCTAATTCCATATCATCTTCAGACTTTTCAATATCGTGGTAGCCAAATCTGATATTATCCTGCAGTTTTGTCGCTAAATTAGTGAAAAACTCTTTGAATGCTTTATCAGCAGATGTAGCGGAATTTAAATATGCGACAATCCATCGCCCAGCTATTTTTACCTGTTTCTCGAGTTCGGTTTTTGACAATTCCCTCACGAAAGGTAGATCTACATACTTGTCTATCAAACTATCGTTGATTTGTTTCGCTATCAACTTTACGGTCGCACTTATAACTTCAGATGTTTGCTCTTCACCTTTGTATTTCGTCGAAGTTTGATCCTTATTAATAAACATAAGTGTCGGAAGGCTGACTACATTGTACTTGTACGCTAATAATCGGGCCCTATTCACGTCCACAGCGCCTACTTTTACGAATCCGTTTAGAGCTTTTGCTACTTTTTCGTATTCATCAGAATACTCTTGACAGTCGGAATCGCTAGTGGAGAAAAACTGTATCAACCATAAATGTTTTCCATTGGTCACTTCACTCTCGAAATTCTCCGTATCCAGTTCTATCACGAAAGATGATTCCTCGTAAAAGGCGAACACGCATTTAGCAAACAAAAATAGAATTAAATTGCGAAAGTACATCACTGTTGACGTTTGCGACTACAATAATTTTATAAATAAATGTTGCTATGGTTATTGCAACTGCGTACGCTAACTTTTGTCTTGGTTATAGCGGCATTAATGATGCAGTGGTGGAAACATAATCGCGCCCGTTCAACTCCAATAGGAGCAGCCCAAACACACTTCCCCTCCATAAGAGTACCAAATTCTGATGCGTGTCGCTAGGGGGTGTTGTTTTTCTTACTTTTCAATTTTATTCTCTCTGATAACTTGACAACAACAACAACTACAACTGTTCTAATTAGCTACCAACTAGTTACTAGAAATAAAACGCGGGAAATTCAATAGAGGGTGCACATTAGATTTGCTTATCAACTTTGTCAAATTTGACAACTGTCGAATGTCAACACATTTGTAGTCAAAAGTCTATTAACTAACGGTTTTCATAAAATGCCAACTAATAATTGTTTAGAATATTTTACACTATTTTCATTTCCAGTTAATGTTGGTGCACCATGTAAATCAAGTAAATAGCATTAAGCTGCTATCGCATAGAGTCGTACGAAATTAGCGTAAGAATAAAGGCGCAGTGCCAAAGTGTGTACAACGCCAAATATTTAATAATATAGAAATATTTTTCAATGCTATTTTTGCAATAAATTTCAAAATAATAACCGCAACTCTGACAACTAAACGCTCACTTGCATTTTTGCTTCTTGAATTACAAATTGGAATTGCGATGAATACAATAAATAAGGGAGAACATCAAAACGGTAGACGCATACCGTTTAATAAAACACTATTTGAATATATTTTCTTTCTTTTCAACGTCAGCTCAACAGCTAAAACGGCTAAGATATATCAGACAGTTGTTCAGGAACCTGTTAAAGCTGTTCCGGGAGCTGTTCAGGGACCTGTTAGGCTGTCTGTCTAATCTGTTCAGGGAGCTGTTTAAGCTGTCTGTCTGAGCTGTTGAAACTATTCGGCGACCTGCGGGTTTGCGAGATCACAAGCCACGTGGTCCGGCGGTGGGAGTGGTTCAAGTCGACCCCATACCTACTTCCATTGTTCCTGATAATCTACGAAACCATACTCTTACCTTCGAGAAAACGATGACATACATTTTCCTTACTAGGTATAACTGTTTTTAAACTGGTGTTCATTCGCTGAGGTAGCTCGTGCCGATTCATATTCGTACATACGTCGCGTCGTGGGCGCGGCAACCTCACTTCTAACCTGGCACGAAGCTCTCTATGGCCGGTATACTTACAAGCACCCACTTATAAATGCAACAAGCAATAATGTAAAAGGTAAATTGAAAGTAATGAAAAGTAGTTTAAGAAAGAATAAAGGAAATAATGGCCAATCTCACCAATCGGTCTGACATTTTAAGCAAAGTTTATAATATTAGGTGGTGTCTATTGTGGTGAACAGCCCATTTAAGTTCTATTTAAGGCTTCTAAATTTAAGTACTAGTTACTGACTTACTTAAATGGAAACTTATACCTTCCTATATCTTCCCGCGTGGTGGTTAACCACCACGCGGGAAGATACCCGGAAGAACTCCTCTTCATACTTCACCCACGGAAACCTCCGATCTAACATATATATAGGAGAAATGATCATTTTGACACAATTGCAGATTTAGATTTTTTCCAATGGTTTCTTACTGCCTTTTTTTTAATATATTTTTTAAAGAATAAACATCTTTGTACGTGTTTGTCAGCGATAAAGAATAAAATCATTTGCCAACAAATTTCCTTTTCATTATTTGTTACCACATCCATTTTATTTGTTTTCTATTACCATTTTAGGACTATTCACTAACATTATTAACAAATTTTTCTCTTTTAAAGTGATTCGATTACACTTGTTGTTTTTTGACTATTTTCGCTTTGAGATAACATGATTCTTGGTTGTAATATGTACTTTTTGTAATATGCGCTGTGCTGTTTTTACTCATTAATTTTGACGTTAGAAATGTGACAAACAAGTCCACCTAAACAGTGAAGCGGCAAATTACAATATTGATAATTAATCCGACATTTGAAGAAATTTTTGTACTTTTCTTACTTATTTCGCCTATATACATTATAGCATATTAGATAATAAGCAGTGCTTATTTTAGTTTTGAAGGAAACAGTTGAAGAAATTTGCGCCGTTTTTTTAAATAATGGCTTCGTAATTTAAGGACTTAATCTGCGACTTAAATAACATGGTGCAACTAAATAAAATATTAAGAACTACTTAAATTAAACTAAAACTTCATGTTGGTTTAATAATAATGATAAGACCGATCGGTGAGATTGACCATAAACCGATCAAAACACAACGTAGCAAACCATACTTGACGTCTTGTGGAACGCAGCTGACGTAACGCAGTTACGTGACTTTGGTTACATTGCGAGATAAAGATTGCGGAATCCTTGTAACGTTTACTATCCTTACATTTTACGTATGACGCATGTAGAAAATGAAGCTTTTCTGAAATTGTTACTTAGTTAAGATAAGTATTAGTAACAAAAGCGACACCATACAAACTACACTGATTCTGTTTGGTTTCTGTACTTTTTAGCATTTTCTTTAACTTCTGGCATTATTAACTTAACACTTGTTGATATGAAAACCATTTCCAAATTACAACTCGAATTGAGCTTTATAAACTTCAAAGTAAATTGTAAAATGTGCTTTAAGAGAAAATAGCTGCCGATAGTTAAATATTTAAATTCGATTGGGGTGCTGGTTCCCTCTGGGCCCTTTGTGGACATATGGAACTAACTTCTCGTTTAACATCGCTTTAATGTATTCCGCAAATCTCGAATCTCTACACACTATACAGACTTCTCGGCTCTGTCCTCGCGTCTCGTCTGTCTGTACATGTTTCTCAAAAAGTCAACATAATATTGCCACAAGCAGATGTGAGATTAGAGTGGAATTTAATTAACTGTGTTTGTTTAGGTTTTATACATTTGTGTGGTCCGTGACTGTGTGTTTGCTCGACCGTTATGTATCGTGAATACGCGCTACAAACCGAGCCCTATTGAATCGTCCGAAATAGTGGAAATTGAATTTAATTGGCTACTCTCTCGTTTCGTTTCACGGCTGCACGCGGCGGCATCGGGTCGCTTAAATGTTTTAATTCAGCGCAAATATCGCGTCGTGTGGGTACTTCTCCCTTCGCTACAGGCCTATTCCATCCGATCTCATAATTAATACCGGTTTCTAAAGCAGCAATCAAAAACGAAGGAAAACTGATTACCCCATATGGATTAGAATTACCGCTCGAATATAATGCGATATATTTTGACTAATTACTTCCCGTTAAAAAATTGACTCGCGTAAAATTCGAGGTCTAGGTAATGAAATGTAACGACTCTTCTTATTAGTATGCCTATTCCTCCGCCCGACCTGTGTGTGATGAATCTGCCGAGGTATATCTAAGCTACTGATGGACAAAAACTTCCAGTTTATGTTATATTGAAACGTAAAACAATGCCCAAAGAAGAAGCTGCATCCAGCAATCATTTTTCGGGCAAAAAAAAAAGGTTGGATGACAGAAGAATTGGTATTAGACTAGTTGAATGTGATATGGGGAAAACGGCCAGGTTCTCTGAGAAACACTCGCTCCATGCTCGTCCTTGATGCATTTCTGTCAGGTGTTAAGGAAAAAACTGAGGCATTGAATTCCGATCTTGTAATAATACCGGGTGGTATGACCCGGTATTATTACACGATAAATTACGAAAAGAATTGGCTACTAGCAGACAATCACCCATTAACACCGGAAAAAAAAAACCCACAGTCTCACTTTTAGAATGGGTTGAGACCGCCTGGCAGAAGATTTTACCTGAATCGATAGTTAAAGGTTTCAAGAAATGCTGCATTTCCAATAATTTAAATGGATCTGAAGATGACATTTTGTGGGAGACTGAAAGCGTGAACGAGCATACTGACGATACCGATGCGACATCAAAAAGTTCTGATTCTGAAAACAGTTCAGATTCTGAATAAACATTTCCTTTTTTATTTTTTTCACTTAGGTATCTTGTTACTTACCTAATATTAATTTTGTTTTACATTACTTAATTTTATTGACATGAATGTAACTTGTATTATTACCTACTATCAGATAAATGCTTATCTGATTGATTTTATTTTCTTTGAATTCTTTTATGAAAAATGAATGGATCGCGTTAAATTCGGGGTCGCATTATATTCGGGCTAATACGGTAGTTACATCACACAAAGCATCGTATAATATAATTTTGGATTAGTCAGGTTGCTAACAGTCGTATGCACAGTCGTCAGCCAGAGAGACATGCTGACGAATATCCACCCAGCGATGCGCTGGTGAAAGAAGAGATGGCTTGTTATATAGTCGATTTCAGCGCATCGTTAGCTGAAGGATAGAACCAGCGTAAGTTGTACTACGACTGTAGCAAACATCGATCTTCGTATACACATTCGAATGCGCGTTGCACGGAGAAAAATGAGTTGTAAAATTTGTGTTGTTAAGAAAATATCTTTATTCTGACAGGAAAATCTTGTACAAATAACACACTGATATACTAATCATAAAAACATTTTTATTGTAAAAGAAGTTAAAAAATAATACTGTTAATGCAACAAGTTGTTTATTAAATGTTATTACAATAGGTTGTAACACTACTCCAATATTACACATCTACTTAAAATAACAAAAATATTTCATTATTTAAAACATAAGTATAACCCTTGATTGCAATGTTTACAAAATATTATTTTTAACCTGTGATGACGTAATGTAGGTTCGTATTGCAACCAATAATAATGTAGCGTTACCCTATACAAGTTCCCGGCAATTTTGTCATTTGTTTCGTGTGATTGTTGGGGCTATCTAGTGTCGACAAGTAATTTTCTGTAATCATTTATTTAAAATGGAAGATTTGTTAGTGAAAGTGGAATTCCCAAAGTTATTTGTGACGTTTCAAAGTATACATAATACATATGATTCTTATTCAATTTTATTGGTTATGTTGAATACTAGCGTATACATGAGAGATATACGCAGCATGTAACTGGAATCAAAATTGTTTAGTATATAGTTTATTACATTTTTTCATTTCAAAATTATGCTAGTGCATCGTATACGGATAAGCATAGTACTATTCACATGCAGTCATCGTCACCATGGAAGCAAAAGGTATTTTCGATAGATTTCAAAATCATCAAGGAAAACAAGACTTACTTTTAAAATTCCTGGATAAAATATGTCAAGTTAATATGAAACTTTTTCAACGAAAAACAAACTTCACTTAAGGAGATTTATTTTGACCTTCTAACACCAAAATTATTATCTACGGAATAAGATTTGAGGAAAAAAATATTTAGTTTTAGCTTCGAGCCCAGAATATCAAGAACGATCACCGAAATACTTCAATTCACTGAAGAACGTCAGTGTGCAGGCTCAAAATTTACTGTTTGACCAAATAAACGAGAAAATTTAATTAATTTCTTTTAAAAATTCCAAAATACAAATAAATACAATAAAATTTTAATATAGCTGTCGGTTATTCGGGGCTGTCGGGGATTGCGCTAGGTTTTTGTCTAAAAACTCAAAACTTTGTCAAAAGAAATATAATTTATTTTAATTCAAAATAAAATACTGTATTTCTTGAACACTAAAAATTGTTTGTTTTTCTACTTCTTTTGATTAGCAAAGGAAAATAAGTAGATCCCGCCCTTTCAAGTAATTTGTAAACGTTAAATAGTTGTAAATTACTCCACTTTAGCATATATTATCACTTATCATAATAAATTAATTATTATAAAGCGCCTATTATCAATTAACGCAATTCGTCTTTCGTACAACCGTAGGTACACAGTTATCGATAGGTTTCTGTCAACTTTATCTGACATTTGTGCCCTTCGTTTAAGTTATTGCTTACTCAACGCCTATTTTCTTTGATATTACTTCTTTTATTAAAACTAGTCCTTATCAGGATTCTAGTCAATAATCACGTATCTTGGTGACTGTATTACGCTAAAATGCCTACATTTTTGTGTAAGCAAGCAAAAGAAATGGTTGCAGCGTTAATAACGTTCTTTGAACAAAAACGTGATAGTATTCACATTCACGGACAGCCTTCGATACCTTTTGAAGCAGTAAGGGAAGTAAGTGGTGTGATTGCACAAACATAGTATTCAAAGAATTATAACCTAAGTGTAATTTTAGCGTGTTACCGCAGCTTTGAATATTAGCATATCTTCTGTTAGTGCAATATCAGAAGCAGTGAAAAACAATGAACTCCTAACTGGTCCCAAAGCAAATCGTCAAAGGCCTAAACCTGTATCAGGTATCGATGATGCTAAAAAATTATCTGCAACGAATGTTATATTGGAGGTAGGCGCTATAAATTCTCGGCCTGATATAGAAAAAATAAACTTAGTAAAATATAACAATTTTTATTTTTCAGTATAATCTCCCCTAACTTCACATTTATTACAGTGATAAATTAATAATTCTATACCCTTGCAAGATAATCTAAAGTTTTTCCCTCAAAATGTTGTATTCCAGCTGTTTCCAACTTACTATCATCCTTAAAATAATTCCTTTTTGGATAGAGGATCATAATACAGAACCATTGTTTCATCTCCTGTGACAGTGGACTCCAAAATCGGTCTTCACACATATTTAAAAACGGGCGCGCACATTCGATCCGACGTTCACGTTGGAGAGCAGATTAGTGCGTCTTCCACTAATCTTATCCATATCCCACATGGAAATGGAAAATTCAGCGAATGCTTGTTTCAGAAATGTTGGACACCAATGCTAATTCCTTCACTTTCAAACGGCGATCTGCTATTACCATTTCTTCAATAGTTGAAATGCTTTGAGGCGTTATCAGTTCAATTGGCCGACCGAGGCATCTGCTTTACTTCTTTTGTTAAAAGTTTAATGACCGCGCGGTACTCAAATTTCGTTGCCTGAGACATTTTCATGCACTAGTCACGTTATCTGGCTGACTACTAAGAACTACTACTCTTCGAGCCGTAATGTATATAGTGTAGGCCTCGCACATGCGCAACTATGACGCAACGGAGTTTAAACACGCTAAAACCTACAGTCAATTGTTTGAATGTTTACCGATGAGTCATCCTTTAGCACAATACGCTTCAAATGAACGAGACTGACTCAAGTTAGGTACTATTTTCATAAATTATTTTCAAAACCGGAAATGTGTATTTATGTATATGGACGTCCAAGTAGTTACTATTGCACATACAAAAATGACAAGTTTATAGGTTATATTGATCAAAATATAATTTGTACTGAAACAATTAAAATATTGTGTGTAAAGAATTAAAAATGGAATAATTAGTTTGAAAAAAGGTATTAATGCGAAGCTTCTTTCTTAGGTAGTATTCTTTAAATGCTTTTACAATAATTTACCTAACCAAATAATTTTTCCAGATTTATTATCATACTTTAGAAGAGCATACTTGAAACAATATAGTGATAAGCGAAAATCATTACGGAAGAACAATGTAGACTATAAGTAACAAATATTTAGTGAAAATATTTCGATGAGTTTATGGGCTGTCAACGAAATAAAAAGCAGAAAAATCAAACAGAGAACAAGGCGTCAACGGCTGTCAAAATTTAAAATTAAACATGGCAACCGGAAACATCATGAAAACATTGCAGAAATAAAAAAAACACATTCGTTTTATGTTCCGTCTCTGTCAGGCTATATTACTGTGTATGTTAGTACAACGCAAACGTCATGCGTAACATTAGAAGACAAACCTCATATGTATCCATCTCCTTTCTATACTTTGCACTGTACCCAATAGAAGATATTACCTTTTCCGTTGATTCAGTCGTACACCGGTAAACATTCAAAAATTGAATTGTATATAAGTCATGTTTCAATGACGTAATATACTCTTTTCTAACGAAATGTACTGTACTCAAAACACTTTAACTTAATGAAATCAAAAATTATTTTCTTGTTATTTATTACAAGGCGTTCATCTATCCACTTCGTGATACAATAACGCTGTAGAATTAAACTCCTTCAATCTGTAAAAAATCAACAAAGCACGCCACCTAAGTGTATTTATTTAAAAGTTCGCGAGGCAGAAAAAGCAATAAGGTAAGTCTGCTCGGAAAGGAGAAGAAACTCTCTCCGTTGTATTTCATTTCCACAATGGAAGTTGAATAGTTATTGTTACAAATGAATTCGCCGGCCCGTCGCACTTCTAAAAGTTATACTCGAAACCCGTCATATTAAGAACTTTTGAATTAAACTTCCCGACAAGTCGTTCTTTTTTCGCGTCTCTTGGTGATTTAAATTGAATTAATCTTTATTTTTGCGCCGCCCGAGCTCGTTGAAGCGGAAGGTAAGCGAGGTTGCGGTAAACTTATACGTCTTTCAACTTCTTTTTCATTAAACAAATATTTCGGGCTCATGTTCATTGACTTGTTAACGATATTATGTCTAGTTGTGTGGGTTCATACTTTTTTTTTTCGTGCTAGTACACATACATATCATGTTGAATAATCTTGCTTGAAATATTAAATATGATGTCAAAAGAAAGGCAAGGACAGCATGGCGATGATAACATGTATGTAATGAAATATGGTCCGGGCATATTTACATATCAACCGTATCTCAAAAACATGTTACGTGCACACAATACTCGCTGTATGTTTAATGATTTCTCTAATACCTTTAGCGTATTTTATAGGGGAATTCTAGATATATGCGACAAACTTTAAGGGCTGAATCCCTGGGTTATTTCACCTAGCAAGCCTTACAAAACCAATCGTTTATTTGAAACACTTCAGTAAACCACAATACTTCACACGCACTGGACGCACGTTTCGATAGCCAAGCTATTATCATCATCAGCAGTAAAACTAAACTAACAGACTAAGCGGAAAACAAGGTTAGTTTTTCGCTTAGTCTGTTAGTTCAGTTTTATATAGTAATTTTAATTTTTGCAAGACTTTCTATGAAACAAAATTTTGTATAAATTAACCTTTTATCAAAAACGGAAGGAACGGCAATCAGTAACAACTTATCCCCCTTTATGGCTAACCTCTTTATGGGTAAATTTGAAACCGACCTTAAGAATACTTTGGCGTATTTTCCTGGGATTTGGATCAGATTCGTCGATAACATTTTTTGCATCTTTGACACCAGCGAATGTTCAATAACTGATTTCAACTTAACTCAAAATCGCCTAGCACAATTACCATCTTCTGTTGTCCCTACTTCCTGTTTTACAATAAAACTTAACTCAACAACATCGATCTTCAATCCTATACGTTTGTGAAATTCTTTCTGAATCCTTTCCTTTGCAGCTTCCTTTAAATGACGGGCGACTTCATTTGTTTTCCACGATTTAAACTCCATATTATATGCAATGTGTAGAATGTATTTCATAAATTTTATTCGAGCGTGAAAGGGGGACATACCTAAACGATAAGCGTTGTCGTCTGTTTCCCTACATCTATTTTATCTAGATTATTCATTTCAGAGGGTTTTGCATGACCAATGAAACATGTAGCCGACGAAGAAGTCTGAGTAACCGCTTGTGCTATTTTGCCATCAATCATAGTAAACACCATTTCATGAGTTATTCTCAGTTCTCTATTGTTAATACAAACACTTATGTCTCTTAATTTTGTAATGCATTCTTGTATTTCTTGATTTTCTTCTCTTGCTTTCTGTTGTGTCTCCTTTGCATGCTGAAACTTGATCGGTCGACAAAGCCGAGTGGATGAAGGTCGTAGATTACTCCAATATATTGATGATGCATCCTTCTTTGCACTTAAAACTAGTGGTACCATAGACGATAAAAACATCGACCCATTTGGTACACCATCATCTACAAAAAGTTGCTGATATTCACTGTGACCAGAGGAACCATCACAACCCCACTTTGTCGTCAATTTTAATTCGGTATTTCCAATAGCCGCTAATTCTTCTTGGTTTTTGGATTGTAACAGTCTTTTGACTGTGTGGTCTTGCAATCCGACTCTTGCATAATCTTCTGTTATGATTATATTTTCGGGATAATAATCATTTTTAATATGAATTATTCTATAATAAGGAGGGAAGATATCGAACCAATTTCTTTACTTGAATGTGGTAAAAGTTCGTACTGATATTTCGAAGGGTTAGTATCCATAAGTAAAGCTAACGCCTTATCATCGCTAAAGCCAGTTACTTTCATGGTATCATCTCTGTTTACTGTTTTCGCTGCGGTTACAAGCATCTCATGAGATATCTCCTCGCAACCTAACTTTATATCGCTTGGATCTGTCACAGCAATCATCGAAATCCTTCGTTGGTCGTCCAAGCACACTCGTGGATGGCCCAGGACAGTTTTCCTATTCGTCCTAAAATTGAATGTGAACTAGATTTTCAAGCCAATCATCATATTTTAACTCAAATATTTTACGGCATCGATTTGCACTCTTCCATTTTACATAAAAATGTTTTCTGTATGTAACTACATACCACTTCTCGTTGTTCCTCCGTTAGATGTGAATATGTAGATTTCATATTCTCTCTAATAAAACCAACATCACGCTTGCACAATAGCCACCATGTCAACTAATACTCTATGCGAAACACTAAACTTGCTCATATTGACTGTATTATTACAAAGTTTCGATTGAAACTAAACTTTTTAGTTAACTCAAAATTTCCCTCTATTAAATTTACCCATAAAGAAGAAAAAGACAACAGGATTCCATTCTCCGATATGTTAACAATTGTCGAATCTCAATTCTAAAAGCGTAAATTATTCTTGTTATTCATTGTTATTAAATCTTGCATTTTTCACATTTCCCTTCTTTGTTCTTGGATTAATTGGGTAAGTTCCCCAACGGGGTTAACTCTGAGCTACCAAAGTTAATGATCCGATCCTGATACATTAACTTGTAGAACTCATTTTCAAAAACAAAAACCTTACAATCACGGCATTCAAGCGAGATGAAAAACAATCATGCCAAAGCCTATAAAGGAAGTATCAATGATCTTGAACAGGAAGGCTAACAATTTATTAGCATATTAATAGAGCATCATCGAATCGTTAATTATTTATGACTCTGGCTTTTCTGATTAGCGTAAGGAAATAATGCAAATTATTGTTATTTACGCTTCGTTTGACATACGAAAGTATAAGGAGGTTGGCGAAACGAATAACAAGAGCGCGCAAGTGTGAACATGACTGAGGGGACCAGTTATCTCATTGATATGCCTTTTCATTTACAATTAACGACCTGCCACGGTCGTGAATGGACACCATTAAGAAAATTCATAGTATTGACATGTTCATTATGTACATATATACGATTAAATTTATCAAAGCCTTCGGTATTTAAACTGCCGATAGGTACTTACCTTTAAATATTGGATATTCCGTTGTCTGATTCACTCGTACAATTGACCATGATAAAATCCCCACAAAATAAATAAATAATAATTTATTCTCATACGATGAAAAAGAAACAAAATCAATAAACCGCATTTATTCAAGCAACCAAACAAGAATAATCTCAATAAATTACTAAAATATTTCAAAAGATCTAATGGTATAACCTGTTAGAGATTATGTGTGGATAAACATGTTTGCATGAAAATGCCAGTTTTTCAGGATTAAAAGCGAAAATTCACTTGTTACTAGAGGTGCGTTCACAACCTCAAAATTAGAATCTATGTATAATTAAGAATTATTACTTCGATCAATATCTTAAATATCTTGGGACGATATTCGACAGTAACCAAAAATTATTGCTAATGTAGCCACGGTATTAGTGGAATCACTCTCGGCAAAAACAATGTAAACAGAGAAAACAGCACTAACACACGGACACGTTTCTGCCTAACCGGCGTCATCAGTGTGGTTGCAAGCGCTATTTTCCGCTGCTTACACTGCGTTCGCCTCTCAATTCATGCCACTAATTTCCAAAAACAGCACTGAAATATTTCTTGGCGCCACCTGGTGACAAGAGATATAATCATGCCGCCTAGAAAGTAACGAACACAAACCAGAATGCAGACGGCCACCACCTACCAAGCACTACGGAATCTACATGCGTAAGTGATTCCTCAGGCTTACCATGATATATTAAAAATATGCATGAAAAAAGTGGCGAGTAACAATAACCAAAAATTAATGCTAATATAGCTCATGGAATTAGTGGAATCACTCCCGGAAAAAACAATGTAAGCAGAGAAAATAGCACTAATACATCAAGGTCATCAGCGTGGTTTTGAATGCTATTCTCCGATGCCTACATTGCGTTCATCTCTCAGTTTATGCCACTAATTTCCAAAAACAGCACTGAAATATTTGTTGGCGCTACCTGGTGCCAAGAGATTTGTTGCCTCCTTACATCCGGTCAACATAAAACACTCAGCCCTAAACTCAATGTCAACAGATAACTTTAATTTGAAATTAAATTTAATTAAACTCATTGCACAGAACAACGGCTATAGTAACGAAACGGTAAATAAACTTGTTAAAGAAATGCAAAAATCTTTAGTACTAAAAACAATCTTTCCGAATGCCTCAGAACAAGACAATAAGAAATTGGTAAAAATTAGGCAACAAACCCAAAAAACGAAATCACAAGGTTGCCTACTATAATAGTAACACTTTACAAAAGTCTCTAGTAAACAGTAAATTACAATCAGATAAATTTAAGAATTCAGGTGTTTACAAAATAAATTGTAACAATTGCTCAAAAACCTATATAAGCCAAACGGGTAGAAATTTTAAAATTCGGTTTGAGGAGTACTTAAGATCTTACAGATTAAATAAGAAGGACTCTAACGTTGCTAATCACCTTCTAGAAATGGAAGATAGATGTTCATTAGATGATCTAAAAATATTATATAAAGGAACCAAAGGTTTTAAATTAAATATTTTAGAATCATATTATATCAAAAAAGAAATTTTACCTAATCCCCAATCCGTCCTAAATGACCAAGTAAACATCCTACATTCTCTGCTTATCAACCCTAGAATAATAGCACCCTCATTAGCAAGACCGAAGTAATTTCCCATAATTACAAGTATTTATAGTTTTTAGGGTATAGAATTTAGATATTTCTGTAAATAACCTTTTATTGCTCTTTAGATTAAGGTCATCTATACACGTCGGTCCAGATTACGGCTCGGCGCATGACTCGGTTATTTGATTAATCGATTAATCGACTACTCAACAGTCACGGTTCCCAAATTTCAACTAGTTCGTTAACCGATTCTTCTACTAATCCACTAATTTACCAATCAAACAATCGACTAGTAATAGTCGACTAATTGACTAATACGGACCGGTATTACTGCTCCTGCGCATTCGAGATTAGAGTTATTATTTGTTTCTGTCGCGGTTCTCATTTCTCTTGTGTGAATCATATATCTGGGTGATTACCCGATTCGTCTTTTGTTATCTCTTTAGACTTTAGGTCTCAGTTGGGTATTTTAATAATACGCGCGTTTGTATATCATTCATCTTGTTCGTGCTGTATTTTATCTATCGTAAACATGAGTGAAGTTTGGAAATACTTTCGTAAAACTGGTGACTGTAAACTTAAGTTTAACAAGAGTACATTAGTAATATGGAATCATAAAAAATTTAAGCACTCCACCAAATCCAAAAGAACAAAAACTAAATCGAGCTCCAAGGAATGTACACCTGGTACACAGAGGTAAATACATATTCTTATAACTGCATACAGTGTCCCAGTTTGGATACTGCATGTAATTTATAACTGGAGTAACCTAAACTTGCGGACTCGCATAGGCGTCGGTATTACGGGTTAATATAAGAATACGAAAAATTCATAAATAAACTAAACCGGTAGAGAGGCAGGCATGTAGTGTCGACCTTGAATATAAATCATGTTAAACCGCGCTAAGAGAGATTTCGTTTTACTACCGGTTGAGCTGTTGTAGAGATTAGTCGAACGGTCAAAGTTATTTACTTACGTGTCGCTTTTGAAAATATAGCTGGTGTTTTTTGTGTGTTGTAGTATTATACCAAGTACATAATTAGTGTATCGTTTCATATAGAACTAATATTTACATACCTAAGAAAACAATGCCTCACAATAGATTTGCTACTAATGTACATAAGTATGTGTCACTTTTTCCCCATTTAAAATATGACGGTAGTGCAGTTTTTTGCTTAATATGCAATGTTCGTTTGGCTGCATTGGACAGAACTGATTGCTAGAGGCATGTCAATGGTATTAAGCATATGAGAAATGCAAGAACTGAAATACCTTATACACTATTCCTCATACATTTATTAATTATGTTTACCTCTTGTAATCTTCCGTTGTCGTTGGTGAGAAAAGCAGCTTTTAAAACGTTTTGGCGGCAATACGTTCCAAAGTACCCATTACCCTCACAAACACAATTACAGAATCATTTGCCGCGAATGAAAGAGATACTAAAAAATGTGTGTAAACGTGATTTGTGTTCCAAAAAAATATGGATTACCGTGGATGAGACGACCGATATAAAGAAAACCAGTATTGTGAATGTAATAGCTCGCGTTTTATCTAGCGAGAACACAGCATCTCGATATTTGTTAGCTTGCAAACATATTCAACAATGTACCGCGGAAAATATTCAAAAAATGATAATGAACGCTTTGAAAAAATTTAAGATTGCCCAAGATCAAGTTGTGATGATTGTGACAGATAGTGCAGCAACGATGTTAAGTGTTGGGCTATCCTTAAAACATATATTTCCTAACTTAATACATATAACCTGCGTGTTGCATGCATTGCATTTAGTTGGTGAAGTTGTTCGACAACATTACGGAAACGTTGATCGGATGATTGGAAGTACTAAAGCAGTGTTTCGTAAATCTCCTAAACGTTTAAAAGAATTTCGTAAATTTTGTCCAGGTATTCCAGAACCTCCTGAACCAATTTTAACGCGTGTACTTGGTTAACAGCAGCTTCTTACTATTTCATCCATTTTCAACAAATTCAATCAGTTATAATGCGATTTAATCGGAATGAATCCAAAGCAATTAGAGAAAGTCAAAGAGAATTTCAAATTCCTCAACTTCTAGAAAATTTAACAACAATATGTACCAATTATACAGTATTACTAGATGCCATCAGAAAACTACAATGTACTGAATTGTCATTGCAGGAATCATTAGACATAGTGGAGAGTGTAAAAAATTAATTACACGCATTAAATGATACGCCAGGCTTATGCGCTAGTCAAAAGTTGGCAGATGTTTTAAGGAAAAATCCCGATTTTAATACTTTAGAGGCCGTTTATAATAAGTGTAAGAATAGTGAACTTTTAAGTGATTTTGAAAAACAGTTTCTACATGCAAATGTAACTTCCTTAGATGTGGAGAGATCGTTTTTTATGTATAAGAATATTTTTTTTTGTCGACGCACAAGGTTTAAAGAAGTAACTGTGGAAACATATGCAATGATGCAAGTTTACAATAGTTCACATCCTGATGCCTCTAATTTGTTGAATAATTAGCAAGTAAGTTTATTTATGAATTTTTCGTATTCTTATATTAACCCGTAATACCGACGCCTATGCGAGTCCGCAAGTTTTGGTTACTCTATTTATAACTAATGTGAGGATGTTTTAAAGGATAACTAGAAATTGAACACGTCAGGTGTTTTGGACACTCGCTTCAACTCGCTGTCAACAAAGGTTTGGAAATAGAAGAACTTAAACACCTTCTTTAAAAGTGTTGTAGTATCGTCGGGCACTTCAAACATTCAACACTTGCATCAAACGCGTTGCAGTCGGCTCAAAAAGGTATGGACCTCCCTACACATAAGCTAATCCAAAGTGTGAAAACCCGCTGGAATTCAACTTTCCTTATGATAGAAAGATTGCTAGAACAGCGTCAAGCAATAGCAGCCGTAATCAATGACAGGAATATAACCATAAGATCTACAGCATCTACATCGATAGAAGGTCAGTGGCAAATCCTCGAAAGCTTAAAAGCTGTATTGCAACCTTTTGTTTTAGCCCACGCAAGTAATGTCATTCGAAGTCTTCTCTACAAGCTCTATTGTTGTTCCAATTGTAAAAAGTATGTAATAAAGGAATTTAAGACAATTATAGAAACAGATTTAGAAAGTAGATTCAATATTGAAATAATTTGAGGTGCGAAACGTTAGATCTGTGTACGTTTCTTAATCCTCGCTACAAAAACGTAGAAAGGAGTTTTGGGCTCTCTGTTTGCACAAAAAGACACATGGAAAATATGATTAGAAATATTTCTACCCAAGATGTATCATATTCTCAACCAGAAGTAAGCTGTAGTAAGACTGCTGTAGAGATTTTGTTTCCCGAGCATGCATAAAACAAGGAGATACAAAGTGAAGTTAATAGGTACTGCGAAGAAAGACCTATAGACAAAAGCCGATGTCCCCTTCAGTGGTGGAGTCAAAACGAATGTAGCTTTCCGTCATTGGCCCTATTAGTTAAAAAATATTTAGCAATACCTGCGACTTCTACACCGATAGAAAGTGTGTTTTCTACAGCTGGAAACATTGTAAACGCAAAGAGAAGTTGCTTAAAAGGAAAAACGGTGGACGCATTAGTTTTTTTGAATAACAATTTAGAATAAGTATTCCAAATTTAGAATATAAATAATGTAGATAATTATAAAAATAACGGTTTCTTTGTTCATATACGTATCCCGCTTTTCTGTCAATAGTACATTTCCACATAAACAACTTTTTGCTATAATTAACTAAACACAACTATTGACTATATCTACTTTCAATTATCCGGCCAGTTCTCTGTTTAACTGCAACCGATTAGCAGATTAATCGATTAATTGATTAACCGCCGTTGGTCGACTAATCCGTATTACTTGATTAATCGGTTACATCGGTTAATGACTATTTTGTATTTCAACTAGTCGACTACGGTTACCAGTAAAAGCCCGAGCACTAGTCCAGATACGAACGGAATATTGCCTTTGTGAATGGCAACAGAGCATCCGAATCTCACGTAATATTATTACTCAACGCCTTCTGACAAAATGTGCTCTGCAAAATCAGAATTACTTCGTATTTTTTCTGTATTCTCAGATTACGTTAGAAATTACAGTTCCTTATGTTCATTTTGTTGCTGCTATACGATGTAGGAGAATGAAAAAGTAATTATAAGTAGGAAAATAAACAACGATTCTTATAAAATTAAACTAAAGAAAAGTAAATTCCATAATTATACAAAATAAATTCGAAATTCTAACAATGTTACTTTATTAAGGGAATAATCTCCTGGCAATATCGAACTTTGTGACTTTTGTATTTGTTGCGTTTCAAAATACGTTTCACAATACTTCTACTAATACCGATTTCGTCTGGAATTTGCCGGCTAAAGCAATGTTCGCCTATTTCAACTAACGAACAAACACTCACTTCTCTCTCCTCCCGCTCGGGATGCATTAGAGGGATTTGAGGCTGTTCGTCTATTTGTTGGCATTTACGGCAATTCGCAAAATACCATTTAATGATCGGTACCATCTCTGCGGTTGTATAAACTAACATAATGTATTCAAAATCCACGATCTCTTGTGGTAAACCTTACGAGCGCATAGAAAGACAAAGAGTGCGTCAGATAAGCTACGCGGCGAGGCTGGCCGGCGGGGATAAATGCAAGTATGCCAGATCGCGTTACGTACAATATCTCTCGCACCCCGATGAAATGTTGATCAACGTGTATATCAGTTTGTGATTGTAACATTGCTTTAGTACTATACTCCTGTTGCAGAAAGGCGAAATGCCCATCGAGTAATATAATATATTGTGAAACTATAGCTAGGGTTTTTTCTACCTTTTCTAATCGTACTAAAATGTTTCACCAAGAGCCGACAGTGCGTTCAATTAATATACTTACCTTCACTATTTTGTCAAAGATCTTAAAAGTTAATAATATTAAAGGTTGGAAAACCTATATCTAAATGTATTAACATTTGTTCTAATTACATTATAGAACAAGAATCTCATAATGATGTGTTAAAGGATTTTATGGCATTAAAGAGATATTATGAAAATTTACAAACAATTCATTTTCTATTATATTATCGTTCTTCTACTATGAGGGTCTTTTTAGTTTTGCATATAGCCGCGTAAAAAGTGTCGCCAATGAAACGTCGCTTGTCAAAATTAATCCCGATTTCTACTAAACCTAAATCCAAGGTTTCATCAAGATACGGCAAATGATTTAGCCACACACAGTTTTTTAAACTGACAAGCCACTTGCAAAATGCAAATGAGCTGAGGAAATTGTCGCGCAATAATTTTCTATAACCTTCGGAGAGGATTATCTCAACAACAAAGTTTCATGGCGTTGGTTTCTGTTTTTGGTAATGAAGCACCACATCAGTCGACAATTTCTCGCTGGCACTGCGAATTCCAACTTGGACGCACCCGCTTCAACGACGATCTTAGAACAGGACCACCAAAGACAGCAGTCGCTCAAAAAAACATCGCTGCTCCGCGTCAACCGATGAAGAAAGATCGGCATGCGTCGCGGGAGTGAGACATCCTTGGGCATTTCAAAGACCTCAATCCAAAAAATTCTGCACAACGCATTGGCTTTAAGGAAATTAATTTTCCGGTGAATCTCACATCTTTTAACTGTAGGACAAAAGTGCTTCCTCATAGTTTGCAGGTATATAAGTATAGACCCCGCTTATTCGTCTTTACTGTATAGAAGGAGGCGTGATTTGATTTTTATCTTCAAACAAAAACCGACCATAGTGGGCGAACAGAAACATTTGCACGAATCGTATCGAAGGGCAATAGTTATAATTATAATCAATCATTTGGTAATTTACTTAGCTGTCAATTCTTTATTGACAACTAACCATTTATCCATAAAAAATGAGTCATTATATCTTAAACTCGCCAATAAGGAAAGAAATTGCGATATTATCAATGCTTCTTCAGATGGTAATGATAGCGGACACTTGCAAAACAAAGGACAAACTCAGTAAAATGCATTTATACGAAACCCAACCGACCAACAAACCATGGGTACCTCCACCACTGCCGCCATGGCCGATGCAGCCAACTAAACCTACAATGCTGCCAACTACACCAACGGAGCCGACAACCATGCATCCAACGACCACGAAGCCAACAACTACCACGTCAACATCTACAACGCCTTCGACCACCACGACGACAACTACAATTCGCCCAACCACAACGAGGACGACTACCACTACGACAACTACAATTGCCCCAACCACGACACCGACGACTACCACTACCACAACTACAATCCCCCCAACAACAACGCGGACGACTACCATTACGACAACTACAATTGCCCCAACCACGACACCGACGACTACCACAACCACAACTACAATACCCCCAACAACAACGCGGACGACTACCACTACGACAACTACAATGCCCCCAACCACAACACCGACGACCACAATATCGACAACCACTACTAGAACAACGAGAACGACTACAGAGATGACTGGGCTACCACCTATCAATTTTGAGAACAGAACTTTTCTCGCCTTCATTGATACTCCAAGTGGTAGGACATCGTGCACTGGAGCGCGTTTACTACCCCGCTATGTAATCACCGCCCAATGCAAGGCGGCTAACTTTTGGTCTAGGCCTATAGTGCGTTACATCAACGACTACGGAATTCTGGAATGGTTTCATCCCGTTGTATTAGTACTACCAGGTCAGACCGATATTCAGTTTCTTATAATGCACAATTTAGATCCAATGCCGATACTCCGAATAAGCACGATCCCGATCGCCACACGAACGATATCGCTAGCTAATGCGGTATGTTACGTCGTTGTAACTGATAAGGACTTAAACATGATCAAGTACGACGTGCACTTGGAAGGAGAAGATAATTGCAAATATGGGAGACTATCCTGCGCCCATATTCATAGCGACAAAGCTTGCTTCAATCCGGTTGGATCTTTATTAGTATGCGACGGACGTTTGACAGGTATACGACAAGACAACATCCGGTGCCCGACGAGAGAGGATCCTATCTATTTTCTCAACATGCGTTGGTATGATGCTTTTGTAACCAGTGGGCATGGAGCGCGTAATTGGTTCGAGTACGATATAGAAGAGGAACGACTTTTTCAGAATATGGCACTAACTTTGGCTAGGTCAATTGTAATGCTAACTAGTACAATGTTTTTGAATGTATTTCTCATACAGTAAACTTAATAGAATTACTTATTATTGAGCTCATGTGGACTTTCTTTTACATTGTATTCACATTATTATGATTTAAGTGTGCTGCTGAATACTGCGAAGTTAGTATTTTGACTAACACGTATTGTATTTTTCAAACCCACACTGAATGAAAGAAACTTGTTGAAGGCTAGAAGACGGGTATTAAAAAAATTCCAGCGTAAATATGTAATCAGTATGATCTTCTTGAAATTCAGACAGAAAATAAAGGAAGGATGACCTATTAGTTTTGCAGACATTTTAAGAATACATCGTGCGATCTCTTTTTCCTGTACACATACGAAATAAGTGCATTTAAAAAATGCCTCTCTTCACTCGTGTTCGCTTTTAAAAATAACATCACTTGCTATAAACCGTGGACAGTGATATTAGGTTTGTTGAAGCAGATATCAGAAACTAATCTGATGCGATCGGAATGATTAGAAAGAAAGTAGCTGAGATCTGGTGGTACATTTGCTGCAACTGCGGCAATAGAGGAAACATTAACTTTACATTTAACCACCTACTGTATGCATCGTAAATAATGAATCAAGGTGCAAGTAAAAGATGTAGATGTAGTACCTCAGTGCAACAATTGTTAAGTTTGAAAATATTTACCTTCACTATTTTGTTAAAGATCTTAATTTCATAATATTAAAGGTTGAAAAACCTATATCTAAATGTATTAACATTTGTTCTAATCACATTTTAGAACAAAAATCTCACAATTGTGTGTTAAAGGATTTTATGACATTAAAGATATATATGACAATTTACAAACAATTCAATTTCTACTATACTGGCCGCCATAAATAAATGAAAACCCAGTATACTTTGACAAATTTTGATGAAACTTTCAGAAAAATTGCGTTTATTTAGTACTAAGAAACGATGAAAATTTCAACATCATACAATTACAACAATTTGTACTAACACTAATAATGCGTAGATCCTCCTCTGTTCTTGCACATTCAGGTACTCGATTGGGCATACTTGAAATTAGCGAATCGATACTAGCCTGCGGTATACTCTCCCAACATTCTAAAATTCGCCTTTGGAGAGCATCTACACTGTTTGCAGGTGGTTGTAAAGCACCCAACCTCCGTCCTATTATGTCCCACACGTGTTCAATTGGTGATAACTCCGACGAACGAGAAGGCCATGGAAGCGTATGAACATTAGCATTATTCAAAAACTCCACAGTAACCCTAGCAGTGTATGGGCGCGCATTATCGTGCTGAAAACTGGGATTTTGCAGTTCTTGAAGAAATGGCAATAACACTGGTTCTAACACGTAATTGATGTAACGATTTGCATTTAATGTTTCCGGAATAACTACTAGAGGACTTTTACTTCCATGGCAGATAGCACCCCACACTATAACACCTTGAGTAAGAGCCGTATGCCGGTGTATAGAAAACTGTAGATATCGCCTTTGTTCACGAAGTCTTCTGGCCATTCTACGACCATCATGAGCCCATAAACAAAATCGAAATTCATCAGAAAACACGACACGATTCCATTCGTCATTCCAATGTAACCTTTCGTAACACCACTCTAATCGCGAACCTCTATGGATAGGAGTTAGAGATAAACAAAGCAATGGTCTATACGATTTAAGTCCAAACGATCGAATTCGTCGGTATGTGGATCGTGTAGAGATTTGTTGGTTAATTAAACCTCCCCATCTATCACCAATTTCTCCGGATAACGAAAAACGGTCCCGAACAGCCGCAAGCCGAAGAGCACGATCTTCACCAACAATGGTACACCTCGGACGCCCAGGCCGAGGACGTCGTCGTTCTTCATTGTTTTCTGTTCATTTTCGCTAACATAGACCAATTGTAGCAACACTACGTCCTACCCGATCAGCAACATCACGAATGGATAATCCGGCTTCTCGTAGGCTAATTATTCTGCCGCGTTCAAATTCCGTTAATTGATCAAAATTTGCACGTCGTCGAACAGGAGACATTATTCTACACTGTATTAAGACTAATTAAAATAACAAATATGCTTTATACTGTCACTTTAGGACGTAATGTCATAAATAACAATTTTTAGTAGTTGTCGATTGTCAACTTGATTATTAGTGTTAATACAAATTGCTGTAATTGTATGATGTCGAAATTTTCATCGTTTCTTAGTATGATATAAATACCACTTTTCTGAAAATTTCATCAAAATTTGTCCAAGCATACTGCGTATTCATTTATTTATGGCGGCCAGTATATATTATCGTTCTTCTACTACGAGAGTTGTCCTTTTAGTTTCGCATGCAGCCGCGTAAAGAGTGCCACCTATTCTGCGTCGGCCGTCAGAATTTGAACTTATCTGAGCAATTGAACCGAAACTGAATATATATTTGTAAATGTAACACTATCAATGTCAAAGTGATTATATGGTGATTTTGAATAAATAAATATGCGCTCCCCTTTTACCCTACTGAGCATTTATTGGTTCAAAGTCACCATATAATCACTTTGACGCCGATAACGTGCCATTTACAGATATTCAGTTTCAGTGCAATTGCTAAGATACTGAACAATTTCAGATCGTACTCATTTATTTTATTGGTTAGTCACTTACAAATGATTTTAGTTTATAATTACTTAGTTATTTTGTAAAAGGAGGACGCCTCAGGGGAGGTTGAATGTCATATTAATGTCATTAAGATTGTCAATTGGTATATACTATGAGACATATATGTTATCTGTGTCTAAATAAAAGAAATAAAAATAAGTGAAAGATGTCCTTATGTACCCTCAAGACAAAAATGAAAAAAAAATGAATTATATAGGCCCTGAACCGGGTCTAGGTATTACCAAGAGTGCAGTGCGTGGTACAATTAATGAGTGGATCATAACACAACACCAATTAAATTGGAAACATGCAGCTGGACAAAAGCACAGCAAACGGATGATGGGAAGACCGTCGCAACATCTGACTGCTGACCTGCGTGAATTAAACAAGATACAGCTTAGAGCAGCAACATGTCTATTAACAGGACATGGCTGTTTGAGAGGCCACTTGCATAAAATGGGGATCTACAAAGATGAGCCCTTATGTAGACTTTGCAATGAGGAGGAGGAAACAGCCTCTCACATTATTTTCGAATGTGCAGCGTTAGCTCAACGCAGATTCGCTATGCGAAGCACAATTGAACTACCAATGGACAAAGATTTACTACATAGGCTGTTAAACCTGATTGCGGGAACTAACCTGTTTAAGTAAAACAAAACCAAAGCAGGAATAATACAATAAGCTACTAAGCTTCAGTGTTAGGGATGTAAAGACCAGCCCTGCTCTGGTAGAAAATCAATCAATCAATCAATCAACCCTCAAGACCCTTTCGCAAAGTTAGTATTTGGATATTTATATAAATTAGATTAGAGACACCAGGTTAAATATGGCCCAATTGATTACAAATGTTTCCTCAACATTTTAATAATAATAATAATAATATCGTTTATTCCATAATGCACATGCATAGAATACGTCACAGTATGTATAAAATATAAAAACATAAACATATAAATCAACAAACATTGAATATGTAAATATAAAAGATAAAATATATAAATAAAATGTACGAACTATAATAAATGAGGCGCATTTAAAAACTCATTTACCGTATAAAATGGCCGACTAGATAATAATGTCTTGAGCTTTATTTTAAACCTGGAAAGCGGCATTTGTTTTAAAGTATTGGGTAAACGGTTATATATTGCGATACATTGCCACACAACCTGTCTTTGCACCTTTGTCAGATGAGTTTGCGGAGGTAGCAAATGCAAGCTATCTTTACTTCGTGTATTCTGCTCGTGGTCCGGTACATATTTTTGAAACAGTTCACTGTTACTTTTTACAAACAGTGCAGATTCTAGTATATAAATCGATGGTAAGGTAAGTATATTAAAGTCTTTAAATACTGATTTGCACGAGTCTCTAGTTTTTAATTGAAATATTGCCCGAACACATCTCTTCTGTAACATAAATATTCTTTTCGCATCTACAGCGCTACCCCAAAAGATAATTCCGTATTGAAGCCGAGACTGAACACACGCGTGATAAACACTCAGCGCAGTCCGAACATCGACATTTTGTGAAATCACTCTCAGACTGTAGCAGAAACCACTCAACCTTGCAGCAAGATCGTCTATGTGGGGTTTCCAAGATAAATTGTTATCAACTACCACTCCGAGGAAGCGTGCTTGTTTTACACAAGTAAGTTGTTCTTCGTTATATTTTATGTTGAAGCCGACTGGATCTGCGTTATACAAAAGAATGTTAGTTTTATTGGTATTCAGTTGTAATCTATTTGTTTTACACCAGGCATGTATGAATTTGAAGTTATTTTCTAATGTATTTTTTATTTGCCCACAGGTACGCTTCCGAACAATGCACGAGGTGTCATCTGCATACAAAATAGCTAAGCCGTCAATAATTTCTGGTAGATCATTGATGTACAGAAGGAACAAGAGCGGACCGAGAGTGGAGCCCTGAGGAACACCAAAACGAATTGTTCGCCAGGATGGTGAAACCTCCGCACCAGATGCATCATAAACCACTACAGCCTGTTTTCTATTTGTGAGGTAAGACCCCATTAGCTCCAATGCCACGCTTCTAATTCCCATTTTTTCTAGCTTATGCAAGAGTAAACGGTGATGCACACAGTCAAATGCCTTGGACAAATCCATGAAAACACAAGCAGTGATTTCTTTGTTACTCATACCAGTGAGAACCTCCTCTAGGAATTGAAACGCCGCTCGCATGGTAGATCTTTTTTTTTACAGAACCATTTTGATTTGGATGCAAAACACCATGTTTGATCACAAATTTCATAATTCTGTCATATAGAATTTTCTCAATAATTTTGGATATATTTGAAACAAGCGCCACAGGTCTGTAATTGTTCACATCTCCTTTGTCTCCTTTTTTATGAATAGGTCTAACTATATTGTATTTAAGTTTTTCCGGAAATTTGCCGGTTTGAAAAATAGTATTTATTATGTGGGCCAAGGGGGGTGCTAGAATCTCAGAACAAGACTTGAGCATAGAAACCGGAATTCCATCTTTTCCAGTCGCTTTGATGTTGTTCAAGCTATTGATAATGCTTACTACCTCATTGTTGTCGGCCAGATACAATGCCAGTGATTCCGGGACGTATTTAACTAATTCTGATTCTGCTAGCACTTCTTCGTTGTCTTCGAAACCATCACAGAACTCAATGAACTAGTCATTAATGCTATCCAAAGTGCGTTTGATAATATTCCACGTGGAATGTTTTTTACGTAATCAACAAGTTTTAGCTTGCAGCTCTGTTATATTAACGGTAGTATTCCAGAATCCTGTAAATTGTGTAACCAGAGGAAAATTCGTAATTCGTAAAGTAACTATTGTCAATACGTCAAAACTCAAGCGTCAACTGCAAGCAACTGTCGCGAAGCTCATTTAGTAGTAAGGATCTTCTCCCATCCCAAATAATCCGATCAAGAAAAGTGCGTCTGCAATGCTCGCTCACAGTTTGTGGGTATGTAAGTATAGACCTCGCTTCTTCGTCTTTACTGTACAGCAGGGGGCGTGATTTGATTTTTATTCTCAAACAAAAACCGACCATAGTGGGCGAACAGAAATATTCGCATTAATCGTGTGAAAGGGCCATAGTTATAATCAATCATACCACAGATTACATATACTCTATAGATGGGCAACTATAATGTTAGTAGCTGAATCTGAATACCTACTGCCATCTGGCGTTTGGAACAAAAATTAAACATAATTCCCAATTATACAAAGTAAATTATATTATCAGGTCGGTTTCACATAACGCGAAACTGCCGAAAACCGGAACGTTTATAATTAAAATTCTAAATTCTCTCCAGAAATATTCGCTTTTCTGCAGTTCCGCGTCCTGTGAAACTGATTTCATTGGTCAGAAAAAATACAAGACTTGCAATGAAGTCATTTTCGCATCTTACTTGTATTTTTCCTGATCATTCAAAGTCGAAATTATACTCTTTTTATTTTCACATTATAGGGATATTTAACAAGAAAAATAAAAGTGAAAATATATTACATAATTTTATTTTTTGCCATTTTTAATTTACAAAATTTGTGATATCTTTTCTTTGCTTTACTTGCTAACATATTTTCCGTGTGTTGAATCGTTTTTCTTCTAATATTTTATTTAATTCCGTTATAAAATGTAATATTAATTTTACATTATTGCGAATAATTTTCTTTTTTATAATCCTTTTATGTAAGTTACAACTTAATTTGACACTGACAGATGTTAATTAATATATGGCTGTTTGGCATTTTTGACATGTTACTGACAGATGCTTCATTCTGCTCTATTATTTATTTTATAATATTGGTCCTAGAAAACAGCGCAAATGGTTTCTAAAAATAAATTAATTTACAAGTCTCATTACCCGGTAAAGGTAGTGATGGAACAGCATTACGATGTAATCTGGGATTACCAGCACCCTTAAATGTTGCTTCAAAATGATTCAAACAGATACGCTTGTTCCTATAAAAGGCTATATTTACACGTGATTAATACCTACATGGTACCTACCTATACAATCACTTATATACTAATTAATTATTGTCTTTATCCGATACACAGTAAACAATTCATTCACCATTCAAGATTTTTAAAAATGTACATGTACGCCATCAATACCTACTTTGTTTGGCTAAGTAGATAATGTAGATACCTTAATTTATTCCTCTGCGGCCATCTATTAATAGGAACGAATAACAAAATTAAATATTTGGTATTGTCCATTAAAATTCCAGGCCCTGAATCATACGATAATTTACTTACCTGTCAATACTTTACTGACAACTAACCATCTATCCATTATAAATGAGTCACCATATCCTAAAATCGCCAATAAGGAAAGAAATTGCGGTCTTATTAGTCCTTCTTCTGATGGTGATGGTAGCAGACACTTGTAAAACGAAAGATAAACTGAGTATTACACATTTACACCAAACGTCACCGAACAAACCATGGGTACCTCCACCACTGCCGCCATGGCCGACGCGGCCAACTAAACCTACAATGCTGACAACTGCACCAACGGAGCCGAAGACCACGGAGCCGACAACCACGCAGCCGACGATCACGAAGCCAACAACTACCACGCCAACATCTACAACGCCTTCGACCACCACGACGATAACTACAATTCCCCCAATCACAACACCGACGACTACCACAACCACAACTACAATTCCCCCAACAACAACGCGGACGACTACCACTACGACAACTACAATTGCCCCAACCACGACACCGACGACTACCACAACCACAACTACAATCCCCCCAACAACAACGCGGACGACTACCACTACGACAACTACAATTGCCCCAACCACGACACCGACGACTACCACAACCACAACTACAATCCCCCCAACAACAACGCGGACGACTACCACTACGACAACTACAATTGCCCCAACCACGACACCGACGACTACCACTACCACAACTACAATCCCCCCAACGACAACGCGGTCGACTACCACTACTACAACTACAATCCCTCCAACCACAACACCAACGACTACAATATCCACGACCACTACTAGAGGGACCACAGAGATGACTGGGTTACCACCTATCAATTTTGAGAAAAGACCTTTTCTCGCGTACATTGAGGGTTCAAGGAGATCGTGCGCCGGAGCGCGTTTACTACCTCGCTATGTAATCACCGCGAAGTGCTACCCGGCTGACAATATGCTTAAGATTAAAGTGCATTACATCAACGACTACGGAATTCTGGATTGGTTTGAGCCCGTTGCATATATATACTCACGTTGGAACGCTTTACAATTTTTTGTAATGGCAAATGAAGATACTCCAAATAAGCACAATCTCGATCGCCACGCGAACGATATCGCTGGTTAATGCGGCATGTTACATCGTTACAACTGATAAGGACTTAAACATGATCAAGCACGATGTGTACTTGGTAACACAAGATAGTTGCCAACAAAAGTTGTTAGCCTGCGCCCGTCTTTATACGGGCAAACTTTGCTACGATCCGATTGGGTCGCTGTTAATATGCGACGGACGTTTGGCAGGCATACGATCTGACAACAACCGGTGCCCGACGAATCGGGACATTCTTTATTTTTACAACATACGTTACTATGATTCTTGTGTAACCGGTAAGTATAAAGCCGTGGGGAATTGGTTCGAGTACGATATAGAAGAAGAACGATTTTTCCAGAACATGGCACTAACTTTAGCTATGTCCAATGTAATGCTAACTAGTACAATGTTTTTGAATTTAGTTCTTATACACTAAACTTAAGAGAATTACTTGTTATTGAGCTCATGTGTACTTTCTTTCATTATATTCACATGATTATTTTCCGAATGTGCTGCTAAATACTGTGAAGTTATTGTATATATCAAAGGTTCCCAACTTTTTTTTTCTCGTAGACCACTTTCAAAATTTTACTGGTTTCGGTGGACCCCCTGCTGCTACATTTCTACCATACTCCCAAAACTCGTCAAAAAATGTGAAAATTAGATCTAACGATGGAAATTTGCGTCGCGGCTGAGTTCCAACCCTAAATTCGGAGCGGTAAAAATAAAAAGAAAAATAGTATATTCTCTATTTATTAAAATAATATGATTACAGACTTAATAGAATTAAAATTAAACATGAATAACGTAACGTAACTTTAACAATGCAAATCAACAATTAAAAAAAAACAATTTTAATAGGAGGGGTGTACTTGATGGATTGACAGCAAATTATCAATATTAGGCTTCAGTTTTGTGAGGAATAACCGCAAATCTCCCCGTTCTGTGATGTTCAATCTGCTCCTTTTTTTTGTTAATAGGTTTGTAACGACATTAAAACTTTTTTCGACAAGGTATGACGAGGGAAACGCTATCAAAAGTTTTCTCACAATTTCCCACAACCCAGGATATTTTTCGGGTATTTCTGCCTGCAGCCAAAATGTTTGATAGACTTTTTTAAATTTCACCTTCAGCTCCTCATTGGTGGTAAGCTCGAGTAGCTCCTCTTGTAATACCACATTCGCCACTTCCGTTTCATCAAATGGATTTATGATCCATGGTGGTATTTCCATCGTCAGAATATCTTCAAATCTATTTTTGAAGTCTTCATGCACGGCATTTAAATGTTGAACGTATGTCTGAATATCCTCATTAAGACATTCTGCCTGTGACAAGTTTGGAAACTGGGAGAATTCGCGCCGACTAATATTTTGCTTCATAAATTTCAATTTTCCAAGAAAAGCCGAAATTACACCCTTTGTTTTTATTAAATTCAGGCTCCTTGTAACTGCAAGTTAATCTCATTAAATTTTTTGAACAAATCTGTCAAATACGCGATGTCTGCTTTCAATTTGATCAGGTTTTCCTTTAAATCTGGATCTTTACTTTCCAGAAACTCTAAAACTGATTCAAAAAGTGAGTAAAATCTTGTTAAACGTGCACCTTTCGACAACCAGCGTACTTCAATATGTAAGAGCAATCGTTGGAAGTCTTCATCATTCTCGTCGCACAATTGTGCAAATAAACGGGTATTTAACGCATTGCTTCTTATTTTGTTAACTGCTTTAATCACAAATTGAAGCGATTGGTGCAATCTATCACTCAGATTTTTCGCTACCAGGTGTTGTCGGTGGATGACACAGTGAATTGCAGTTACTCCTGGTATAATTCTTTTAAGATGGCTTATAAACCCACGATATCGCCCGAATATGGCAGGAGCTCCATCTGCTGCCACCGAAATAATGTTTATAAATGGAAACGATTTTTCCTTGAAAAAATCACTCAGGACATTAAATATTGATTCGCCTTTAGTGTCCGTCTCCAAAGTTTTCGCGAATAGCAGCTCGTCATGGATTTCTTCGTCCATAACAAATCGAACATATGCCAATAATAATGCTTCATTACCAGGTAAAGTTGACACATCCAGTTGAATAGAAAAATGAGTTGTTTGCAGATAATTACACAAGAAGCTTTCGATATCAGAGCTCATATCATCAATACGTCTTTGTACAGTGTTGTTACTCAAAGGAATTCTTTTGAGAACGTCAAATGGAGGTTTGTGCAGTTTTTAAAACCTCTTCAACAGCGGGTAAAATTTACTGTTCTCCGATGGTGTGCGGTTTTCCAGATTTCGCTATAAGCAATGAGATATTGTAAGATACCCGCAAGCCATCATCGTTACTTTGAGAGGTTGAAGCGAACATACTGTGCACGGTGGGTCTCTTTTCATATTTTTCCTTCAATGTTTGAAAATATTTTAAATCTTTACCTATTTTATCAGGATGACACCTTCTTAGATAATCTTCGAGCTTCGATGGTTTCATAGAGTCATTGCTCAAAACTTTGTTGCATAAAAGGCATATGGGCAATCGTTTGTCTGCCTTTGATGGAAGAAAACCAAATTTCAAATAATCAACACTGTACTGTCGACATTTCTTCTTAGATTCAGCCATGTTTCGTATCAGTTACCTACCTGTAAGTAAACTGTAAAGAAAAAAATGTTTGTTTTAGTAATCATAAGGCGATTTTAACAGGATATGGCTATTTTAACAGAATAGAATAGGAATAATTAATTATTGCAATGAAAAAAACAAAATGCCGGCGGCAAAACTGATTTTAATTATTAAGAGCAATAAACCGCTAAGACCCATATAGAGGTTTTCACAAGTTGAAGAATATTTTGACATCAAAACTTCGCGATTTTAATGATTTATTTATTACTTTGATGTATATTACGAGTGGTACATGAAGACACGTACAATTTATGAAAATATTTTTAGTCATTTAGCATTAGCAACTACGAGGGCACTGAAATATGTACAAACATGCAGGTCAATCATATATCTCTCCTTTAGTGAATCACCACAGTCGGGTAAATAAATAATTTTATAATAAAAAGTACTAAAAGTTCAATCTTTCTTGGCTTTCTGTTCTTTTATAGAAGTATCGAATAATGGCCCTGTTCAGTATTTAATTTTTATTACGTACCTACTACACGCAAACATAACAAATATAATATTATTACAATATAAAATAAAAGTATGTATAACAAATAGGCAGGCACTTACTTTTTACGGCACTGGCAAACACTGACATCGATTCACTCACACTTTTCTTTTCAAAATTCCGGAAACAAATGAGTAACGTTTGTCCTTGGCATTCGTATTTATATTGGTGAAGAATCAAAAAAAGTTCATGCAAGACTGCAAGCACAGCTCAAGTCGTATTTCGTCCCTTTGCACGCCTGAACAAGCGTTGCGGGCGGGCGGGCGGCGCTTTGCAAGTCTCAACACGCGTTGTACTGAATACCGAATATACAAGTTTTTACAAGTAACAGTCGCTGCCCAGAAAATACACTACTCAAAAAAATTAAGGGAGGTTTTAAAAAAAGGAAATTAAATCTAAATAAACAGGCTATCTGATCCATACGCCGGCCTAACTGAAAAAAAATTTTTCAAGCCCGTGGACAAGAAAAAAACAAAATTGCAAAATTATTTTTTCGCGCTATCAGTTAGGATTGCATGAGAACCGTAGCTCCTAAAAATTTTTAGCCAAAAAATCAAAATTAGAATCTTAAAGCTTCAAAATGCTTTTGTAAAGTCTTAATTCGACCACTTTTCACCGAAATACAGCCTGTCAAAAAGTACCGACAAATTTGGAATTTTTTTTTGCTCCCTTTTTTTTCAGTAGTGTATTATCTGCCTACATTGATAGGTAAAGCTAAGCCAACATTTTTGTTCTTTACTATCGAAACCAGATAAATTTTCGTGGACCCCCACTTACAACTTGTGAACCCCCATTTTTTTTTCACGCCAATGTAGGCCCCCGTCGAGTCTCCTGTGGACCCCTGGGGGTCCACCTGGACCATTTTGGGAATCACTGGTATATATGTTGTATTTCTCAAACCCACAATAAATGAAAAAAACTCGTGGAAGATTATAAGATAGGTACTAAGAAAAATTCCAGCGTAAGTATGTAATCAATATGGTCTACAACTGTTCAAAAAATGAAGGAATGTCTTGGAATCCAAACAGAAAATAAAGGAAGGGTGATCTATTAGTTTTGC
Organism: Dynastes maya; assembly: GCA_029619315.2. Taxonomy (NCBI): domain Eukaryota; kingdom Metazoa; phylum Arthropoda; class Insecta; order Coleoptera; family Scarabaeidae; genus Dynastes; species Dynastes maya. The sequence goes on from JAROYE020000005.1 coordinate 39,452,721, forward strand.
AGACATTTTTAGAGTACACCGTGCGATTTTTTTACCTGTTAACATACAAAATAAGCGCATTTAAAAATGCCTATCTTCACTCGTGTTCACTTTTAAAGACCACATCAACTGTTATAAACGGTTTACAGTGATATCAAGCCTGTTCCAGCAAATATCACAAACTTATCAGAAGCGATTGGATTGACTAGGAAAAAGTGGTTGAGATCAGGTGGTACATTTGCTACAACTGCGGCAATAGAGGAAAATTAACTTTACGCTTACTACCTGCTGTATGCATCGTAAATAATGAATCAAAGTACATTAGTACCTATTTAGAAAATATTTACCTCCACTATTTTGTCAAATATCTTAATTTAATAATATGTTGAAGGTTGTCTTTTTAGTTTTGTATGCAGCCGCGTAAAGAGTACCACCACTTAAACATCGCCCGTCAAAATTAATTTCAATACTTACTAAACTTAAATCCAAAGCTTCATCAACCGTTTACCGTATGAATCGGCCATACAAAATTTTTAAAACTGAAAGTCACTCGCAAAATGGAATTGTGTTGAGAAAATTTTCGCCCAATTTTTTGCAACTTTCGGAGAGGGTTATCTCAACAACAGTGATTCATCGCGTTGGTTTCAGTTTTTGGAAATGATCCCAGAACAGGGCCACCAAAGATAGCACTCAATCAAAAAAACATCGCTACTCCGCGCCAGCTGATCAAAGAACATCGGCGTGTAACATATCACGAAATTAAGACATCCTTAGGCATTTCAAAGACCTCAATCCAAACATTCTGCATGATGAATTGGTTTTAAGAAAGTTAATCGTCCGTTGGATCCCGCACCTTTTAACTGAAAAACAAAAGGCAGCTCGCGTTAATAGGTGTCGAAAAACTTTGAGCCGTTTCAACAACGGAAGCTCAAGAAATGTTTATAGTATCGCGAGTCGTGAAGAATTATGGATTTATTCCTATGATGATGGTGCAAGAAGCCATTGAGATATCTATCCTTGTGCGTGGGTTTTCGGTAAACGTAATGTCCTAGCGCATGAAAACATCTAGGAAAGGAAGGGAAGCGTCCGACTCGACCTCCATGATGAAGCGTATGAAATCGTATTGGGAATTTAGAAATGATAGCAAATTGTTTAAGGAATCCCGCCCATGAGGCTAGATGACAGAAGTATCATCCACATATCTCTAGCAACACTTCGGGTTAAGGTTGTAGGATAATAGGGCTTGTTATTCGAACGCTTCCATAAAGATATTAGAAGCCGAAGGGAGATAGGGGAGATCTCATAGCGGCACCTGAGACATGCTCGTAGTAATTGTCATGAAACTGGATATAGGTAGGGGAAAGATATGTTTCAATCAAGTCAGCAAGATCACCTGGTTGGTTATTGGAAATAAGGAGCTCTCTAATAATGCGTACTATATCCGGTACAAGAACTTTGGTGAATAATGATTCGACATCAAAACTAACTAGTAAATCACTAGGATCTGCTGTCAATCTTTCAATCCTTTGACAAGCAGTTAGGAATTTTGGATTAAGATTAGCTGTTTCCGCCGTAAGGTTTTAGAAGATTAGAAAAGTACTTGGATAGTTTGTAGGTAGAGCTATTGATAGCACTGACAATAGGACGCAAGAGGATAGGTTTGTGAATTTTAGGAAAACCGTATAAACTAGAAGCAACTAACAATGATCGGATACTTTTTTAATATTCCAGCTTGAGCTTCAGTCATAATCACCAGTGCGAAATCGTCATTCTCTAATATAGACTATAGACCATTCTTCTGCTATGTTCTCTTGAGCCTTGTATGTTACATTACCCACCAGATTCTTTGTAGATATTGACAAATCTAACGTTATACTCTTTGTTATTGTAAGAATCCGAGAAACGTATGTTATTTTATTATGTTAAAGAATTTCATTTTAATTTCGAATTTGTGTAAATAAATTTGGTTAAATGTCACCTACTTTTTTTATGAACCTCTGAACACAGGAACTTACCGTTCGGTAAGATTCGTCAATGTGCACCGTGCTTGATTAAGATCACAAATCACGCGTTTTTTCTCAGTCACTGAAACCGCAAACAACTTTTATTCTCTGAATTTATAAACACGTGGTGTTTGTTTATTTCTCGAAAGCTGGTCGTATTCTGAGTAAGGATTCTTGATGCGCGCGGCGACATTCCGTAGTCGAAGCTGGAACTATATTATAAAGTCAATAGTAGAGGGTTCCTGTCGCCGATAAGCACAACTACTTAAACTTCCACTAATTGTGAACATTTTGACATAATTTTTTTTGGCAATTATTTTTGGCGTATTACACTGGGGAACAATTTGTAACACAATTTCTGTTGAGTTTGGTTTTTGAGCTGTTTCATAGTTAATTAGGCATGCTGGTTTCAAAACTGTAGTTTTCTTCTACCACGTCAAGTTTTATCTCTACACTTTATGAGAATGTGACCATTCTCCGTGAAATCGAGCATGGATTATAGGAAGCACTATTGCTCTCCTATTGGCTGACACAAACCTTCACCGATAGGCGCCGGGTGAATGACGCATAGAAGAACAGTGAGAGGTTTATACTTGTCTGGACTTGTTCAGCTACGCCTGAGATACTGTAGTGAGACGTTGTGTCGCTCTGAAACGGTGCAGCTCATTCCGACGTGGAGTCTGAGTTACATGAACTGAAACTTTTCCTTATGTCCACCTCTGCTAGTTCACGTCGTAAGTGCTTAAACACCCCCGATTCGTTTTGTTACATATGTGGCAGTTTTAGCATTCCCAGTCAAAGGACAAACATCAGTACATTTGTCAGGCAAGTCTATTTTGCCTATTTTAAAGTGAAAATTGGTGACCAAGGTAAATCATAGGCCTCTCACAAAGTGTGTAAGCAGTGTGTTGAGGATTTACGGATGTGGGCCAAGGGAACACGTGATAAACTTCCATTTGGTATACCTATGATTTGGCGAGAGCCCAGAGACCATTCAAATGATAGTTATTTTTGTATAGTGAAAACGTCAGGATATAACAGGAAAAACAAATGTAAAATAAAGTATCCTGGTTTACCATCAGCTATACGCCCAGTGCCTCATTCAGCCGAAATCCCAGTGCCAGTTTTCAATGAATTACCCTCTTTGGAAACACGGGAATACGAGTCTCGTGAAAATCAAAGTGACCCCAACGATGAAATTAAAGATGATTCCGTTCGTAATGGATTTGACCAGCATGAGTTGAATGATTTGGTACGAGATTTGGGACTATCCAAAAAAGCTTCAGAGCTCTTAGCATCAAGACTGCACGAGAAAAACTTGCTTGAAAAGGGAGCTAAGGTATCCTATTTTCGATCAAGAGAAAGTGCGTTTCTACAATACTTTCGAAGTGATGATGGATTTGTGTATTGCCATAACGTACATGGTTTAATGGAAGAGTTGGAAATTTCAACCTATAACGCAACTGAATGGCGACTGTTTATCGATAGCTCAAAGCGGAGCTTGAAGTGTGTTCTCCTCCACAATAGAAATTTATTTGGTTCAGTCCCGATAGGCCATTCAGTTCGTTTGAGTGAAGAATATGAAAACATAAAGAGAGTCACTGATTTGTTGCAATACCACATGCACCAATGGATCATTTGTATTGACCTTAAAATGGTTAGCTTCCTTCTTGGCCAGCAACGCGGATATACCAAGTATCCCTGCTTTTTGTGTATGTGGGACAGCAGAGCTCGTCAGAAGCATTGAGTGCAGTCGAATTGGCTGCCACGATCTGACCTGAAACCTGGTGATCCAAACATTGTACATCAGCCACTTGTCGACAGAAAGAACATTATATTTCCACCTCTGCATATAAAATTGGGTCTCATGGACCAATTCGTTAAAGCTTTGCCAATTGAAGGAGACTGTTTCAAGTATCTCATTTCGGCATTTCCTAGCTTGTCATTTGATAAAGGCCGGTGTTTTTGATGGTCCAAAGATTCGGCAGCTTGTTAAAGATGAATATTTCATAGGAACAATGTCAAAAATTGAAAAGAATGCTTGGTTGGCATTCAAAAACCTTGTTAGAGACTATCTTGGAAATTCACGAGCACAGAATTACGTCAAAATTGTCCAGCAACTCTTGGAGAGTTTCAAATTGCAACATGAGCACCAAATTGCATTTTTTACATTGACATCTTGCTAACTTCCCGGAAAATCTTGGTGCAGTCAGTGATGAGCAGGGTGAGCGATTTCACCAGGATTTGAAGGTCATGGAGGCACGGTATCAAGCTAGATGGGATGTACATATGATGACTGACTATTGTTGGAGCATCAAGCCAGAATGTACACAGATTAAACATTCCAGAAAAAGCTATAAGCGAAAATTTTTGCCTCAATATGTAATTACCGTTCGATAAAAAACAACTATTTGTATAATAAAATTATTCTTTATAAACAGTATATTTGGTAAGTTTTTGCTTTATTTTCCTTTATATGCACAATTTGTATGACTTTTGAGGGTATCCTGTAGTTTAAAAAGTTGACGTGATTGACAAAAACTGCGGTTATTTTTGGATCCAGAGGCCAAAAGATAGTTGAAAACAAGTCACAGATTTAAGACAACGAAATTGCTGTTCCCCAATGTTATCATTTTAAAATCCATGCGTTCTTTCTGACGGATCCTGTATATATTGAGATGTTTCAAATAACGATTAAAAATATCGAATAGAGTAATAATCTGTTCCGTTTATTATTTTAAATTTTTCACTTACAATAATAAATCTTTTAAGGATTACTTACAGTTAATGTTACAGTGTGTTTATATGTGTGTTAGTGTCATTTTTTACAAATTATGTTTCAAAACGTAAATTACTTAAAATAACCCGGAACTTTGATTATCCCCTGTAAGATAATTAATATAAAATTGATTGAAATGAATATAGTAACGTATAAACGCACGCTCTTCATGTGGGATGTCCCACTACAATATATATACTAGGGTACGTAAGGATTCATTTATAGGCGCGAGTCCCATACATATAGCGAATAATGTCGCTCCTTGTGCTAGAGCGTCCTTGATTCGTTTCGCGCGTTCCCCACCTTATACTTTCATAGCGGGCAAACATTGTAACAGTGTCCATATATTTTAGCGGTTCACTTTCCTACAGAACTTACTAACGCTGTATATAAGACGTCCAGAGAGGGCACGGTGTTCGTTATAACGTTTACAATAATCGCTGCTGCATACAGGGTTCCCTTTACACGGTACATATTATTCACAAACGTTCGAGTAGAACCCAGGGGGATCAATAACCTTTGTTTACATTTTTTCTGCTTTTATTTATGCATAACGCTCAAGTAAAGAATACAATATAGGATTACGATTAAATATTACGACTGACAAAAAAGTATTGCTTCCCCTAAAGTGCAAACTTTTTTACGTATCAAATGTAAAATCAAGAATATATTATCCGTGCTAAGAAGATCCACCACATGTCGCACGTCAAACTGACTAGAATACGAACAAATACTTTTGATGAAAAATAAATATTTTCTTGTGAGTCCATTATGTGCATGCGACCACCAACGATCAACGACTACGCTTAGATTTAATAACATAGGCATGCTAAAATTAGTAGCGCTGTTATGCGATGAGTAAAACGATTGTAGTGTTAATGAGTTAGTTTATCTTTAGCTTATTTTATTACTCATTAAAATCTAGTACTTGTTTAAGACGTTGAGACAGTTTAAGGAGCGCATATAACTAGGTTATGTTATAGTTACGATGTTATTACACCATATAAGTAAAATTTCATTATTATGGAAGCGACGTTATGCCGAAGTTCCGAGGCTACGTAAAGACTTTATGTTTCAATCTAATATCGTACCAATCTAATATCGTACCAATCTAATATCGTACCAATCTAATATCCCATCGTCTTCAGCTTCAACGATCTTTTGTTTTCCTTCTTATTTCTTCACGTTATCAAGCCCTTTGTTTCATGAAAAATAATGTCAAAATAATTATATTGCTCTTTTACATACATAAAGCAAAATAACAGAATACAAACTTGCAAACTAAAGCAAACAATGCTGGTTTACATATTAATTAAAATTATTCTTTAAATATGTACTATTAAGTTCCCTGTTCAGAGAAAGAGATCAAAGACTTGTACAATCAAAAGTTTTGAAATAGACCTTCAAAAGAATAAAAATTTACACAAAAAAAAAATTTGGAAGGACTTAAATAATTGTAAAAAATAGTGCAACAATATATTTGAAATATGACTACAGAATTGTTCAACGGATTATGGTAAACAAATTGTGTGACATTGCATCCGATTGTCTACATTCTTTATAGTAGTATCTTAAATATATTTTTTGCTGCCCTGCAGTCAAGACAAAAATTCGCAGCTCTACTTAATAAGATACATTAATACGATACCTTTTTCTATAAAATTGACAGTAAAGTATATACATAATGCCTAGATTTATCACTAGCCTGGGCAAACACAGCGGTAACAGTCAGTGTAGTAGATATGTGGTGCGGCGTCATCGATTATTTATTTCACGCGTTCACAGCGTCAGTACTAAATCAATGCTGTATGCGAGTACTTCTGTGTATATGTAGGCTGTCGTAACTTATTTCGTAATTGTACGTTTATGTTTGCGTTAAAAATGTCGCAGTTAGGTACGTCGCGAAAACGACCAATGGCAGACACAGTTAAAAACTTTATAATGCCGGACTTAATTTTTGATGGCGCTAAAATTCAATGTCTAGTTTGTAAAATCCCTTTAATGTGTTGGTCCAGAAGCCATTGCCAACGTCACATCGAAAGCAAACAGCATTCTTCTGCAAAAGCTGGCATACGAGACCAAAAAAATTTACATTTGATTTATGTGTTACTCTTATTTTATGTAGTCTATCGTTTCGTTTACTAGACAAAGAAGCATTTGTCTCCTTCTGAAATAAATATGCGGACTGCAAATTACCTAGACGGACATCGATACGAAATGTAGTGCCAATTGCTCGTGAACATATAGAAAAATGAATGAAAATGGAATTGAAAGATAAAAAACTGTGGTTGTGTGTGGACGAAACAACATATCGTCAAAAACATTCTGTGGTAAATGTAATGGTACGTACAATGGAACTACATCGACCGTCATCCTCATTCTTACTTGCTTCCAAAAGAGTTATAAATTGTACTGCCGATGAGATTTTAAAGGTGGTGTTGAATTCATTGTAACGTGTAAAGTCCATACTCTAAATCTTGCGGCACAAACGATGTCTTCCACTAGTAAATGCATTGATTGCTAGTACAAATGCAGTGTTTCTAAAGTCCCCGAAACGTACCCGATTATTTCACAAACTGTGTCCTGATTTACCTGAACCACCACAGCCGATTGTTACACGTTGGGGAACATGGTTGCAGGCTGCGTTTTACTACAACAAATATTTTGATCAAGTAAAGAAGGTAATTTTAAAATTCAATCCGACAGAAGCTGTAGCAATCAAGAAAAGCTAGGAAATATTTCAAGATAGTCAGGTTAAAAGAGATTTACAAACTATTCACAACAATTACTCGGACTAGCGGAGGGAATAGAAAAATTAGAAAATGTTTCGATGTCGCTAGTGGATTCTGTTCAAATTGTGAATGATGTTCACGCACAGTTATGCGCTGTAGAAGGCGAAACAAATTGGTGTGTAATACGAAAATTTGAAAGTGTTTTAGAGAAAGATTCCGATTTTCTTATACTAAGACAAATTTGTGAAGGTGCGTGTGAAGATGCATTAAGTTGTTTTAAAGATTATTTTAAATATGCAAATATAACATCGCTAGATGTCGAACGGTCGCTTTCGGCATTAAAAAGCATTTATTCCGCACGTCGAACTCAGTTGACTGAAACACCTGTGGAAACATACCAAATGATTCAAATATTTAACAGATGTTACCCAGCTTGTGATTTCACGGAAGACTTTTAAAACGGTAAGTGTTTCAGCACGTTTTATAATTTATTTCTTACCTTCTATTTTATGTGTAAACTCTTATGCGCTCGCCACGCCTCTGGCTGTTACCGCATATTTGCCCAGGTTATTTATCACGCAATGTTCAGGCAATTTTGGTGGCATGGTATTTATTTAAAAAATCACTATTTTAATTACATTAAAGCATTATCATCGACACAAGAAGTTGGAATAACAGAATTTACAGATATTAATTAACAGCAATTTTTTTTCGTGTATTTACAAGAGAGTAGACAGATAATCAATAATGGTAGCAAGCGTACCGATCCGAGAAACCTTAGAATATTTGGACGAGTTCTTAAAACGAAATAACATTGATGATGTCAAAACTGCTAAATACAAAAGAAGCAAATTTCACTTTGCAGGAATCAAAATCGGTTTCAAATAGATGGCAGATATTATGAACTGTGCTCTTACATGTGCAGATACCGTGCACCGATTCTTGTTGCTGCTTTCGAGACGGTATATCGAACAATGCATTTCTCTCCAATACTGTACGCAACAGTTGAAGAAGAGACTTGGTTTTCCCTCTGAACATACCTTTAGCCAGTTATTTTCTTTTCTTTTTAATAGCTGTATTGCACACTTAGAAATCCTTTTGTCGGATTTGTAGTAAAATTTTCTTATGCAAATGTACACTGACCGACAAGCAGAATGACCGCTCATCCGAGCACCCGATCACAGTCTACAGCTCGGTGCTGATATATGCATATGTCCCCGCGGTAGACTGTGACAAGGTCCTCCGATAAGCGGTCATTCTACTTGTCGGCGAGTGTACAGAAAGAAAAGATACGGTGAATCCAAAAATGTCAAAGAAAACACAGAGTGTTATTTAAATAACCAAAGCTGTGTCCGTTTCCGGTTTAACAGCAAATGAAAAAAAAAACATTTGAAAGTTCCGTCAAATAGCACACATAGTCGTTTTTTCGTTTGTAAATTTCATTATAATAAAGTTATTGAGTGTTCTCTCCTTTTGTACAAAGTCAAATTTTAACTTCATCTTTGCTTGGAGAATAAATGCACTTTACCAAACTTTTATGTAATTACCAAACAAAAAGGATTGATAAAAACACACGATTTCTTTAGATTGTGGTTGTTACAATCATGTACAGTCCTTGACCATCGAATTAGGACCACCTGATTTTGGGATAAAATTTTAAATAACAGTTGGTAGTGTTGGTAATATTATTTAATTTGATATAACATACAAGCAATATCACGCATAATTTGAACACATATTTACTAATATTTGCTTGTTCCTCCTCTGTGTTTTATTATTTCCTCAATACTTTTGGGTATACTGCCAATGCAGACTTTTATTGTTTTTTTTTCAATTTCGTTGCTATTACACCACAGATCTTCAATATGCTGTTGTAATTCTTCATTTGTAGTTGAGTTTCGTGTACTGACGATGTTTTTCAAGACATTTCACACATTCTCAATTGGATTTATGTGAATTGCCTGGTCGAGGTAGTACACCCAGATTTTTAGATTCAAGGTACCGCATTATACTATTTGCCTTATGACACGGTGCACTGTCTTGCATGAAAGTATATGGTCCTTGAGTCGGATCCAATGAACCAATAGAAGGTAATAAATGGTTTTGTAAAACTTTTTTATATTGTTTTTGTTCCATTGTTCCGTTAACGAAATATAGTGGCCTCGGTCCTTCTGTTGTAATACACGACTAAACCATTAGATGTGGGGGATATTTATTAGATTTGATCGTACATGCTTCTTTATAACGCTCTGAAGGACGTTGGCGAACAAATTGGCTTCTCTCCGGTAACACTTCTAGCCGTGATTCCTCGCTATAAATAATCTAGGAAAAACTAAAAAATGTAGGTAATGAGGACCATTAAGCGAACTATGAGGATGAATTTGACCAAAAATACAGGTGATAAATGAAACTTACCTTTCCCCAATCTTCAACGATATATTTTTTATATTCTTTAGCCCGTTGAAATCTTGTTACTTTCATTTTAGATGTTAGTCCAGGCTTCTTTGCCGGACATCTGCATTTCAAGCCTGCTTCATGAAGACGTCTACGGTCTGTCCGGGCTGATATTTATATACCTTCTCCACTAAGAATTTTATGAACACCTTTGGTGGATAAAAAACGATGTTCTGTAGCCACTTTCACTATACAACGCTCAACTCTTACAGTTGTTTTGCGTTTGCCGGCACATTATGTTCTGCCACTACTTGTACTAGGAATATTCTCCTTAATTAATTTCGCGATTCTCAGAACAGTTTGATTTGATACACCGTCTTTTCGTGCAACTTCACGTTGAGAGAACTCTCCCGTCTCTAGAAGAGCAGAAATTCGTGCTTTTTTCTCTGTGACTATATCCTTATTCTTTCCCATTATGATTATATTATAATAATTGACCGCGAAAATAGACGCACACAAATAAAATTAAAACTCTTTGAAATATAAGTTGCTTGGTAAATCGGTAAAAATACTGTTTTTATTTATATTTGCAATGATACTAACGAACTAATAAAGGACACAATTCAAACTAAACCTTATTTTTATAACCAGCAATTATCTGTAGCCATAATGTATTAGGGTATTTCTCAAACAACAATTATATATTTTTTATATATTTTCAAAATTAAAATTATATTTAATGAATATTCTTATAAATTTAATATTTCTCAGTGGTCCTATTTCCATGGCCAAGCACTGTATTTAAGCCAATTTACTAAAATAACTACACACATCGTTTCAATAGTGTCTATTACTACAATCTATCCATTTTCAGGTGTCTCTGTCTAACCCACGCTAAAATAATTGCTTCCTCGGTTATTTTTCTATCCGATGGACGCGTACAACCCTCGAAAATTAAATTTTAACGATGGGCGATCCTCAATATTCTATATTTATGTACCAGGTGTTAAAACTATTACTCTTATCGCCGCCATCCATCTATATACATCGTATCGATAGAGCGACGGAGCGTGGCTGTACTATATGAGTTTATTGACAACTTACGATCTCATTTCAATCGAGGTTGGTGTGAAGGTGTGGTTCAGGGTGGAGTTCTCCATATGTTTGGTCGGACCAGTACGCCGGGACCCAGAACAGACTGCTACTCATTGCATTGCCGAGCTACCGCTGCCGGCTTATATATACATAAGTACAAATAGTAGAACCCCGTGAAAGTATCAGTTATTTGCATCTCGGACACCTACCTTGGCAACGTTAATAAATATTTTCCACCTGATCGTCGGGCGCTGCTCGTAAATACAAACACAATACTCGTGGGGTTTCCCCTTTTAAGTTGTGTGTGTGCGGATGTAGTTGCAATAAATAATTTTAAAAGTTATTACTTCGTTCTAAATAGGTATGTACCTACGTTAGGGCTAGCGTACATGCCACGGTCGAATCTGACCAGGGAGTATGATGGCCTACTAAGATCCATTGATATAGACACGATTTATTTTGTCGTGGGCATATTCTCCTAGGAAAAAGTACCCTAATAAATATGCTTCAGAATACCTTTTAGGGTTTTGGTTCCCCAAAATTAACGGTGACTAATGTATTACTTTACTATAAACTGCTTTAAAAGTTGCAAAGATAGCCATTTTAAAACAGTTTTTCCTCTTGCTTCACCTATACATCAACACAGTGTATTTCAGGTCCACTTCTTCATTACTTCTAACCCTTTTCACCAAAGTGGTTTCGCTTTAAAACCACTCTCTCCGCTACGAAGTGGTTTGCCTGCGTAACCACCGATGGAAAAGGTACATCATCCGCTATCTAGCGGACTTCTGTTGAATCCACTGATTAAATTTTAAGAATTACACTTTGCAAAGGTGACAAAAGTTGTATTTGTGTTGTGAGAGGTTATTTGTAAAATAATTATTCGTAAAAAGAAAACTAATTGCTACAGAAGCTGTTATTTTCGTTATTTACATACAAGTAAGTCCTATTGTCATAGTCATAATATAAGGTATCGATAAAAAAAATTGTGGATATACGACGGTCATTTAAATATAAACCAGAACTTTGTTCATTTGACTTGCGTAGTGACGTGAGCAGCGCGGCGCGCTGGGGAATCGCTTGCGGGAGAAAGCAGAGGGGATAGCCATGCACACGGCCGACACACTCACACATAATAAAGCTGTGTTACGATATTCCCGTTTACATTTAAATAACCCTCGTAAGTTTCAATCTATTCTTTTGTCGTTTCATTGGGTTACCACTTTGCCTATAGTATATAAACTATAACAGTCCATACATAGGTTTATTTTCTGTATAGATGTCATTTGGGAAAATGGCTATAAATCCAAATACTTTATCATCTTCACGGGCATGTGACATACTTAATGACCTGCCATCATATAAGAAGATGTTGCAACGAAATAAGAAGATACTAATGAATAGAGCGGGCCAAATTGCGCCATCCAACAGAATCGGAATCAGGCGCAACGGCCGCTTATTGTAAATAGCGTATATGTGAGTCACAGCAGATATGTGATATTTCGAAATTAATACACAAGAGTAAAAAAATAAAAGCTGACGCAATAATAATGTTTAGTAATTAGAGCGGATATATATATATGTACACGCTGAGGTGTTTTTATTTTCATTATGATTTTTTATTTGATTGAAAACGGTATGCGTTGTAAATGGGATGTAATAAGGAAATAACTGAGAAACTGAACGCTTTTTTTATTCTGTTGTACTTAATAATGTAACTGTAAATGAAGATATAATAAATAAATTCTATCCTTCTTAATAATGCGGATAGGCTTGTTTAAAAAGTTGCACCATCAGATAAGTTTCCACATTTGCCTCGGTGATGGATGTTCGCCGAGATGAAAAAATGTTCTTATATTTCGAAAACGACCGTTCCACGTCTACCGAAGTAAGACAGGCGTAATTAAAATAATCTTTAGACTTAGTCAAGGAATCTGCAGATGCCCCATCGCACATTTGTCTTAATCTCGTGTAGTCCGGATTCTTTTTTAAAACACTATCGAACTTAGCTAAAACTCGTCCACTTGTTGCATCGTTTATACTGTGTAACAATGTACTAACTTCGTCCACGACTTGCACTGATTCTACCAACGACAATCCAGAATTTTGCAAATTTTCTATCGCGTCTACTAACCCTTTGTAATTGTTGCTAATATTCTTTAGATGTGTTTTCAACAGAAATATCGAGAAATCCCTTCTGGCTCATCCTAATAGCTCTAGCTTCGGCAGGGACGAATTGCAAAATAACGGATTTGACTTCTTGAAAATGTTCATTATAATAAAAAGCGGCTTTTAACCACGTTCCCCAACGCGTAAGAATGGGCTGTGGTGGTTCTCGAATACCAGGGCATAAGCTGTGGAATGCCCTAGTCATCTTAGGACTTTTGGGAAACACTTTTTTTGTGTTTGCTATTAATGCATCCACCTCCGGGTAACACTCTCGAATAGTTTGTGCCACAAGATGTAAAGCATGGACTTTACACGTAACATGTAAAAGTCCTTCACACTTTTCTTTAAGGGAACGGCCTACACTACACATTGTTGCTGCACCATCGCTCATGAACAACAACAGTTGACTGGTTGACACTTGAAATTTTTGTAACGTTTCGAGAACTACGGCCGTAATTACTTTACTAGTACACTGTTTTAATCTTCTGCTGGCTAATAGAATTGCAAAATTTGGTTTAATAGGATCTAATACGCGCACTATTATATTCAAAATAGAATTTTTTTTGCAATCTGTCGTCTCATCAAGACATAGCCACAGCTGTTTATCTTTTAATTCGGCTTTAATTCGATTTTCAATGTCCTCACGTATTCGTGGAATATCTCTCCGTAACGCTGTCCGAGATGGTAGTATCCACTCGGTATTGTATGTACCCCAGAATTTTCGAAATGCTTTTTTATCAAGTATACGAAGTGGTAGACCACATACCATAAACGTTAAAAGCAATTCTAATTGAAATTGACGTTGTGACACACCATTTCTTTTATTTCTGTGGTGTGCGCTATTTATATGTCTTTCACAATCACGTTTGCTCCAGCACAGTAGTTTCTTTTTATAAACTTTACAGAAAATTGTACTCCCATTGTAGTGTAAATCCACAAATTCACTAAGAAATTTATTAACTTTCGTAGGTAATGGCCGTTTATTTTTAATAGTTACGTTAGACATAATCACTAAAGCGAGCACACCGACGCTTGTTTCTAGTATGCCACTAAGTGGTGCAAACGTAACATCTGCAGACTCGTCATTTGTTGATGAATAGAGCGCGTCATCCGTAAATGAATAAGCGCGCTGTTAGTTCGTAGCCGTCGATGAATGAACTTTTTTTTTGTAGTGGCCCACTGTGAACAACGCCCTATTTATCAACGAACACCCAAACTGCAGGTGTATATTTGCGCGTCTTCACGACGTAATAGACAGTGGTTTTGGTCCTCGTCCTAATAATTACATATTTAAATTACCTATGTTTACATACATATATGCGCCCGGCAGCCTGATTGCGAACCTGGCGCGTGGCGCTCTTGGCCCGCTCTACTAATGAAGTAGAAATTGTGAATCTGATGGTGGCCTCGATTCAGAAGACAATTTACCCCTTATCATTTTCATAAATAACAAATGGAAGAAAGCTCCTTTCACACCAGTAGTGAGACAATTCAGTCAAGATGTGGATCCTCAGATTACCAATAATTTGGAACGTCCAGTAGAATTTTTCATGTAGCTTTGTGACGATGATCTGGTCAACCACACAGTATTCCACACAAATTTGTGTGCTACTCAGGTAGGAAAAAGTGTCAGCCCACCAATAAAGATGAAACGTTAGTTTTTTATTTGCACAAATATCCTGATGGGTCTCAAACAACTTCCCAGTTATCGAGATCACTGGTCTTCAAGACCACAACTTCGAGAGGAATACAATTCCTTATTGATAAATGTAAATAGATTTGGTTTCCTTTTATCACATATGCATTTCAACAACAATACCATAGTGCAATCAAAAAACGACAAATCTTTTGATACACTGTACAAGATCTGTCGACTGCTGGACAAGTTGCCAGAAAATGTGAAAAAAGTCTACAAACCCATCAAAAAGCAAGCCATTGATGAAAATATGGTGAAATTCAAAGGAAGAATTGGATTCAAACAGTACATGCTACAAAAACCGATAAAACGGGGCTATAATATATGGACCAGAGCTGACAAGGAGGGTTACACATTTGATTTTCATATATACAGAGGGAATACGGGAGATGAAGTTGAAAAAAAGTTGGGGTTACAGATTGTAAAGAACCTGCCAGATTTACAGAATGACAAAATTTTACAAAGAGGTGAATCAGATTGATCTGCAAGAGAATATAGAATCTCACGTATCAAATGGAAGGATAAGCATGCTGTACAACTTCTTTCGACAATCCATTCACCTGACAGTGTCGTAAAAGTTCACCGTATAGAAAAAGGTGGAAGCAGACCGAAAATTTCAAGTCCAGAGATGGAATACTCCCTGAAACTTAATATAAACGTAACATGAGCTATGTATACAAATTTGATCAACTGCGATCATTTTACGCTATCAATAGAAAAAGCAAAAAATTGTATCATCGATTAATATGTCATTTCATAGATTAGTGTATCGTCAATGCTTACATTCTTCACAAACTATTTTTACCAACTAAAAAGATATCACTAAAAGAATTTAGGTATGAAGTTATCATGATTTGCTGGCTTGCAGATCTAAAAAGAGGGCAACAAGCAACGGAGTTAACAGTGGTCCAACTACGATACGATTCAAGAGTAATGTTCCATACAAAACGCGTGCGTCGGAAGCTCTCCATATGCCACAGCGCACATCTTCAAAGCGATGTGCCCATTACTGTAAGAAAGCTTAGGTTCACAGAACTAAATGGATGTCCATTATGTTTATCAAAAGAAAAAACAATTGTGTTCAATTGCTTCATAAAAAATAGATTATGTGCACTAAGTTCATGTACCGGTAAAGTGGCTTCACAGTTAAACCACCAGAAATTTTTATTTTTTGCCAAAATTAGAAATGTTTTTTTCTTCTTTTGCAAATCCATTTGTATTTTATTTAAAATATATGAATCCTTGAAGGCTTTTCAGTTTTCTATTTTTCTGTGTCTGCTACGGAATACCATAAACTTTTCTTTTTCTAAATACATTCATTAAAAATAAACTATAAAATTCCACTTAGGCATGCTATTCGAAATGAACACTATATTCCTTCATACAAACTTATATTTTATTGAACATCTCCGGAGTATTATTTTGTGTAATGTCCACGTGGTGTATTGCCTTAAGAAATTCGGCCAAGAAGCTTTTCATAAACATTTCTATTTAGCTAAATTGAGTTTTAGTGTACATATTATGTAAATTCAATCATTACGAAACTTGTGAACGATGTATTTTCTTAAATTGTTTTGCTTGTACGCGTCACGCACAAGGTCGCAATGCAACGTCACTAACAAAAAGTTCAACGTCACTTCAAATACAGGTATATAAACCGTCCAAAATGCAAAATGCAACGGCCACTAGCTAGGCAGAAGGAACCCTTCTGAGTGGCGCATTTTAAAGCTAGCTTTTGCAATAGCCGACGGAGAATCACCCACGCTACGTATTCAGACGGCCTTTGCCGACTTTTGCGAAGTTTGGATGAGAAAACAGTCAATGTTCCAAATCGAGCGGCCTTAGGCTGGCTTTTGTGAAACACTGATATCCGAAACGCATATAAGTCCGTATCCCTTGTTACCGTAACCGAAACGTTGAGATCCGTAAAGAGTAACTTACTTTCCTTTGATAATTTTAGATAAAATCAGAATATCCGTTTATCCATTGCACAAAGTCCGGATTTGAAGGTAGAGTAATTTTTCGCAATTGTAATCACCGAAGAATTTAAGTCAGTTGTATTTCACTTTTAATGCAAACACCGTAACTAGACTTAGTTTATTTTTTTGAACCGAAATCCTTGTATATTTTGATTATTTTATCGCAATCTCCGAAAGATGGCACCATTCCTTGTAACGATGTCCGACTTGGTAATTTGCAGTCCGAATATTTATTCCAAAAGAAGACATATGCTTTCTTGTCTAGTAAATTAAACGGTAGATTACATGCAATAAAGGTAACACATAAATTAAATTTAAATTTGTCATAGTGTAGTGTGCAATTTTTTTTTAAGAATACTGTTTACTATTTACGTGACGTAGGCAATCCCTTTTGGACCAACACATTAAAGGGATATTACAAACTACATATTGAATTTTAGCGCCATCATAATTTAGGTCAGGCATTTCTGCTATAAATTCTGTAACTTTGTCCAACATTGGTCGTTTTCGCGGCGTAAGCAACATTTTTAAAACAAACGTAGAACTACGAAATAGTATTTACGGCAGCGTACATGTATACACAACAGATTTGGTTGAAACTCGCAGTTATCCTGAGGGTTGTATCAAACCTCCGCCACTGCCCGTTGGCGTTAGTGAGGAACTCTAGTTATTACTGACTGACCAGCTAACCAACGCTGCAATTGATCAACTTCGTCACGAGCATACACAGCACAAAACAGTTTAACATCATCCACATTCACCAAAACAGAACAGGTAAGAGATCATTTATAAATGAGAGGGCCAATGTTTGATTTTTGCGGAACACCACTTGTGGACACAAAATTAAATTACTCAAAACCGTTATAAAGAACATAGTTTGATCGGCGTATTAAATATGGTCCTATTAATCAGCGTAACCCGGGAGAAAGACCAAAAGAATCTAGTGTATGTAAAAGAAGTCAGTATATACGGTATCCATCTATCCTTGATTATCCAAGATTTCACTATGTATTGTTAAAAACATAAGAACTTAATTTTTCCTAATGAACCTTTAATATATGGCATTGTGACATTTATTTTTTGTTATTTTTATTTTCGATTTTCATCAAACACGATAAATCCCAGCTTTTAAAAAGAAAGTGAAAAACTGTCTAAAATAACGAAGTTAATTAAATATCAACTGACGCAACAGAGCCTTACGATAGCGGAATTGTAATAGTTTCGGACCTCGTCTATATCGCTAAACTAGATTACGAACACATGGACCCATAAAACGATCTCTCACACACAAGTCAAACGCTTCGCTGCTGGACTGCTCATTACCGCTCATCTGTCATTCTAGAACGGTATTGAACCGAGGGATACGCCATCAGAATCCTCCTCCCAATCAATGACACTCACGGATCATACTATTCACATAACTGCTTATTAGAGAGCGGTTATCCCGCTGTTCTATTCAACATAACATGTGAAATTTTCTAACCCAAAGAAACACGCACATTTCTCCCAGCGGATTACGCATTCGTGATAGAAATTCCTTTTTTTCACGTTGTATTTATTACTCACGAATGGAAACGCGGTATAATTACAATCAAAGCTGTAAATGGATTAATTTCATCTGACGTTCAAGCGGTACGAAACTTAATTGGGAGTTAGAAACGTATCTAATTAATTTATAGAAATAATTATACGGTAGTTGAAGAATAGCTTTCAGCGGAATAAAAATGGTATTTTGTCGGGCATCGGACTCGTTGTGTTGTGTAACAAAGATGTAAATGAAGAAAATAACTGACAGTTCATTCATAGAAGTGGGTAACGGAATACAGGAATAGAATTAAATGGTATTGAATACACTATTTAAAATTGAATAGCCCCAACATCATTATACGCACGTAATGAAAGAGAGGATTTAAGATCTAAGCAACGGCAAGAAAAGTCAATATGAAATGAATGCTCTTTTGTATAGGTGTTATTATTGTTATTGATATGTCCTACGAGAAACCTTGTTGCTGAATATTTTTCAATGCAAATGAATTTACAATAACAAGGGTTCTTCGGGTTATTAATAGAGCGAGGTAATCGTCTCTGCGATACATAGGCGTTTGACCGTAGTAGCGGGCTGTGTGTAAAAATCTCCCTTAGTCAGCGTCCACTTGTTTATGTCTCGTTCAGTTTAGGAAACGAGAGCGTGCGTTGTGTTTTGTGTTACGTGTTATTCGTCATAAATATATAATTATTAATTTAAAATGTGTAATGTGAACAAGATTAAAAAACGACCCTTTGCTGGCACAGTAAATAGGTTTATCTGTGAGTTGCCGGATTAGTTCTACGATGATGTTAAAATAGTTTGTAAAGTGTGCGAGAAATATTTGATGTGCTGGGACAAGGGGGACTGTAACAAACATCTAAATATCGAAGAACACAGGAAAAGAAAAAAGGGCGTGCTGACGAGAACTATCCTTGTTTTCGATTTACTTGTCATGATGATAACCTGTAATGTCACTTCGCTTACACGAAAAGGAACCGTTTCAGAACTCTTGGTATAAGTACAACACCGAGTTGAAGTTGCCAATTACGAAAACGGCATATAAGCCATATTCTATTCTCAATGTGCACTTGCTAGCAAAAGACTGGAAAAGTATACTGGCGCAGCAATTGTGAGGGTGATACTTAGTACATTAGAAAACTTTCAAGTCTCACCACGTCAAATGTTGATGTTTATGAGCGATGGTGCCGTGACAATGCGTTCGGTAGGCCGGTCTCTTCTTGAACACGGTTGCAAGTGTTGACATGTTACGTGTAAAGTGTATGCTTTACATCCTGTGGCAGAAACTATTCGATAATGCTCATCCGAGGTAGATGCATTAAAAGTAAACACAAAAAGTGTTTCTCAAATCTCCAAAACGTCTTCGATCATTTCACGCACAGTGTCCTGGTATTCGTGAACCACCACAGCCGATTCTTACACGTTGGGGAACATGGTTGCAGGCAGCTCTTCATTATGCTGAATATTTCAAACAAGTAAAAGCTATTATTCTACAATTCAGTCCTGCCGGAGCTGCAGCTATTAAGGAGAGCCAGATAAAATTTCAAGATATTTCCGTTGAAACAGAGTTACAAACTATTCGTAACAATTATAAAGGATTACATGACGCAATAGAACAATTACAAAATAGAGCATTGTCGTTAGTGGTAGAGTCACTACAAATAGTGGACGAAGTACATACACTATTCAATTCTTACACTAATTTCGTGCTACCCTATGGGAACACAGCTTTATGCCGCGTTCACGTATTAATATCAGAATTTGACAACTGACACCAATGATTTGTCTAATCTAAATTTATCTGTTCATATAAACAATTTATTTTGTAATGGAGGGAATTACACAGAATGGTGAGTTTATCAGCAATTTCTGTAGTAGTCATAAATAACATAAATTCAAAAGCAAAAGTAGAAAGTATTAATGCAGCGTCGTGGTAGCGTCAAAGTTTGTCGTGTTTGACGTGTGTATAGTTTCGCATTACACGAATTTTGCACTTATATGAACGCCACTTAAGAATTTATACAAAACACCAAACTATTCTCAAACTAGGTGTACGCGTGTTAAAAAATCAGAAACGAATTTACAATCGATCAAAAACTGATTTTGCGAACAAAGCTAATTTAACACGTGTTTGAAGTGGAACGAAAATAATATAAAAACCAGGTTACTTGGTTTTCCTGTTAATAAATACGGAAATTTCCATTAAAATAAATTTCTAATTATAAAAATGGGACCAACATAGTGGAAGAGAGTGGTGTTTATTTAATCAGCTGTTCCGCTTGCAATGTCATGAACATAGGCCGAACTGGTAGACATTTAGCACTTGGGTGGTAAAAGGGGTATAACTAAAAAAAAGCAAAAAGTGTCGTGGATAACTTGACTCTTCCACGACACCTATAAAGTCATCCTGCACCTTTGAGAAAAGGGTTAAATATCCAGAGCAGGCAATTTCCTGTAGTGGGTATATAAACAGAGGGTTTATATACATTAGCTTCGTTCAAAGATTTTAAGATTTGAAAAGTAACTAACCTTTAAATTTTTGAACGAAGCCAATGTATATAAACCCACTACAGGAAACTGCCTGCTCTGGATATTTAACCCTTTTCTCTTCTAATAAAGACTTTGAATACACAAACGAACACTTATATTGGGATTGGATTTAAGACACACTTTGATTCAACCAAGGCCGAATAAAGATTGATGGAAAATTATGGCGTAGTTCATCTTTCTTTTTTTTTAACTCGCGAATGACCGGCGATTGTTTTATTTCACAGCCAATTTTGATAATTTAACCCAAATAGTAACTTTTCGATGACTTTCGATCAAATGACATTATTTCTGCAAACCACACGAGAACGAATGCAGTGACTTAACCAGGAGGTTGTATATTGATGTTTCTGTGATCCAAACTGTCACCAACAAGCTTTAAACGAGAAAATCCACTGCTAACAGAAACCTTTCAGATAAAGATTTAATTGATGAAATATTATTTGCTGTACTTTGCAATTTATGCTGTTGCTTATTCCAAACGATTTTTACATTAATTTGGACGAAATAAGTGAATAGAAAAATTAACAAACGAGTCCATGCTACCCCACACTCGTCATTATCTGGACTTATAATTAAATTATAATGTCCTCGCTCCAAAGATGGTTGGCTGAGGGGGAATGATAATGAAGAAATTTCCAATTTTCCCCGCAAGAGGGATATTTAGTTACCAACGAGTGGCCAGCCTGACATTTAGTCAGTACCGAAGTGACAACTGAGAGAAGTTGTTGTTGTCGTAGATACAACGTTGAACATAACAATACATAAGCGTACAATTACGAAACAAGTTACGACAGCCTACATATACACAGAACTACTCGCATACAGCATCGATTTAGTACTGAGGATGTGAACGCGTGAAATAAATAATCGCCGACTCCATACCACATATCTACTACACTGACTGTTACCGCTGTTTGCCCAGACTAGGAATAACATTGACCAATATAGAAAAGCGCTGCGTAAGGGTTGTTAACGGTTTTGATTTCGCTGCTTATGCCGCCCCCTGACTCTCTGCATCATAGTACGGCACGACCGTCTTTGTATGGAAGTGCACATTAGACAAATGTAATTTTTGGTATCTAAATTTAGCATAAAAGGACGTGTTTTTTTTGCCGTGTACATTTTTTTCTGTGTGACTCAGATTTTAAATGCTTTGAAAATATGCTCCACGGTATTGTTCATTAGCTAACGTTATTAATTTAAATTAAAGCAACTAATTGATTCCTACTGTCAAGTTATTATGTATTGCATGCCAATATCTACGATATAGATCTGCGAAAGAGAATCACATCCGCATGGTAAATGGAATCGGTATTTGCGTACCGTATTTTTGTTTAGTTTAATAAACAAATATAAAAGAACTGTGATACGGGTGGTAATAACAGCTTTTATTCCACCTACATACTGCAAGTAACATTTATAAGAGCTCACGTAATACTAATCCGTATATTCCAGAGTAGAAATAAAAGTATTTCCATTGAAATTATTGTCTTCCGCCGATCAGAAGCTGATTGACCGATAAAATAGTACAAAGGCTATATTCAATACGCAGCGGCGACGGTAAGAGTGATCAAGATACGTCCTAAAATATATTACACAATTCGTTCGAAACAAAAGCGAGCGGAAAATGATAAAAATAACGCCCGCCGAAGACCGTAATCTTATGCATTAAGATAACTGTATTGTTCGCAACGCGTCGGTCAATGAGGAGATCTATATTCGCGATAATTTTTAAGCGGAGTATACGAAGAACCGGCGTTACGTATTTCGTTAATAACAATGATTAGAGGAATGCAAAACAAACGGACCCGTATCGCGGGAAGCGATGTCGAATTATTCAAGTCATGCTAATGTCGATATATCGGGAATTTCATCTTGGCACGGGAGAGTTTCTCGTGCCGGAGTTGTTTCGTATATCTCGAACGTACTCATGCACGCTTACCCGAAGCGAATTTTTAATTCACGGCGCAGAACATGCCCGCGCCGCACACGGTTCTTTGAATGCGATTTTGGGACATCTGATATGCCTAACAGGCCAAAAATTAATAAACGATAGATGTATTGTGAAATATAAAGAGAATGCATTCACAAATTGAGTTATCCAGCACTTTTTTACATTCCGTAAAATAATCGCAGGAAAATTAATCATTGTATCATCCTGGATTTTAAACCATTTCTAATCGTGCTGGCAGGCCCAATTATACACGAAACGAAAGAGCACACTTTTGTCTATTAGCGCAGCTGAAAACAATTAAGTTGTATTTGATTTTATTCAGTTATGGCGAACCTTCTCCACGGGGGCAAGTTTTATGATGTTGCACCGCAGACATAGTCCTGCTAGCAGTACCGTGCCATAAGGAGAGCCAAACCGTATGTAGTCTTTCTGGAAGGACAAAGTATTGTACAATCTACCATTAAATATGTATATGCTAGATGACATCGAAATTGCAATACCAAGAAGGAGTGCGAATTTTGTAACCAAACTTGGCAGAAACCCATAACTATCCAAAGGTAATAATTGGTTACAATTTTGTTGCGATAGATCAAGTGGTCATAGCATATCTGACACTTCATGCAGTCTTTTCTGACATTAACGTCATGTGTATTTCTTGCGAATTTTCAGTGTTTTCTCTTGTTATACATTTATTTAACGTGTTTTGAGGGTTTGATAATGGCCAGAGTGGGGCTACGTGGAAATTGCCGCCAGTCGAGCGAATGCGACAGTGGTCGAATTGTTAGCTTGGGCGAAAATGATTTTTCGTTCAGGGAAATTGCAAATCGCCTTAATCGGAACCAATCCACCATCATGCGCTGTTATCACTCATGGACTGGCGATGCCCAGGAAAGTCGCCGAAAAGGAACCAGGGGCCGAAGAAGAACTAATGAGGCGCAGCACAACCACCTTCGCCTAATGGCACTAAGAGATCGATTCTACAGTACCAGATCAATTGCTAGGTAATGACTTTCAACTTGCAATCTTATCGACCACATCTTGTGTTACCACTTACGGCTCAACACCAACAGCAACATTTGGAGTGGTGTAGGTTCCGAATGCACTGAAATATAGCTGCATGGGGGTCAGACTAAGACGTACGGGGAACTTGGCGATACTCAATTTTCTATTGAAAGGCGTGTGTGAGTTCATGTCAGACCAACTGACAACTGAAAAATATTTCCCATTCCTTCGGATTCACCCTGTATGTTTCTAAAGGATAACAACTGACTTCACTGTGAAATGTGTCACGAACAAGTAGTGTAAATAGTACAAATATGCATCAACTTTGTATCGTTATTGTAGGAGAAGATGGCCTCTGGCTGTGACAATTTCCCGGACGATAAGTTCCAACTGAAAGCCTGGAAAGACAGAAAAGAACCGCACAAATATTAATTTGCTTTTACTTAATTGTACTGTAACCAATTAACTTGTAGAAGAATCCTTATATTCAATTGGCAAGATCCGTATTTTTCGGTTTTGTGAAAGTCTTAAAAGAAAATAAATATTTTGCCGTAATTGCAAAATTTTAGATTACAATTGACCATTTAAAGAAATGCTGTAAACCGTATTGACTACACGCAGAGAAACGTTTCCTTACATCAAGACTGTCCGCCTCAATTGAAGGAAATTATTGTTTCAATTATCCGCAATACAATTACTGTTTTAAATTTAAAAAAATATTTTCTTGGCGTTTCTTTTCTCCACTTAAGAAAAGTATATACATACTTGTAATAAAATAATTGCATTTTTTTGATTAAGACATTTGTTAACTTTATTCAAGAAAATCTTGCAGAAAATTTGAAGAAAGCGATAATTAGTACAGTGCGACCTCGATAATCCGGACTAATTAAAACCGCGGTGATCCTAATACTGAAACAGGACAATTTTTTTATTGAAAAGTGAAACATTTAAGACAAAACAACTAGAAAATAGTACACAAACAAAAAAATATGTAAAACAGAAGCATGCTTATTAAATTTTATATTATTTTGTAATTTTTGTTTGCTTAATCTTTTTCTGGTTCATTATAGAAGCCGTTTCCTTTAATCTTTGAAGTACAAGAACATCATGTAGTGGGATATTACTTTCTTCTACCCACTTTATGCACACATTGAAACTTTTAACTGCCTCATCATTCTTAACAGTCTGGTTTGTATTATTTAACTCTGAACCTTCACTGTCACTACTATCATGGTGTTCATCTGTAGCGTCTATGTCTTCCAGTTGTAACAAATCTTCATCATTTTCAAGCTAGTTGCATGTTTCCGCGTTCGTGATATCTTGGTCAGTGAGAACATTGAGCATATCCGAAACATCTGTTATCTCTTCAGCCAAGGAAAGCCGCAATTCACTCACAGGAATTAGATCTTCAGTATCATATTCAGTGTCTGGGTCGTTATTTGCTACATGAGCCATAATTTTGTGCCAGCACTTCTGCAAAACTTCGAGGGAGACTTTTTCCCAAGCATGGTATAGTAGGCATACAGCGTCCCTCAAGTTCATGGTTTTTAATAACTCAACAACGTTCTCTTCGTTATTAGATAAAATCTGGGCTAAAAGACTTTTCCGATAAAATAATTTGGTCAGTCTGATGGCATTTTGATCTAGAAGTTGCAAAGTGCTGTACAATTAGGTGGAAGAAATAATGTTGTAAATTGTCCATCCTCACTGGTCAATTCTTCTATAGTTCCATGGCTCGAGGAGTTATCGACGATTAACAGGGCTCTTTCAGTTAAATTAAGACTTCTTAAATGACTTATAACTTGACGAATAAATGAACAGTGAAACCTAAAAAAATTGCCGTAGTCATCCATGCATTGACAGATAATTTGTATTCAAAAGATATGTTCACATTTTTAAATGCCCTTGGATTTTTTGCCTTTCCTATCACCAACAGTTTTAATTTTTGTGAATCATCAGTAGAGTAACCTAAACTTGCGGACTCGCATAGGTTCGGTATTACGGGTTAATATAAGAATACGAAAAATTCATAAATAAACTAAACCGGTAGAGAAGCAGGCATGTAGTGTCGACCTTGAATATAAATCATGTTAAACTGCGCTGAGAGAGATTTCGTTTTAGTACCGGTTGAGCTGTTGCAGAGATTAGTCGAACGGTCAAGGTTATGTACTTACGTGTCGCTTTTGAAAATATAGCTGGTGTTTTTTGTGTGTTGTAGTATTATACCAAGTACATAATTAGTGTATCGTTTCATATAGAACTAATATTTACATACCTAAGAAAACAATGCCTCGCAATAGATTTGCTACTAATGTACATAAGTATGTGTCACTTTTTCCCCATTTAAAATATGACGGTAGTGCAGTTTTTTGCTTAATATGCAATGTTCGTTTGGCTGCATTGGACAGAACTGATTGCCAGAGGCATGTCAATGGTATTAAGCATATGAGAAATGCAAGAACTGAAATACCTTATACACTATTCCTCATACATTTATTAATTATGTTTACCTCTTGTAATCTTCCGTTGTCGTTGGTGAGAAAAGCAGCTTTTAAAACGTTTTGGCGACAATACGTTCCAAAGTACCCATTACCCTCACAAACACAATTACAGAATCATTTGCCGCGAATGAAAGAGATGCTAGAAAATGTGTGTAAACGTGATTTGTGTCCCAAAAAAATATGGATTGCCGTGGATGAGACGACCAATATAAAGAAAAACAGTATTGTGAATGTAATAGCTCGCGTTTTATCTAGCGAGAACACAGCATCTCGATATTTGTTAGCTTGCAAACGTGTTCAACAATGTACCGCGGAAAATATTCAGAAAGTGATAATGAACGCTTTGAAAAAATTTAAAATTGCCCAAGATCAAGTTGTGATGATTGTGACAGATAGTGCAGCAACGATGTTAAGTGTTGGGCGATCCTTAAAACATATATTTCCTAACTTAATACATATAACCTGCGTGCTGCATGCTTTGCATTTAGTTGGTGAAGTTGTTCGACAACATTACGGAAACGTTGATCGGATGATTGGAAGTACTAAAGCAGTGTTTCGTAAATCTCCTAAACGTTTAAAAGAATTTCGTAAATTTTGTCCAGGTATTCCAGAACCTCCTGAACCAATTTTAACGCGATGGGGTACTTGGCTAACAGCAGCTTTTTACTATTTGATCCATTTTCAACAAATTCAATCAGTTATAATGCAATTTAATCGGAATGAATCCAAAGAAATTAGAGAAAGTCAAAGAGAATTTCAAATTCCTCAACTTTTAGAAGATTTAACAACAATATGTACCAATTATACAGTATTACTAGATGCCATCAGAAAACTACAATGTACTGAATTGTCATTGCAGGAACCATTAAACATAGTGGAGAGTGTAAAAAATATTTTACACACGTTAAATGATACATCAGGATTATGCGCTAGTCAAAAGTTGGCAGATGTTTTAAGGAAAAAATCCCGATTTTAATACTTTAGAGGCCGTTTATAATAAGTGTAAGAATAGTGAACTTTTAAGTGATTTTGAAAAACAGTTTCTACATGCAAATGTTACTTCCTTAGATGTGGAGAGATCGTTTTCTATGTATAAGAATATTTTTTCTTGTCGACGCACAAGGTTTAAAGAAGTAACTGTGGAAACATACGCAATGATGCAAGTTTACGGTAGTTCACATCCTGATGCCTCTAATTTGTTGAATAATTAGCAAGTAAGTTTATTTATGAATTTTTCGTATTCTTATATTAACCCGTAATACCGGCGCCTATGCGAGTCCGCAAGTTTTGGTTTCTCTAATCATCAGCATTGCAACATGCTAAAAATGTAACGCGTTCTTTGTATATTTTTTGACCTTCGCCTAATTTCTCAATAGAACTTTGTGAGATCTGGATCATTTTTTCATTCTTACCATTAGTATGAATATTTTCTTGATATTCTTTATGTTCTAACCCTAAGAAAATATGTATTTAATACAAGTAAAGTTTTAAGAAAATTATTTTCTTGTGTTATACATTTCTACAGTCTCGAAATAAAAATATTTTCTTGAATAAAGACTGATTTTTGCAAGGAAATCTATTTTCTTGATGCAAAAAACCATTTCTCTGCATGTATAGAAAAGATGTTACAAAAAAATCTTTTCTGTCAGACTACGTAAGTATAATTCATGTTTGTTATTGAAGACAATGGGTTGAGTTGAAAGCACAAATGTGGCAACTTAAGTTTTGACGTTTTACTCTAAGTGTGGTCGTTCGTTTTATTATGACGTAATTTGCATTCGTAACTAATGCCGTAGGGCGGCAATAAACTGCTAGACGACATCGGTATAGTAAAACATTTTCGCTAGCGTAAAACTTTCAATATATTAAAACACGTGTAATGCTACTACCATTAGACGTTATTTGTCCGCCGCAGAAAATCCGATTATAAAGTAGATTCGTGTTTATTGAGGGTAATAACGGAATGTATTTATTGCTTGGTCATGAAGGAAGGAACTTGAAACTCCTTCAGCGGTACGTAAGCACTGACCGTATCGAAGAGAAGTACCCTCGGGGTACTTAGCAAAGTATTTACTGCGGCCATTATCAGATTCTAAGAGGCGCTTTCGTTTCAACTATTAACCAATTCCAGTATTTACGTGGGTTTAATTACGAATCACCGGTGTGTTTTGGTCTGTTCGTGTACCGCCAAAGTACACCTACCAAACAACAAACAACATACATATATATATAGGTAGATATAAGCGCTCACTTCATACCATTCGCCACTCACACACAGTGGTCTCCTTGCTTCCGTTGGTAATTTTGATGTATGATTAACGTTTCTAAATTACAACCTTTAAAGTGAAATATTACCACTTTAAGTTAGTAATAAGTCAATCGATACACTATTACGCCGTTATCCATTAATACGTATCTGAATATATACTTTAAGTGCTTTATTCTTTTTTTTTGGGGCAAATAACGAAGGTTTGTGCTACTAAAACTATAATTTAAAATTACACAACGACAATTAAAGCGGAGAAAATTCCTTGCAGCTGAAATATCGTCGATAAATTAATTTATGTGCCAACTAAACGCCATACAATCTATGTATATGCATATAAATAGATAGATATTAAAAAGCTAACGAGCGCTTTGTGAATTGTGAAATGTTTTGTCGGAGGGTATAAATTTCAACGAATTGCCCTCGTTACATCGAAGTTAATCTAGTATGTTGTACGTATGTGTTTGCAAAAACACGGGGTGAATTGTAAAAATGTGAATATTTATGAACTATGGAGGAGAGAAATATGTAAATGTTGTCTATTCGTTCGTATTGTTGAATACACATAAATATTAAACAAAAACAAAGAATTTATGAAACGATAAAGTTTCACATTTTTGCAAATAACTTTACAGAGCTTGTGTTTCTTATTACCAAGACATTTAAAGTGGTTTAATTGTTCTTCGGCTAACTACTTTATAAACAAATTTGAAACTGACTTTAAAACTTTATATTTTCCTCAGCTTTGTAGCAGATACTTTAATGACATATTTTGCATCTTCGACTTTTGCATTTAGAACAACAAAATTCAAAATATCTTTTCTATCTTATTGAATATATGAAAATTTACCCATGGAAAGGAAACAGACAACAGAATTCCTTTTCTCGATATGTTAGCAATAAGGAGTAAGTTGAAAAATGGAAAACCAAAAAACCTATTAGTAAATAATAGACTCACCTTACAAGATTCATCACTAGTGCAACATAAACGTTGGGCAATTAACTTTTTGGTACATCGTTTCCCTAATCTCCCTTTAACTAAAGACAGGTATTAAAATGAACTTAAGGGAGTTATCAAGATTGCAACCGTTAACGAAAATCCTGAAGATGTAGTCTCTCTTTTGCTCTACAAACTTGAGAGATATGAGAACAATAGTATAACGCGTGATCTTTTTCTGGACTTTTTCGAAAACTTTAACATTCGCGAAATGCTAAGAAACAGTTCTATTTATTATTCTCTGAATGAATCTTTCTTTATATTTGTGTAAAAGATGAAAATCGCTTAAAATAATCTATATTAGCGACCTTAGCAATATAGATGAAGGTAGTGGCGCATCCAGCTCATAGATGTCGCCAAGGGGAACAATTTAGAATGTCTAAATAACCAATCACTACGTGGGTATTAATTAGTTATGTTGATTGCGGTCTTAGTAATTTAAAAGCGAATTTGCGGCGGCGTCGAGCACAGCATCCATCAACAATCTACCGGAAATAATAAAAGTACACAATCTTATTATTTACAAATTTTAAATCAAAAGTAATTATTACAATTAGCGAATAAAGTGACAAGTGAGAGAAATCATCAAGAAAAATAAAATAAGATAAACTTTGTTACGAGATGTAACGACATGTGTCGGGTTATGGGAGTTAAATTATCAAATATTTACAACGGAAGAAACGGTACGGGTCAAAATACGGACATAAACAATTTTAACAGCGGTGGCGCCTATCAAACAGCTGAAGGCTGTTAGAACGGAAACGGTAAGAAATATTCCACAGTTGCCTGTACAGCCGACTGCCTATGGGATACTTCACGGGCTTCGATAAATATTCTACGGTTGGCTGCATAGTCACCGACTACCCACAGGATAATTCCCAGACTCTGCTCAGCTTCTAGCCAGCTTAAAAGCGCCGACTTGCCACGCTGAGGTGAACTTCTGTTGTTGTTCTAAGTTCACCGAAATGCAAATCTGAGGGGTTTATATAGCAAAATTTTGCATGACGTGGCACTTCTTTCTCGTGACGTATTGCGACCTTGTACGTGGCGCGTATATGCAAAACAGTCTTAAAACATATCGTTACACAAGTTCCAGTTTGATTGATTAATGAAACACTATTGCCCAAAAGTTGTATACATTGTCTTCGAAAATTATTTAACAAAGTAAATGTTTAATAAAATTGAAAGATAGTTTAAAGAGTTACCACAAAAGGTGACTATAGTTTTTATACTTTTTTCTAGCATAAGTCCTTAAATTTGTGCGGACGGTCGATGGTTCATCACAATAGTGTTCGTTTAATCTGGTTTGATTCTTATTGATCTTCAGTTGGTAAAGTTATGGGAAAAAGCGTCCACATGAAGATCCGTTCTGAGACCAACCTTACACTCTGAATTTTATCCCAAGATGACGCAGGTGGTATTATTATTTTACAAAAAAAAACAACCATTAAAACACTATTTAATATAAGACACACACATTCTTGTAAAGAAGTTTTTATAAATACCGTGGGAAAAAAACTAGAAGTAGACAGCGAATCCCGAGAACCAGCTTCTTTGTTGTGGTTAACAGGTACCATCTTTATTATCTTGTCATCCCACCCACGCATCCCTGTGAACTGTAGCTGTTTAAGGTCTCTGAACAGCTTAAACAACTCCGTGAATAGCTTCAGTAGCTCAGACAAACAGCTTAAACACCCACGCACCCATGTGAAATGTGACTGTTCAGGGAGCTATTTAAGCTATTCATGGAGCTCTGTTAGTTGTTTGTCTGAGTTGTTGAAGCTGTTCAGGGAGCTGTTTAAGCTGTCTGTCTGAGCTATTGAAGAGAGCTGTTTAAACAGGCACATTTCGCAGGATACGTGGGTAAGGATAACAAAATAGTGAAGATGACAGCTGTTAACCACAACCAAAGAAGCCGGTTCTCGGGATTCCTACTGATGTGTACGTCCTGGAGGTGTTTTGTGTTGTTTTTAAATTTAATTACCTTTTTGACATAAGTTGGCGACACGCAAGTAGCACTAGAAAGAGAAAATACTATTAATTGCCACCCCTCAAAACATCAACCCTTCAGAAAAATCTCATGTTCAAGGGAACAGAATTGTTCAATGTTTTGCCTAACGAACTGCAACATTGTTCTAGCATTTTTAAGCGTAAATTATTCAAGATTTTATTGATTTCTTAAATGTTTGTGTTTGCGTTTAATTAAAAATTACAAAATACAGTGCTTGACATTCTCTCGATGACCTTTGTATCCTGGTACCCAGACCAGGGTCACCTCAGTTCAGCTACCCAGTCTGTTGAGCGCATTCATGCAGTTCCACACCAGTTTCGACTTCGCCTGTGTGGAGTCCAGTGCTTTTATCACTGCTTGACTATCTGAATAGATAGCAATAGATCGATAATTGACTTCTTGCTTATCTAATTCTTCAATACACCCCAACACTGCTGTTATTTCGGCTTAAAATACTGTGGCACTTTGAATTAGGCTTAGTGACTTAGTTATTTTTGGTCTAATTCCGCAAATTCCGGCTCCGGCTCCAGTTTCCGTCTTTGAGCCATCTGTGTACCAGATAGATTCAGCTTTAATAGGCGGCCCCTTTTTTCCATTCTTCTCTATCTGGTATTACCATTTTATAGTTCTTGTGGAGCTGTATTTGGGACTAATAGCGTAGCTGGGCCCGCTTATTATCGGCCCTGCCTTAAGTTTCTTTAATAGTTTCTGATGATCTGCACCATGCGATCTAATTACAGAAGGTTGGCCATTCCTTGGTCTGTAACTTGTTAACCTAGTCTAAATTCCAGCGTTTGCTCTTTGTTAAATAAGACATGACCACAAACAGTTAGTTCTTTAGTTCAGTCTCCCAGTGTTTGAGTGCTTAATTTAATATTAGATGTTAATTTTTCCCTTAAAACGGCAGAATATGTTCATTTCTTCAATCAGAAGAAGTAGAAATGATGAAATACATAGATAATATCCTGTTATTCCAAGTCAATATCTACCTGAGAAATCAGAAATTTCAGAACATCACTGCGTAGTAATTTTTTACTTTAGCACACGCTGACGTCAAAACAAGCTCTTTGCAAATATCCTCTCGATTTCTTATTTCGCGTTTCTTTACAGTTTCATTGTGGAAAATGTGCTTTCGAGTATGCCGATGATGAACTGAAGTTTACGCCGCTTATTTTCTGCGTTTCATGTACGGTGCTTCGCCGTCTAACTTCAGAGGATTCCCGCTCATACAAATATTTTCTTTGATCTATTTAATTAAAAACCGCCATTAAAAGTCGTAAAACTTATGCGCTGTAGGCACATTTCAGAAAAAAGTCTATGAGGGAATTTGAAACTCTTTGAATTCGTCTTGTTTTGTTTTGGCTTTCGCCAAAGAGGCTCTATAAAAGCTCGTCGTATAACTTTCATAATAAATTCTCCATCGAAGAGGAGGTCGAATTTCGTCTTTTTTTTAATTTTATATACGCGACATTGGTTATACATATATCGGAAGTGGATCATTTTATTTTGTATTGGATTCTTTATTGACAGCATCGATAATATAAACCAGGGTGTTTAAACCCTAGAGATTGAACGACACTCCGCACTGCACAAGTTAATAAGCAATTAGTCCGGAACAGCTGTTTCGAGGATGCGTTATCATTATCAACCGTATGACCGAATCATGTGAAAAAAAATTCTAATTCTAACATTCCTGTTCTATCCTTACTCTCGCCTATATATCCTAAAACCAGGACATGCGAAATATATGAAAAAATATACGAAAGGCTCTCTAGTCATTGTAGCACGAAACGTAAAACATGTGTTTCCCTTGCCCTAATAAATCAAAAAGACCTGAGTAGGACAGCGGCCCGTTCTCTTTATTTATCAAATTTGTATTCCTTTTTATGTAAATAGTTTCGTAAGCGATGAATTTTACGTTTTCTAAATTAATATTATGCCCAGTTTCGTTTATATGTTGCGCTACACTTGACGATTCAATCTTCCCGTATCTGTAGCACCTGATGTGCTCATTGAATCTGGTACCTACCACTCGTTTCGTTTGACCAATATGGGCTTTACCCTAGTCACTACATGCAATTTTATAAATTCCCGATCTTTCTTTCATATCCGGTTTATCTTTCGTATTGCCAAGGAAGAAGGTTTTTTGAGTGTATTTCACGAACTGAAACATACGTTCATATCTTATCCCCTAAAAACTTTACTAATACCTTTCGATATTTTGTGGAAGGGAAGTTTCATAAATTTCTTATAGCGGGTTTCTACCGGGATTAAGGTCGTGGAATTTCTTACACAATGCCTATGTTGGACTTTTTTAAGAAAGCGATGGACATCTATAGAAGAGTAACTATTGTAAATAGCTACATTTTTTATGAATTTAAGTTCTTTATTGTGCCTACTTTTACTCAAAGGAAGTTTCACCAATCTATTAATTAAGAAACTGATCGCGGCCATTTTGTGTTATCCATAGTGGTTAGAATCGATCATAATATATATCTATTAGTGTTTGTTTTCTTTCTATAGATGTCTATTTCCAGTTTTTTGTTGTTTCTAATTACTAAACTATCCAGAAACGGGACTTGATTGTGCACTTCTTCATCTACTGTAAGTCATTATAGTTTCGAATTTTGAATTAAGTGCCACGAGGAAATCCAGAATAACATTTTTCTTAGCACCAAAAACCGCGAAAATATCGTTTACATACTTAAGCCAGATTCTAGAAAAATATACGGTGTCCTTTTTCATACACGTTTCAATTTACTCATGAACAAGTTGGTTATGAAAGGGGACAGCGGATTGCCCAGCGCCGTACCCTCTAATTGTTTATAATACTTGCCCTCTATTTGAAAACGATTTTGGTTCATGAAAAATGAAGTTAGTCCTGTGTATTCCGCAGTTTTAACACCATCAATTTTATTAAGCTTTAAGAACTTAACCAAATATTCTATGGCGTCTGGAATCGGTACACTGAAAAGAGTGGACAAACATCAAATGATACTAAAATTTCCCCATCTTCTAATTCAATATTATTTACCCCATTTACAAAATCTAGTGAATTTTATACTTCTAGACTATCTACTTTGATGTGTAAATTTTTGTATTCGTTTACTAGCCAATTGGACCATTTATACGTAGGTGAGGCTACACCCGAAACTATTGGTCTCATCGATTTTCCTAGTTTGTGGGTTTTTGTTTTAACTTAAGGTTCGCGTTAATAAGTTTTGAGCAATTTTTCAGAACCTCTTTCGTTTCTCTAATCATGGATGGCAAAGGACTTTTTCTTATTTCTTTAATGAAAGTCCTGATGATAGCAAATTGTTGAAATAATCAAAAATGACTATTCTGTTCACTTTATCTGCTTTTAAATAAAAACATTTTTTATTTTTGAGGCCTTTAATAGTCCTGAGATCACCTGTGTTATTTCTAAAACTTTTAGCATCATGTTTTTTACAACGTTTAAGAAATAAGATATCAGCTTGTATTAACTTAATTTTAGTACTCACATTACCAAAGCGCTTCAATCCCTTGGGCTAGAGAGCCATGATCGGTAATGATAGCAAGGATTGTGAGGTAGTATGGCAAAAAACACTAAAGTATCGGCACACTCCGCGCCACACAAGTTATTAATTAATTAGTCCGGAACAGCTGTTTCGAGGATGCGTGGATCCCCACTGTCAACCGTATGACCGAATGAAAGATTAAAATTAAATATTTTCTCTATCTCTTTTTGAATAGAATACTGTTCAAAAAGAAATAGAAAAAATTAATTCAAGAATACCGATGAGATCAGTTACCTAGGGTACTACAGCTTGAGTAAATTAGATACTACTTGTTTAGTTCAAGGGCAGCTTTTTCTAAGTTAGTGAATAATATAAGTATAACAAAATACAATTTTAAATTTAAGTAACAGAGAGAGATAACTCGTAAACATCAGTAATATTTTTTTAATAGTAAATAGGTGTAAATAACATAGCTTAACATTATTCTATAAAATTTTAATGAGAAAATCTATGGAATACTTGTTTCATAGGATAACTTACAGAACTGCCGTTCACAACATTAATGTCCGGAGCAGAGGACTGCTTACAACTCCTATTCATAGAATTGCTATGTATGAGAGGAATTTTACTTATCAAATTACAGAACTCTATAACCCTGTACCGGATCATCTTAAAAACCCTCGTTTAAGTCGCGCATTAGAGATATACTCCTTTCCGACCAGAAAAGTGCTGACCGGTAGCCTTTGTCTAGTTTTTGGTTCTCCCTGTGTTCTTTACTTCTACAATTGTTGCGCTGAATGTTCATGCCGTATGAGCAGGGCCGTTTTATGATCGTCGTAGGCCCTAGGAAGCCTTGCAGTAGTAAAAGAATCAGATACAGGGTGGTCTGCACAAAGTTATGCTACAAGAGCTCTCTATGCAAGTTGTTAATAAACCCTTACAGGAGCCGAGTGTTAAGCCACCATCATCAAACTGTACACTAGTCTCATAAAGTACCTTTATGATACACGCAACAAGTTGGTAACATTTGAAAGTATCGCAAAACATCTCACAGAATCTAACAACAAAAAGTTTCATAAGCGAATGCCGAAGCAATTTGATGACGAGGTTATGGATACAACTGATTCCAGTTTAAATCTGATTGCTAGTGATACATTCCGTGCAGTTTTACGTTATCATAGATAGACTTAATAGTGAGGAATGAAAAAACGAAGAGCAGCCTATAAAATACTGTAAGAAAAATTTAATTTTGAGCGATTCTGCTTCTGATACTGTTAAGTTCTTCGGTTAATAATTTTTAAAAATATATATCAAAAGAAAATATAGTTTTTATGCTAACTGATAAGAGTAGTTTTCAAAAATGTATGGGCATCCGTAAGTAGATACAAATTTTGCCGTCTGGCGTATTTTCTTTGTCTTCAATATATAAGGCGACATGTTTATGTCACCGGCTTCTATTTCAGACCCATCACCGCTCACTCTTCGCTTAAATATTTAATTCATAACTTCGCAACGTGGCACTCAGGAAAGGCGACAAATTGAGGTAGGTGTTGAAACTTAAATTTAAGAAACTTAGGATGCCAATCCGCATACTTCGCTCGTCGAACAAGTGCGTCAGTTCCGGGAAAACGTCTCGTTCGAATGTCACACTAACACGGAAACTGTTTAAATATGTATCACGAAACAGAACGAAAACAGTTTCGAAAATCCTCTTATAACATGTGTTATGCATTACCGGCGAAGTATCAAACGGGAATAAGTAATTGGATCTAGCGTTACGCGACAGTCAAAGCAGCATCTTGCCATCTCGCCATCTGACTAGTAACGAGATCAGATGTGAATTAACATTGTACTACACTACGCTAGTTTAAAATGTATTAGATGCATTGATGTATAGTATAGTGCACTAATATAAAGGATTAACACTTCTCACACTTCATTCATCGTATATAATGTAGTGGGATGCTCCGACGTGAACAGCGTATGTTAAATTCGCTGATATTAGATTTTATTAGAGTTTTATGCGGAACTTGAATTATTTTCGATTAATATTCGAGTTCCGACATTTTGATTATTTATATTATCAATCTTTTACTTCTTAAAAAAAAGACTCAGTTAATATGTTACAGGGGAGAGTCAAAATCTCAGCTTATTTTAAGTTATTTATATATTGAAAACATTATTTGTAAAAATGACACATACACAAACAAAAAACACACTGTATTTAAATAACCGTCAAAATCCTTTACGTCACCTACGACACCGAGTTGGAACTTCAAAACATCAAAATTAAATATCAAGTAGTTAGATTGGCAATGCTAGGAACGACGAGAAAAAACAGAAGTCAGCAACGAAAAACAATTCTGACAGAAAACAAACATCCTTTCGATTGATATTTAGAAAATTGCGATATAAAAGTTAAAATATCGTGAAAATTATCAGTGCAAATGTATTAAAAGCATTTCAAGTGAACCATAAAAAAGTTATGCCAAACAGATGGAAAGAAGCCATAACCCACTCAATTCACAAAAACGGAGATATAACTAATTGCGAAAATTATATACCCATGACACTACTAGATGTGGCCTACAAAATTCTAGCTGTCACAATAAAAAATCGACTAACAGAGATAATAAAGCCAAGACTTGGGCAGTACCAATGCGGATTTCGGAAAAACAGGTCGACAAGTATTCATATTGAAACAAATATTAGACAACAGTATAGATCAAAGGCTACCGCTGCATATGGTTTTCATTGATTTTAAACAAGCCTATGACACAGTGAAAAGAGAAAAAGGATATGAAGCAATGAATGAGTTAGGAGTACCAAACAAGTACATAAAATTAGTGAGAATGACTTTGAAAGAAACAGATTATAAAGTTCAAGTGAATGATAATATATCAAAGGAATTTAAAGTAAGTAAAGACCTAAGGCAGAGTGACCCACTATCAACGAGCTTTTTCAATATAGTGCTAGACAAGTCAATTAAGGATACGAACTAGATCGTTATATAATCAGCAAGTGCGAATTATGGCATATGCGGACGACATTATAATTTTGGCCAGGAACAAGAAAAATATAATAAACGCAAGAAAAAAGGTGGAAAAGAAAGCAAATGACAAGGGGCTAAAAATAAATGGGAGCAAGACAAAATATATAATAATTAATAAAGAACAAAACAGAACACCAGAGACAAATTTAGGAGTTACTGCAGAGAATGGTAAGCAACAATATAACTTTGAAACGGTTAAAAAATTCAACTACCTGTGGGTTGCAGTGACAGAGAATAATAACGAACGGAAATTCGAGAAAGAATAACAGAGGGCACTAAATGTACAGCAGCTTTAACTCATGTATTGAAATTAAAAGAAATATTAAAAAGGACCAGGACGACATGTATAGACCGATAATCAGACCAGTTATACTTTACGGCAGTTAGTTGTGGAAAATGAACCAGAAAGAGAGAGGAATGTTGGAGGAATGGGAGAGAAAGATGCTCAGAAAAATTTTTGGAGGGAAAAAAGAGGGGGAACTGAGGTTGCGAAGAACTAATAGTGAAGTGATGAAATTATATGGAGAGGCATCAATTGCAAATGTAATCAGAGCACAAAGGATGAGGAGGCTTGGACACGTCCAGAGATTACCAGAAGAAAGAATGACAAAGCAAGTACTAACAGGGGGAATTGCCGGAAGAAGGGGAAGGTCGAGAACCAAGTGTATTGGGGCAGTGGAAAAAGACATCCGCCAATTCGGTGTCAGGAACTGGAAACAATTAGCAGGGAATAAAAAAGGGTGGAGACGTATTTGCAATAAAGCTATGGACCTTCTTGGCCCGCAAACATATATATAATATATATAAAATTTCCCTTTATTTAGTTTTAGTAGTACCGTCAACCGGGGTGAAGTCAATCGAATAATTACGAATTTTTCAGATAACTGAAAAACCAAGTATATATTTTAGATGTTCGATGGTGACTCCGTGTGAGTTATTCACAATGTAAGATTAAGTGTGGCTCCGTGTGAGTAGTAGACCTTTTACCTAATCTTATATTATAGTTTAATGCAATTAAAAATATAACTTCGTTCATGTTTAGGCTGTCAATTGATCATTGAATCACGGCCGTAGGGTAAGCATTTTTTTTAATTTTTGGTTAAAATATTAAAATACATAATCCTCACTTTAGAATGATTTAGGGTGAAGTCAATCGATTAGAAATAAATATATATTGAAGTGATTTAATTTAGATCTTGTAATGTACTTGTCATTAGCGCCACATATAGTGTGTTCAATATGGCGTTCTACGTTAAAATGCCTCTTTTTCAGTAGCTCCTACTATTTTCCTACAATCCGACCACAGGAGCGGCTACTAGAGACTTATTGTAAGTCCAGCTAACGAAGAACATGGTGAATCGGAGAAGTTACTCATCTTCTGTTCATTTTCTTCATTCATATAGTAAATCTTAAAATTTAATGGAATATTTCCCACAACAAGTAACAGCATACATTCGGAGGTATTTCTAGCATAATTTCGAATATTAAATATCTTTCGTCAAGTAATCGTTATATATGTCAGTAAAATTTATTATTATGTAATTGTTAATAGTGAAATGTCATAGAGTCGGATAAATTCAGTTTTCTAGTCGCGTCACTACATGTATTGCATCATGCTACTTTTACAAATAAGAAAATCCGTTTGAAATTCATCTACAAATTATATTTGGAAAAGACAACAAAATTTGCTGTGTATGAAACAATCGCTATTGCGATTAAAATATAGCAGTAGAGGGACGCTAATTAATTTCTCACTTTGAGTCAAGATTCTTATCCAGGTTACACGTGTTAGATTGTGTCCTATTATCTAAGTGTTTAATATTGAAGTCGTTCAATAAATACGAGTTAGAATTCAAGTCAGGTGATTGAAGAATAGGCAGGTTTCCAGTAGAGATCATATGAACATAGTGTTTACATGAGAGCATCATTACTCCAGGTTAGTTTAATTGTTCAGTTTTAATACTTGTTAAATTTCATTAGTTGATATTAAAGTTTATTTAAATTGCCGAAAAAAAGTGTTAGAACACATCCGAACCCTCAGTTCGTATAATTAATTAGCTGATTTTTTAAATTTGTTTTTAACAATCTCACACATATAGAACATTTAATACGAATGCTTTCGCGGTTACTATATGCAGTGGCAACTGGACTGTGTCTCCAGTTGCCACTAGAACGAGATCGTCCAGAAGACGATGAGTGTGATCTCATCGAAACGTCGACGCACCCTATTACCCCTCTTCACAGTACCGACAACAAGAAACGCGGATCGAGACCCGAGACGTGAAACCTGCTTATATACATGAAATATAATTCTTCCGGGTGTTGATCCGCATAAGTAGCTGGTTCTCTAAAGACTGAAGTAGCTCGACGTTTCAATTAAGTCTCTTTCATCTTCTGGAACGAGTCGTCACAGACAAAGATGAAAGAGACCTCATCGAAAGCCTGAATTCGAAGGCGAATATCTCGAAAACTTTTCGACGTGTCGAAAAACGAAAACCACTTTACAGGACTACTTTATCATGATCTTTAAGAATTTGAAGTTAAAATTTCAAAATTCGAAAATGTTTGGGAACGTACCGACTCGACATATCCATTTTTGACTGCGCTTGTACATGCTACCTCAAATTTGAATGTTTTAATATTATTTTCCCAGAAAGTAGAACTTTTTATAAAGAGTTATTTTTTTCCAAAAAATAAATAATAAAAAGTATTCCATATGCAGCCAACTTAAGTAGACACGCTGTATATGTATAATCTATAATTATTAGCCTCAGTTTCCCTCAATATAATACCAGATATTGGTTATCATTATTTTAGGTTATATTACAAACTTGTTAGTTTTTTTTACGGGGATTTTTCCAAGGAAGGTTGTCATAGCGATATCAATAATTCCAGGCCCATATCTTTAGTTTCTGTGTTAAGCAAAATCATAGAAAACATAGAAACAATCGTCTGTGTTTATATCTAGAAAAATACGACATAATACATAACGTATCTACTACGATAGGGTTTCGTGATGCCCTCTTTAACGCTTTAAAACATGTTTACACCAATTTAGACTCCGGTAATACTACTTGTAGTATTTTTTCGATCTTCCTAAAGCATTCGATCTAATGTTCTTTCCGCTAAGATGCAAGGCTATATGGTTTTTCGTTGGAAATATTCAAATCACATTTAACGGGTCGTAATCAGTCAACCTATGTAATTGAATATAGGAATAATAGAATAACAAGGTACTATTTCGATCCTGTTGTTATAACCACAGGGGTCGAGATTGGCGTTCACACTTGTCCTAATTTACAGTAATGACCTGAAGGAAAATTAACTGAGAACTTCATCAATTTATTGACAAATGCAATATTAATTACTTACATCGATTTTCGACATTTACTTATTCAATCCGTAAGTTTTCAGACTTTGTTGACAAAAAATTACAAACACGTAAGTTTTTATTGGTAAATACGGAAGGGATTAACACTACTTTCCCACATAAAAACGTATATTCCATTGATTGACATTCCTTGCACAACAGTTCCCAAATATATAAAATTTAATTAAATCGTTCCGTCAAATACGTGATAATACTATCCAATTTACTGCGGGATAATATTAGAGTAACTGAATTAATTCCGATTGAAAAATTCCTAAATGGTAAACCGAAGAATTTAATTTCGAAAAAAGTAGAGCTCTTTTTGCGCTCAGCAGAAAAAAGGATAAAATTAATTCCTTCCTCGCGTTTGAATCGTATAAACTGCGTTTCAATAAACCTCGAAAATCCAATATAAATGTTACGGAGAGCGGTTATTTTAGGTACCTATGTATATCGGAATGCTTTTTTCGGTTTTATTCATTCGTCGAGCTGAATTTTACAATCTATTTGTTGATAAATCTCTTTCATTGACCGTGGTATGTTTAAATTGTTCTATTTGAAATTGTATAAGCGAATTATTGAAATTGTAAAATGTAATTTAAATTCTTGATAGATAATAGGATGTTATATTTCAATAGAAGTCGTTAAATTGGTTTTAAATTTGAAACAGCACTAATCGGATTTAATTCTATAAAATGGTTTCGACAATTGTACGAGGGGCACACATACAAGATAAGAACAAAAAATATAAAAACCAATCAACCTTTGTTTTTCTTTGATCCGCATTTAAATGTGTGAAGAATTGTCTGAATTGCAGTCATTCCAATGCCAAGAGTTGCCCGAATTTCACTATATGTCACTCAACGATCTTCTTCAATCATGCAACTAACGGCATCAATGTGACTTGACGTTGTTGCTGAAACAAGACGACCTTCAGGATTTTCATCCTCAAGAGATGATCTTCCCCGTTGGAATTCTTTGAACCAGTTAAGCGCGGTCGTCCGACTTGGGGCTTCTCCAGGAAACGCATTTTGCAAACGAGCAAATGATTCATTAAAGGTTAAACCTGAACGAAAATCATTGCACGAAAATGTTCTCGGGTCACTTCCATTTCACACTGACCGTTTAACTTTTCAAAAAATTCTGTAAGCTTTTTGAAAAAAGATATCGAATTCAAATAAACTGCGACTTATTCACAAACATTTGCTACATTAAACTAACCTCAATTTTTTTGACAATTACTGTCAGTGTTGCCATATTCACAAATATACAGTGCGCTCCTCGTAGACATTTCTAGACAATGGACTTCCTGGATGTGTTTTGGAACTTTAATATATTTTTTTTAATTGGTTGTTGCTAAGGCACCTTTGTACAGTTTCTTTTCTTTCATTCGCTTCCTCTGATATAAAAGAGACGTATAAAGGTATAAATACTTTTACATCCATGAGATACAATGACCACCACTCGCCCTAACTATAAGCGTTACAAAACAGCATTTGGTAGGCTAATCCACAGACACACAGCACCGGTGTTTCGAGCTTCTTTGGCTCTCATAAGTGTACGGCGCTGTAGGGTTAAGCCTACCAAATACTGTCCGGCAGATTTACTTTGCGCCCGTTATCCGAAGAGATGTCAAAAGGAAATTTAAGAGACACCTATTGGCACAACAAAAAGGCGCCAATTCGATCTGAACGCTCTTGTATCGGTTGAATTCAATGAAAGTCACCAAAACCCTGTATCAGCAAGTAAAGTGAAGAAGCGCTTAGGAAAGTCGGGATTAAGAGGCCGCGTTGCTGCACACAAACCCCTTCTACGCCCGCGCAATAATAAAAAATTATTAGATTGCACATCAAGACTGGGTCAGTGATATTTGGAAAAAACTGTCATGAAATGAAGTTTCAAGAGTTTGGCAGCAACCGGCAGATATCTGTTGGAAGAAAGGTGGGCGAAAAAATGTTTGCAGAGCGTGTTATGCCAACAATGAGGCATGTAGGTGGTGGCTCTGTATTGGTGTTGGAGTGTTTTTCTTTCCATGGAGTTGGTGATTTGTACCAAATTAAGGGAATTTTATGAAAAGAAAGTTATAAAGTCGTACTAGAAGCTCTTGCAGTTCCTTCCGGACAGAGATTAGATAGTTTCTATTCTCAACTGGACAACGACCCCAAACATTTGTCCAAACTCTGCATGGATTATTTGAAATACAAAGAAAAAGAAGGAATCCTGATAAACATGATTTTGCCTCCACAATCACCCGACATTAATCCGATAGAGCTGTCTCAATCCCAGAAGCAGCTCTGGGAACAACTATTGGATGTCTGTCAAAATATACTACTCGATACTCTTTAAAAACTAGTGCTTCGCATGCCAAAAATCTGCAAGACAATTATCAAGTACAAAGGTAGATATTTTATTGAAACAAAACTAAGCAGTGTTTAAGTTTATTTTTTTGTTTACGTCTTTGGTTCAATATACACTTCATTTTCCAGAAAATGTTACATTTTGTTTCATATTTGGTAGTAAACCCTTGCTATTAGTCGGTAGTGTATATTGTAATATATCTTGTTAAAATGTCTGGCTGTTCCTAGATAATGAAAGGTAT
Source organism: Dynastes maya (assembly GCA_029619315.2). Classification (NCBI taxonomy): domain Eukaryota; kingdom Metazoa; phylum Arthropoda; class Insecta; order Coleoptera; family Scarabaeidae; genus Dynastes; species Dynastes maya. The sequence continues at coordinate 39,496,895 of JAROYE020000005.1, forward strand.
AATATATATTATATTAAATGGTATTATATTTCTCATAGCTGGTAATGTCTATTTTTTTGTGTGATGTGCTTCAAAGAGAATGAATAATTAAATAATATTGTGAAGCTATTTCTTCAATTTTGTATCCTTCCCTGCAAACTTGAAGACGGTTCTGAACTACATCGCATAGCTTCCTACATAACCAAAGAAGCAATTATTACAAGGCTTGGCTCTATCGAGCTTATTGACTGAATGTAACATTTTACTATACCGGCACATAACGCAAGGCTCTACAAAATTTATTGCAGATACCAATAAAAAATATATTGTCAACGGTAAAATTTAAAACTGAATTAAAACAGTTCCTTTAGGAAAATGCTACTCTTCATAGCGTCGACGAATTCATGAATTTGTAAACTGTCTTATATGTGTATGTTTTTATATTTTAGATGTGTAATATTTACTTTGCATTGCGTAAATTAACAAATAATTAATTAATACAATAAGTAGACTTTGGATATGTGACTCTTTAAAAACAAAATGTTACATGTGAGTTTGTGCATCTCTTGAAACAATTTAACCATTAATTAGCCGCTACTGATAATTTTAATGGATTAAACAATTAAAATGAAATCTGAATGGTGGCTAAGACGATGATGAAATAACCATTTTGGCATATTTTAAAATAAATCCAGTTTTACCTAAGCGAAGCATTGTAATTTATATTTTATTATTATGACTTTATTGCTTGAAGAGAGAAAATAAAAGCGTCCAGTACAAAAACAAACATTCATTCGCTTCCATTCTGTTATTCATGTAAGAGCATTTCTAGCTACACAGGGTGTCCCATGGCAATTGCCACAGCTTTAGGATGTGTTGTTCAAGCGATTTCAAGTCAAACATGTCTAGTAAACATATGCCCAAAACTCTATGGTAACTGAGCTAGGGTAATTCGAAATCTGAATAAATATCAGGTAAAATCTTATTGAAAATCGGTTAAAAAGAAGTTGCTTTATTGCGTTAATTGTTCAAAATGAACAACTGAAGAAGTAGCTCTGCTAGCAGTCTCAGGGCCAACACGAATCTTTTCTGTTTCATCTATAATTCTAGCAACAAGCTTGTCCCCTGTTTTCAGGATTTTTTGCATAAACACTACTTTTAAACCTTCCCTAAAGAAAATAATAGAAAATAATAAACCACCCATGTATTTGCTTAATACATCAAAACTTACATAACCATTTTCGAAACTAAGATGCATAAATATACAGGTTTTCCAAACGTATTTCTTCACTTCTTCTACCTTTGTTGTTATTGTAGTTAAAGAACTAAAACGTACATTTTTGGTAAATATCTTAAAACTGTGATTTGATTAAGCTTATAATTCTAATAGAGAACTACGGCTTCCTTATAACCAGGTATTGAAGAAAACAACTTTACACGAAAGAAATAATTGAAGAAGTTATAAAGATGCAAATGGCTGCATACCAACAAACAACGACTTTGCGCATTTAGCCGTCTCATGTTTTTACTTAGCCAATTTTCCTAAATGCTTACAATTTCTTAGTATCTCGCATACTTCACAGTCAGCTACGTGACGAAGTTGTTTTCACAATGGTCGCGATGTAAAACGCGAACGTGGAAAAAATATTAAGAAAATAGCCTCTGCAGCCAATGTATTGTTCTATTCAAATACACAGCAGCAGCTAGCTCGCGTATAAACATTTATCAGAGGACTCGCGCTTCACGTCATGCATGCATACACGTCGTCCGCGTTATTTAATAATAAAATTGGTGGGATTGCTCAAATATACGAAGCTCATCTTTTCAACAAACTGTCTCGTATAACTTTATTTTCCATGGGTATACGCGCGGTAGTGCTCTATCCGTTGCGTCTCGGAACAACAAACAGCGCCATGAAAGACACACCTTCGCCAAGGGGGAAATCATGGAAGTAAAATATTTATATTTCCCGAGCTACCTAGGAACCAAAAACGAGATCTGAATACACAAATCGGCGGAACTTTTGCTTCAACTTATTCTCTCAAAGTCCACACGCGACTGATTTCCGTTCGTATAGTTAGAAGAAAAACAGTTAAGTAAACATATGTTTTTCAAACGGGGGAAATATTAATATTTGTTTAAGAAATACGTTTCCTCAGGTGGAAATACCTTTCCGGATATTTTTTTTTAATAAAATCGATATTCACCAGTGACTCGATCGAATACAGAACGTAATGAAGGGCCTAGCAAATATTCACTAGATAGATCAAAAAGTTGTTTAATTCAAAGAAATATGTTTTAATGGGAACATTTATTTAAAGGAAAGAAATTATTTTCAAGTTAAAACAGTTGGTTATCCATTGGAGTAAATGGAATTTTTTTAATTGAAAAAAGATATCTTTAATAACTCCGTTTCACTTAAACGAATATGTAATTGATCTTGGAAATATCTAATCCTAAAGCCTGTTTTACATGGCGCGATTTATTGGTCAATTAATTGAACAAGTTGATCTTCGATTTTATCGTACCGTGTAAAACAGCAAAAATCGGTATGATTTCTTAAACAATTTATCGTACGATTAATTGAATTGAATAGAACATGCTCTATTTTTACCACGATTTTCCGACGATTTTTCACTAACTTTGTTGTTTTAATACCAACCTAGTAACAGAAAAGTATCTACGAATTTTGTTTAATGTTTTTAAAGTAAAATGAAGATAAATTTCGAAAATTTACGATGATTATGATGTAATGGATAGTTTGAATTAAGTTACCGAAACCGAAACAACCTAAGCTAATCTGTACATATACCAAAACTGCCAAAACATTTGACAAAGGCAGATTGCCAATCTATTTTTATAAGCAGATGAAAATTTTCTACTTAATAATTCCCTCGTTCAACTATTAACGAAACTAAACGAGTATTCACTATCAATAAAAAATTGTTCAATTTATTGTAGAATGTAAAGCAGCATATTTCTACCGATTTCTTGGTCAAAAGCTTGTTCAATTAATTGGTCAATAAATCGCGCGATGTAAAACAGGCTTAACTAAATTAGACTTATTACAATATACTTTAGTATTGGCCGATCACAATCGTATCACATGCACACCCCTTCTTAATCGCTTCGTTTTCGGCTTCGCGCCAATTCCGTTATTCCTATCGACCATTATCACTAGTCTGAGCAAACAGCGGTAACAATCAGTGTAGTAGATATGTGGTGCGAAGTCGGCGATAATTTATTTCACGCGTTCACAGCGTCAGTACTAAATCGATACTGTATGCGAGTAGTTCTGTGTATATGTAGGCTGTCGTAACTTATTTCGTAATTGTACGCTTATGTTTGCTTTAAAAATGTCGCAGTTAGGTACGTCGCAAAACTGACCAATGGCAGACACAGTTAAAAACTTTATAGTGGACATACCGGACTTAATTTTTGGTAGCGCTAAAATTCAATGTCTATTTTGTAAAATCCATTTAATGTGTTGGTTCAGAAGCCATTGTCAACGTCACATCGAAAGCAAACAGCATTCTTCTATAAAAAGTGGCATACAAGACCAAGAAAAATTTATATTTGATTTATGTGTTACTCTTATTTTATGTAATCTATTGTTTCGTTTACTAGACAATGAAGCATGTGTCTACTTGTGGAATAAATATGCGGACTGTAAATTACCTAGTCGGACATCGATACGAAATGTAGTGCCATTTGCTCGTGAACATTTAGAAAAAAGAATGAAAACGAAAATGAAAGATAAAAAACTGTGGTTGTGTGTGGACGAAACAACAGATCGTCAAAAACATTCTGTGGTTAATGTAATGGTACGTACAATGCAACCACATCGACCGTCATCCTCCTTCTTACTTGCTTCCAAAAGTTATAAATTGTACTGCCGATGAGATTTTAAAGGAGGTGTTGAACTCATTGAACAAATTTGAGGTTTCAACTAAGCAACTTTTAATGTTTATGAGTGATGGTGCCGCAAACATGCATTCTTTGGGCCGATCTCTTAAAGAACACAGTGGTAACTTCTTACATGTAACGTGTAAAATCCATACTCTAAACCTTGCGGCACAGACAATTCCTACATGTTTTCCATTAGTAAATGCATTGATTGTTAGTACAAAGGCAGTGTTTCTAAAGTCCCCAAAACGTACCCGACTCTTTCACAAACTGTGTCCTGATTTACCTGAACCACCACAGCCGATTATTACACGTTGGTGAACGTGGTTGCAGGCTGCGTTTTACTACAACAAATATTTTGATCAAGTAAAGAATGTAGTTTTAAAATTCAATCCGACAGAAGCTGCAGCAATCAAGAAAAGCCAGGAAATATTTCAAGATAGTCAGGTTAAAAGAGATTTACAAACTATTCACAACAATTACTTCGGACTAGCGGAGGGAATAAAAAAATTACAAAAATGTTTCGATATCGCTAGTGGATTCTGTTCAAATTGTGAATGATGTTCACGCACAGTTATACGCTGTAGAAGGCGAAACAAATTGGTGTGTAATACGAAAATTTGAAAGTGTTTTAGAGAAAGACTCCGATTTTCTTATATTAAGATAAATTTGTGAAGGTGCGTGCGAAGATGCATTAAGTTGTTTCAAAGATTATTTTTAATATGCAAATATAACATCGCTAGATGTCGAACGGTCGTTTTCGGCATTAAAAAACATTTATTCCGCACGTCGTACTCACTTGTGTAAAACAGCTGTGGAAACATATCTAATGATTCAAATATTTAACAAATGTTACCCAGTTTGTGATTTTACGGACGACTTTTAGAACGGTAAGTGCTTCAGCACGTTTTATAATTTATTTCTTACCTCCTATTTTATGTGTAAACATTTATGCGCTCGCCACGCCTCTGGCTGTTACCGCATATTTGCCCAGCTTAATTATCACATTGGTGGTGCAATACACGGTAGTTACAGTTTGCAGCTATGTGTATTATTAGTGGCAAAGCTATGTATATTTTATGTAATTCATTAAAAAAAACTTGTTGATTATTGTTAGCATTGAAAACATTAAGAGTAGATACCAAAGTAAGAAGATTAATTGAAATGACTATGAAAGAATCTAGTGTTAGCATAATTACACAAAAAAGCCAATCAGAATTTTATAATAAATAAGGGAGTAAGACAGTGGGATTCATTATCAGCGACACCTCAATTTGACAGTGGAATATGTAACTATAAAAATAAATAAAACAAATCTTAGGACGAGTGGATGAAATTATAATGATTAGGTATACATACCTTCTGTACAGCTAACTTCTTTCGACCTACCTTACTCTTCATTTGAGAATGAGAAAGCATTTCGTTTCTCTATAAAAATACATATTTTTTAAATCAATGTACATAAACGCCTTGTCTATAAAATTCCGATTTCGCAGAGAGCATAATTTTCTTAAATCAATGGGGAATCAAGTATTATATGAAAAATGTATTTCCTTCAATGAACATAGTAAAGGAAAAAGTAAAACTGATTCAATTTGGGCTCTATGAAATACATATTCTTCAGGTAAAGAACCTATTCTTTTAATTCAAATAATCGATTTAAAAGAAATGGAAATGTTGACCGAAACAAATATCTTTTTATCTGTGTACATATATTCATAAATATCTACCTAATTAGTCATCAAACAAGGTGGAATTCATCAGAATATAAGATTTAAACTAAATGAAACACAGACAGAAATGAAATACGTGAGGTTATTCCAGGCAGCACGAAGATTACAGACATCAGATTAACTACAATAACTAAAAACCTTGGCAAGAACCACCCATACGAACACAGACTAATAGGAGAATTGCTAGAGATAATAGAGGATTCCCATAATCGGATGATGGTGTAATGAATCAATTTGTCTTTATAAACAATTATTTGTTTAATTATAATTATACCACGTACACGCCACCCACCTCGATCTTATATTCAGACAAAGAGTAATTTAAAAACCTTTCAATTTATTTCGACAGTAGTAGTAAAAGCGCACTGATGCACTGATCTTTTTAATAATTTTTTTCAATAAATACAGAAACAATGAAACAAATGCCACCCAGAAACATAAGCATTAACATAAAAATATACTCCTAATGTGCAGTTCAAATGTCCTAGATTAAAACACGTGAACGAAGATATTTCAAAAATAATAGTCATGTGAATTTTAAAAGTGTTACAAAAATTGAAATTCGATAAAACGAGAGTCTCACATAGCAGCTGTTTTGTTCTTATGTTAAGAAACATTCTGTTTCTATAAATATTTTTTATCGCGGCATAGGAACGTTGAACAAAAATATATTTATTGAAAATACAAATATATTTAAGCATTTGTCCTTGTTTTAAGCAAAAACTGCAATGTAAGATGTTGGAAAACCTCTTTATGCCTTAATGTTCACAATAAATAATATACATCGGGACCGGTTTCGCCAGGAGGCATCTTCAGCCGATATCTACAAATTTAGGTGAAAATTTAAGTGTGATAAGTAGAGTTGCTCAATTTGCGCCAACAGCCAGTGGCGGGCGCATAAAAATTTACACAAAATAAATGGTCAGAAATAAAATATAATACGTGCTCAAATACTTACCATCTTAAGAGTCTTCCGTGAAATCACAAAGTGAATAATGTCTCTTAATTATCTGCAACATTAGATATGTTTTCACAGTTGTTTCGGCAAACCGAGTGCGACGTGAGGAAAAAGTGTGTTTATATGCAGAAAACGAACGTTCTACATCTAGTGACGTTATATTTACGTAATTAAAATAATCTTTGTAACAACTTAACGGTTCTGTTGACGCACCTTCACAAATTTCAAACCTTTCTAGAATACAAACATTTTTTGCGTCCTCTACCGCGCATAGCTGTGCGTGAACATGTTGCACTATTTGCAGATATTCCACTAACGACACCGAAGGATTTTGTAATTTTTCTATTGCCTCCACTAGTCCGAAGTAATTGTTCTGAATAGTTTTTAAATCCGTTTTACCTAACTATCTTGAAATTTCGACTAGCTTTCCTTGATAGCCGCAGCTTCCTTTGGATCGAATTGTAAAACCACGTTCTTAATATTCTCAAAATATTTATAATAATAAAACGCGGCCTGTAGCCATGTTCCCCAACGTGTAAGAATAAGTTCTGGCGGCTCAGGCATACGGGGGCACAATCTGTGAAATTTGTGAATACGTTTTGGGAATTTAACAAACACTGCTTTTGTATGCGCTACTAAAGCGTTTACCTCAGGATAACATTTTATAATACTATCTGGCACATGATTGAGAGCAATACAATTTTGATCTACCTTATAAGGTAATCATTGAAATCCGTACTGAGTGGGCATCCGGTGAGCCGCAATGCAAAAGAGGTGCCCTGGAATGGTACACGGATGGCTCGAGAATAGAAGGTGTCGGAACAGGTATAGGCATTAGTGGTCCTAACTACCACCTAAACATGCCTACAGGACCCCACATCAACATATTCCAAGCAGAAATTTCTGCTTTAAACCTGTGCACCATAAAGAACCTCGAGAAAGGGATACGAGGCACAACTATAAATATATTTAGCGACAGCCAGGCAGTTCTAAAGGCTATTAAGGCCTCAATATACGAATCTGCTCTGATACACGAATGTGTACACAATCTACGACAATTGGAACGCAATAACCACATTACTTTGCGGTGGGTCCCAAGCCACCAAGGGATCGAAGGAAATGAAACGGCGGATAAGCTAGCCAAAGAAGCAGCGAACATACCGTTCATTGGTCCTAATCCCTTCTGTGGTTTCCAAAAAAGCCACATGAAACAAGCAATCAAGATGATGGGAGGACAATCAAAAGATCTTGTACTGGGAAAATGTTCCAGGACAAAAACAGGCGAAAGCACTCATATCAGGCTCGCCAAAGACAGCAAAAATAGCGCTATTGTTCAGCAAAGGGAATCTTAGATTACTGGTAGGATTTCTGACAGGCCATGTAGCCCTGAAGTATCACTTGTTTAAACTAGGAAAAGCTGAAGATCAAATCTGCCGTCTATGCTAACAAGATCTGGAAACGGCAGAACACATCCTATGTGAATGTGTTGCCATTAGTCGCATACGACACCAACATTTCAGTAAACCATTTCCTGCACTTACTGAACTGAAGGAAACTAGAGTGAAGATACTAGAGCAGTACTAAAAAGCCTCCAACTATTCTAACACACACAAGGGTATTTTGTTACAATAGATCTATTAAGGTCAAAGTGATTAAAAACATCTACCATGGCCCGACTAAAATAATGATAATAATAGTAACTTGTACAGTATAAAATATTTCGATCAGGCGGTATTAGGTTACTATAAAATCCACGTAAACATAGATAAATTTTTGCTAGAGTAATACAATTGAGGAAATGTAAAATTTGAAGCCTAAAATAATGAAACACCCTCAATTTAACCAACCACTCCAGCTTCCCATGAATATTAATACCCCGCGCGGTCGTTACATTAACGACAGTCGCAAACATTGTAGGACACGTATTTCGAAAGTCAAAAAACGAATTTCCATAAATTGATACGCGTCACCTACATTATTGGGCATACGTTTCAATTACGATCGCATTCGAACGGTGCACATAAAGTCGATTCACTCTAAGTTCCGTCTTCCCCCAAATTGAGGGCTGATGATGCCAATCAAGAAAAACAAAATTACCAAAAACATAATTTAAAGAATACAATTGCTTTTGTGTTAGAAATAATTTAACACCTTTGGAACTATAAGAATATAGTAATTGAATTAAATTGAAACTAATATTTCAATTATTGAAGCTGTAATATAGAAAAAGAAAATTGTATATAAAATAACTTTCACCCCTCCACAATGCTTCGTTGCAAGATAACCAAAACATCAGTTGTTTACTGTTTCTCGTGCGTTGACGTTTTTTTATTCCATTTTGGTTGCATTTTGTTATTATATATCGTGTTATATACGTTTTAATAACTGTTCTTTTCAGAACAAATTGTGCATTATGCCGAGAGGTTTAAATTCGCAGTCAAAAGCGCTGGTCGCGTCACTTATAAATTATTTTGAAAGAGAACGTGATAATGGTGGACCCCTTATTCCATTAGTCTCTGTTCGTCAGGTAAAAATTATAAAAAGTATTATACATATACTACAACTTAATTTTTAGAGAGTTGCAGATGCCCTGTCAATTAATAAATCTACCGTTTGTGTTATCTCGACAGAAGTAAAAGAATGCCGCCCCCTCAGTAGCCCGAGAAAACCAGACACCGCGTAAAAACAGTGACAGCTGTTGATGATTTCACTGTTGTGGCAATCCGAAATGCACTCTATACTATGTATAGACAAAGTAATACTATTACATATTCTAATGCGGTTTGAAGTGCTAAATTTGTATCTTTTCAGAACAACAAGTAACATTAACTTTACTTTTACAAAAATTGAAGGATGATGAAATTTTCTCTGGGGGGAGAACTTCGTTAATGAAAATTTTAAAGAATATTGGGTTTTCTTGGAAAAAAGACGATCCTCGCAGAGCCATGATGGAACGTTCGGATATTGCTCTTTTAAGAATTGATTTCCTTCGAAACTACGTTCAAAATATTAAAAATAGTTATTTCTGGGACCCGGTATTCCTTGATGAAACATGGTATTTGAGAATGGCACAGTTGGTCGATCCTGGCAAGATACCAGCGTGCAAAGTGTTAAAAGAAACAAAAATTGATGGGAAAAGGTTAGTGAACTGATATTATAGCCCCATGAGGTCCACATGAATATTATTTTTAGATATATCATAGTACATGCAGGTAATCGCAGTGGTTTTATTCCTGGTGCATCATTGATTTTCCCATCAAAAACAAAAAATGCAGATTACCACGGAGAAATGAATGCAGAGACATTTTTGGACTGGGTTGAAATTATTTATTAAGAAACTTGGAAAAACCGTCTATGATTATTATGGACAATGCCCCATATCACAGAACATGCGTCAATGTTTCTCCAACAGCAGCTTGGAAAAAACAGGACATTCAAACTTGGCTGACACAAAACAACATTGTATATGCTGCTGATATGTTAAAATTGCAACTATTACATTTAGTTCAATTGTAAGTGTTGTTTTACTATTTTTTAATATATACAATACATATATATATATCTATTTTAGACATAAACCAAACAAAATTTATGCTGTGGATGAACTGGCACACCAGTACGGACATAGAGTTTTGCGATTGCCACCGTACCATTGCATATTCAATGCTATTGAGAACATTTGGGGTATAAGTAAGGTTTACTATAACAATCATATCGGAAGAGATGGATCTGGGATGGAAAAAGTGTTGAGTATGTGGCAAGAGTCAATTGACCACATTACAACGGAAATGTGGTCCAATACTGTTAACCATACAGAAAACACTGTCATTGAATGGTGGGAGAGAGAAATTGGTTTTGACCAAGAAGAGGTGTTACCTTTGATAATAAACCTTGAAGGGGAATCTTCAGATGAAGAAATTATCTCAAGTTCGGAACCTGAGAATGAATATTGAGTTTTTCACATATTTAATTACATTTGTACTCATTTCGCACCTATGTATTTAAAATCCAGATAACCACTTGTTTCTCTTGTATATTTCTCACTACAGCAATAAATGACTTGAATGAATTTTATATGTCTTGCATAATGTATTCAACAAATTTAATAAACAGTCTAGTTGTTTCGCATTTATTTCTTTCTGTATTTGATGCATTCCCTTTTTTTGTTATTCTGATAGAGTATACTTCAAGGTGTATTGGTCAAGTTAATATAACGTCTTGTATCTGAAAATTTTGCAGGTTAAAACCATTACTTATCCTCTAGCAATGTAAATCCGTTTATAATTTCGCAATCGTAATTTATGAATTTTTGAAATCTTGCATTGATAACAGGAATAAACTATAGAAATATCCAGAAATTTGCCTAAATTTAACAGAATGACTAATTACTCCCATATTTTTATTGGTTTTATTCGGTGATTTAAAAATCTTGTGATTTCTAACCTATATTGGCTAACGTCAGTTTGGCGGATTTGGCATCACTGTGGAGGGGAAGTGCCCTTTAAAAAGACGGAACTTACAGTGAATGGACTATACATGCATATATCGAAACTAGTAGAAATGATAGCGAAATATGTAAAGGGAGAGGCAGTATGTGCAATTTGCATGTAGTGGTAGTAGTGTATAACGGTAGTAGTAGTAGGAGAGTGTTATAGCAATTCGCCATCGTCGGTCCAATTTGTTCAATGATCTCGAATGTAGATATTCGCAAACAGCGAAATGCCGGCGGAAACGTTTTCATTCGGAATTACACGAAATTGTAATGTTTATTATGCAGATGTGAATGCGAGGGTCAGATAATGTCCGCCCGTTTACAGTATTTTAATATTATTACAACTGGCGATAGTTGAGAGTGAGAGAGACACAGAGATAGCAAAGAGGTGAAAACCGAGACGGATTCTCGTTCACAGTTATTTCGATCCGTAATTGTTTCCTAATTGGAAAAGTTTCGTTTCGAATATTGGATCATTTTTATAGAATACATAAGTGCTAAGTCGTGAATATTTTCCGTATAAAATTGTCGTTTTAATATTTAATCGCCCTACGGTTATTTCGCCGCGTTTATAATGGTATCTAGCTCTCAATTTGCTCCGCTGATCGTATCCTGAACTTCTAGGCTGGTTTCATAGAAAAAACGGTAACCAGAATGCTTTTACTTACAGGTAAGTGCATCTCACCGATTTAAGTGAAACTTTGTGGATTTATAGACCGATCTAGTGTAAGAACAACGGTAACTATCTTAGCTACCCAATCACCCACTGGCGGGGTGTAAAGCACTCCAAGCTCAACAGTGTCCCTCGCTGTTTGGCTCAATAGCTCAGAAATTATGAAAGATATAAAAAAAAAGTTAAGACAAGATTTAAACTGTTTTACATGTTCTTAACTATGACGTAAATATTTTCTCTATAACGAATATTTATTTAGAGAAACAACTCCCCACCCCCTTATTTTTTGCAAATTTCAGAATTTTTATATACTACAAAAATATAGAAGCTACGTAGAAATTTACATATATATATATATATATATATATATATATATATATATATATATATATATATATAAACATGCATTTAGTACTTATACACCTCCGTACTTGTTCAACTCCGAATTGACGTGTTTGCCTCCGAAATCGCCTTATAAAAATATTAGTCGGAGCCTATTTCGTTCGGTACTCATATACTTTTATACAAAATAGTTCGTGAAACCTGCCGCTAGGGACGCTGCGGCATATACACTCATACATACTGAGATGTCGTACGGTTGACTTGGACTCTACACGCTGTAGGATCGTTTCCGTCTCCGAAATCTCAGCAACACTGTTTGAAATTGTATTTGCACTTTTTTGACACGTAGCGCAGCTTCAGTGTTGCCAAAGCCGGCAGCACATGCTAATGAAGTTTGTGACCGAGCACGATGCTGAATTCTTTGACCGGTTTCATTTATAGGCTTAACCACACATACTTTAAAGTGCTGTGTTAAGTATGATGGTCTAACTAACCGCTTATAGTGTGCACAAGGAAGTTTATTGGCATTGATTTTTGCACTGTTAATAAACTCTTCAAATTGCGTCTCAAACCGTAGTAAAGCTATGATGTTTCTACGCATAGTTTTATTTTCTTTTGATTTCTTCCGTAAATTTTACAGTTATACATTTATACAATTACCCTTACAAAGTTTTACTACGATTTGGCTATTAGGCGATACCTCGCATTTTTTCTGTACGTTGTAAATCTATATTACGGTTGGGTTACTTGTTGGACCTTCTGCTTATAAAACTCTTAAAGTTAAGCACAGTTTGTGCGTTATAGGATGGCGAACGCTTCAGATGCGCGGGGGAAATACAAGGGAGGAGAGGAAACTCAGAAGAGGAACACACACACATAGTACACCCACAACATTAACTGTAAGTAATCCTTAAAAAAATTATTATTGTAAGTGAAAAATTTATTATGTCGTAATCCATAAGTAGTGCTTCATCTGTTGTACGTTCTTACAAAATTTGTCCATATTCTAAAACCGTAAACGTCTAAAGGTTATACCATTGTTGTTTTCTTTGGAATTGTAAAAATATTTACTTTTTTGTTCGTTGTTACTAAATTTTGCCCATCACTCAGACAATACCCACTCCAGGAATCCAATAACCAAATACCTTCAGCTCCAGTATTTAAGTATTTGGTAAGTACACATCTGTAAACCAATCTTTAAAATGCTGAGAAGTTAGTTTCCCGGACATTGAAGCGGATCAAAATTTCTAACTTTAAAGAATTAAAAGATAAATCAAAATCATCCCTGGTTTTATTATATACTGAAATAAAAATGTATCTCTAGTAGCAAATGCACATTTAACTTCAAATTTTGAAAAAGTATCTTGTGTAAGAATACTTACTATTAATATTATTAGCGGAAATTATTACTTTACTTTCCTAAAAAACAAAGTCAAATAGTGTCCCTTTTTAGAAATTTGAAAGAAAACAAATATATTACTTAAAATTACACTAACCTTATAATTATTGCGTTGTTTGTGGTCTAGATTCAGTATTTCTATATAATCTTTCCGGAAACTTATTCATTTACAATCTTCAACTCATAATCAATTATCATCGCCAAGGTTCTTCAATTTACTTAAATACGCATGGTATAAAAGTGGATACATCGCAGAACGGCTACCACATTTTAAAGATCCTATAAGATTATAATACACAACAATGAGGTATTTGTATGTATGTGCGTATATGTATATGCGATACGCATCGTAATGTATTTCTTAACATATTTTTTAAACAGTTCTCAGTAAACTCTATACTCACATTTTATTAATAAAATCATTTGATGACCACCTGCATGTTTTCTTCATTACTGTAAATATAGCACATTAGTCATGAATTTCTTTAAACAAATAAGAATATTTCGTGGCAGATGTAATGAAATTTGAAAAAATAAGGGGGTGGGGAGTTGTTTCCCTAAATAAATATTCCTTACTGAGAAAATATTTACGTTGTCGTTAAGAGCATGTAAAACAATTTAAATCTTGTCTTAACTCTTTTTTGATGTCTCTCATAGTTTATGAGCTATTAAGTTAAACAGCGAAAGGTAGTGTTGAGCTTAGGGTGGTTTACACCACGCCAATGGGCGATTGGGCAGCTAAGATAGTTACCGTTGTTCTTATACTAGATCGGTCTATAAACCCACGAAATTTCATTTAAATCGGTGAGATGCACTTACCTGTGTTTCCTTGTTAATCTCATACAGTACGAGTATATATAAATTGCTCCATATTCGTAGGAATTTGATTAAATGGTATCGTAAGAGTCTTTCTATGGTTGATCCACTAATTGATTGACACTTTGTTGTCTTTCACCACGTTGATATTGTCAGCTATGTGAACGGGCATTATCGTGGTGGAGGATGATTCGTCGTTGCGGGTTGGTTTTTCGGAATACAGCAATAATTTCTGGTAAATAAACGGTTGTATATCAATCGGGTATACCAATAGCCAACCTTCCATCTCCTAGGGAGGAATTGTAGTAACATGACCTGAAACTGTGATAAAAGTTACAATTTTCTTCGATACACTTCGAGAACGCATAACCTTTATTGGCTTCTCCTCATTTTGAAACACCGACATGGCGGATTGACGGTTAGTTTTGGGTTCATAGGTATAAATCCTTGATTCGTCACCACTCACGATACCATAAACATTTTTTGAGCTTGTTGAACCGGGCTAAAATTTCTCAACACCAATTAACGCGAGCCGCTTTTTATTCTTCTGTTAAAAGATGTGGGATCCACAGGAAACTAACTTTCTCAAAGCCAATTCATCATGCAGAGTTTTTTGATTTAAGGTCTCTAAAATGCCTAAGGATCTCGCATCTCGATATGTCACATGCCGATCGAAAAATTATCGACTGATGCTGTGCTTCATTACCAGAAACAGAAACCAACTCGACGAGACGTTGTTTGTTGTTGAGACAATCCTACGCGAAAGTTGTCAAAAATAATTATTGCCCGGAAATTTTTTCGGATAGATTCAATTTTTTGAGTGACTTGTCAGTTTTCAAAATATGCTGTGGCTAAATCACTTAAGGTATCTTGATGAAACTTTGGATTTAAGTTCAGTAAGTATTGAAAATAGTTTGGCATGTGACGTTTCATTGGTGGTGCCTTTTACGCTGGTATATACAAAACTAAAAGAACAACCCTCATATTTTATTTCATTTGCAACCATCTTTATGTTACCTAGAAGATTAATAAAATTTAGAATAGACGTTTTACTTATGTAATTTACTCTTATCCTTAATATAGTCGGGGTAGAAATAGGACACTACCACACATATATTATTTTATGGCAAGTAAGGCACTAAATTTCGACCATATATTCCTATCGTATGATATTGTCTTTTCTAAATTTAATATTTTCCAGCGTTCGCGGTATATGTATATGCATACGTACGTACTAAACATTTGAGCAATTCGTCCAGTTTACGTCGCCATAGCAAAAATAATATTCAGGGCCACCACCGTATACACAGTAAAGTAATATGAAATATGGGAGTGACACGATGTGACACCGGTCGTAAGGCTTGATATACGGGATCATCCTACCACATTACTACTGCCATCTGCCAAAACGACACCATTTTTATCAAAGGTATAACATCGGGATGACAGTCATTCTTCAACGATGCGAACTCCCGACGTACACGGTTCAGCGGGGTTCCGTCGAAATTATTTCGTACCAAGTTTTAATATAGCCACACACAGCACACGATATGAGTCCGACCTTTATGTTTCTTTTCTTTACTGAACGTGGGTTTAATTTTGTATGAAAATTATTTCATATCTATGTGACCTTTCGTACATCACGTTTTATAAGTTCATTAATATTTCTCCCATCCGAGGAGTGACAATTTTGGGTAAAAAAATTAACAATACAACTTTTATGTTAAATAAATTACAAGGATTATTGTGAATAATGTGTATATACCGAATGAGTATAAATTTTAATTTTGGCAAGTTGGAAATGAAGAGTTTTAACACTGCTATAGTATTTTTCTTTACAATAACAGAACGCATCTTGTACCAAACAAAGAATCTTCGATAGAATTAATATCTAAAGTATTAATAAGTAATGCTTAAAGTTATTCATTCGAGTTTGTTACTCCTATTACACAGGCCTGCGATAGTTATGTTTTTCAACTGTTGATGATTGATTCCTATGTATTTTTTTGCACTGAATCCGAAAATGACCCTACATTTTTTCCATCACGTCAGAATTTTTTGCAAATGGCAATTTTAAAAATATGTAATATGTCGAAAAATATCGAAAATATGAGACCTAAAATTTATAATTTTTGGTTTATACTATGCAATATTATAGCTAAGCAGTTGAAGGGTCTGATGAGAGGGGCAGGGGGTCCATTGACCCCTAAAAATTTAATGAAAACCGGCAAAAGAACATAGCCTAAATTTCTATTTTATTACGTTTTCCATTTACTTATTTTCATTATTGCTTAGTTCATAAGTGGAATCGACATGTAACATTGAAAGTGCTGCTATCAACCGGTTTACTATGAAAACGTCATAAACCGGCAAATAGCAGCACTATTTACATTAAACGTGTGGTAAATCTCAACAATCAGTGCTGTCGCGACCATTAGCTTATTCGTACGTGTCCTCCGCGGTCAGAAGTGTTTTTGTCGGCGGATATACGCTAAATAGCAAACACACAGTTTTCTAAATAGCTCCAAGAGGCTATAAAAAGTCCCCAGATTAATTTTGTTACATTTGTGGTGAGTTAATGGTGGAAAGGCAAAAAAAATATATAAGAACTTTCGTTCGGCAAGTTTATCTCGCGTATTGAGCCACAAAATCACAGCGATGATTGTTACTTTTGTTCAACCGGTGTTCATAGTTTCAATTTAAAGAATAAAAAGAAAATTGTCTATCCAAATTTGCCATTGGCTTTACGTCCTGTCCCTCATGGTCCAGACATACCAGTGCCTACTCCACCACAAAACTTACCTGAAGTAGATGGTTCGGAAAGTGATTCATATGAAGAAACCGAAGATAACACAGAGGAGTACAAACCTGGCAATTCTGCACCACAACCTTTTTCACAGTCTGAACAAACGATTTGATTCGCGTTACATCTGACTAAAGAGGCTTCAGAATTGCTTGGTTCAAGGTTTAAAGAGAAGAATTTGGTCGCAGCTAGCACTGGTTCAGGCACAGAGAAAAAGATTTTATTCCATATTTTTCGGAAGAAGGAGAATTAGTATTCTGCAATGATGTGTGTGGACTTTTTAATACATTTAACATTCCGAACGAAAGCACCGATTGGAGACTATTCATAGATTCGTCTAAAAGAAGCCTTAAAGTTGTCCTTCTTCACAACGGAAATAGGTATACGTCAATACCCATAGGACATTCCGTACACTTAAAAGAACGTTACGAAAATTTACAATTTGTTTTCGATAAAATTAAGTACGACGATCATAAGTGGATTATGTGTGGTGATCTTAAAATAGTATCGATGATCCTAGGACAGCAAGGCGGGTACACAAAGTTTCCTTTTTTTATGTGAGTGGGATAGCAGAGACAGGGAAAATCATTGGAAACAGAAAGATAGGCCAAAACGAGCTTCATTAGAACCTGGAATAAAAAAATGTGCTCGAAAAACCCCTCATAGATTCGAATAACGTTCTCCTTCCACCTCTACATATCAAATTAGGCTTGATGAAGCAATTTGTGAAAGCCTTAACAAAAGAAGGCAAATGTTTCAAATACATCTGTAACAAATTTCCAGCCTTATCAACCGCAAAAGTAAAAGAGGGTGTCTTTACGGGTCCGCACATTAGAAAACTTTTCAAAGATGGAAATTTTGAGAAAGAAATGGAACTTGCTGAAAAAGAAGACTGGGTCGTCTTTAAAGACGCAGTAACCAAGTTTCTGGACAACAAAAAGGATCCGAATTTCAAATCTATCGTTGAGATTATGCTGCAGAAGTGCCAAAATTTAGGCTGTTCCATGAGTTTGAAGGTTCATTTCCTAAATTCACACTTGGACTACTTTCCTCAGAATCTGGGTGCTGTTAGTGAAGAGGTGGGTGAGAGATTCCATGAGGACATCAAAGAAATGGAAAGGCGTTATCAAGGAAGATGGAATACTAAAATGATGGCGGACTATTGCTGGATGTTGCACCGAGATGAACCAAGAAGAGCACATGCGCGGAATAGCCTGAAACAAAGCATGACTGGTCCAAAGAGACATCGACACAAAGAATAAAATCGTCAGTTTTTTTTACATACTTCATCATTAAGAGTGGTTCAAGGCATGATGAACCTTATAAAAATTAAGTAATATGTAATAAAATAGAAATTTAGGCTAATTTTGTGGCGATTTTCATTAAATTTTTAGGGGCCAATGGGCCCCCTGCGCCCCTCATCAGACCCTTCAACTGCTTAGCTATAATATTGCATAGAATAAGCCAAACAATAATACATTTTATAAGAAAAAAACCATTTTAAGTCTGTCATTAAGTCTCATATTTCCGATATTTGCCGACATATTCAAATTTTGAAAATTGTCATTTGCAAAATTCTGACGTGATGGAAAAAAGTAAGATCATTTTCGGATTCAGCCCCAAAAAATACTTAGAAATCAATCATCGAAAGTTGAAAAACATGACACAACCAAAAGAATGCAGGCCTGTGTTATTCATTGCTGATGATGAACTTTGCGTCGTTTTCTTTTGCTTTGATTTATCGCCTTCAGTTACTAAATATGTATCTTAAAAAGCTTTTGCTTTGTTGAAATGCATAACTAATCAACCCGCGCCGGTAAATTTCAAGAAATTGGAAATTTTACAAACCAAGATCCTGAGATACATAGTGCAGGCTCCAAGATATATGCGGGGCGACAGGATCCGAAAAGATTTGAGCGTCCCAACGTTGAAGACCTTCCTGGAACATTTATGGAGAGGATCTTGGGAGAAAGCAGCACTATCTAACAACCCGTTGGTCCTGGAGACGGTGCAGCCGCAGAATAGACCACCGCCCCAAGTGAGGACTTTGAGAGTTCGCGATATGGTAAGAATGGGCGAAGAAAATACTCAATAGCAAGATTGGGAGAACCAGAGATTGACGGTAGGAGATCACCACTGAAACAAATCTCAACAACGGATGGAACTTAGACGACAAGGGGGTCCAGAGGTCATCGCCTAGCCCTAGTCAAGAAAGAGGATGTCGGTGTAATAAGAAATTGGCGTATGTCATTTATTGCCGGAACTACCAACTTAAATCATCCGCGAAATTTAAAAAGTGTCCGCTCTAATTATTATTGTTAAAATAGAAAAAAATGTTTAACTACTTATGTAGTATATAAAACATGCTTCAACACGATTATCTCTAATAAATAGACATGTTTACATTGCATGTAGACAACACGCTTCTGTAGGTAACCATACAACCTGAACGTGTTTGTTTTCAAAGCCCTAGACGTTTTATGACCCCCACGTAACAGAATGTTGTGTGTTTAAATCTCCGGAGGCCACGAAGAGAAATGAGAAAAGATGTCATTGCCATGGTAACACCCTGCGCGCTATACGCCGTTGCAGATTTAAATGTTCATAAAGCGAGATTTAAAGCGAATTCGCCGGTATTTCTTTACTGAAATGAGTGAAAGTCTGACGCACAATTTTATCAAAACATCACGTGAAAGATGAGGGGATACCTTCTTGATTAATTAAGCGCAATCAAGGTCTTGACGAGGAAATAAGATGTTGCAGATTAGATTTACGGCTCGAACCACGTCATCAATTATTATAATTGATCGTTTCATATTGAAGAGACAGGAGGCTCATCATCCGAAAGCCGGATATATCATTGCCGTACTGTTGCTGTAGCGTTGATGTCGCTTCTTAGTTTCTCCAGCTTTCGAATGAATCGATAACTTCATTCATCAACTTCGCACGCAATATTTTATTAATTTACTATGGGATTTGACTAGAAGAGAAATGAAATCAGCATTGTGTAGGCTGCGAGATTGACGTAAATATTGTTTAGCATTGATGTGCAATTAAATAATTTGTTTTAATTTGTTTTTCACGTCAATAAATATAAGCGAAAAAATCAAATCTTAACAAACATTTATACAGAATTCTTATTTGAATCACCGACAGACATTATGGGATGATCTTTTTTCAAAACTGTCATACTTTTAGAATCAAATAGTATTAAAGTTTTTAATTTAAAACTTCTTTTTATAAAAAAGGATTATACAGTTATAAGTTGGCTGCAAATGAAACCTTTTTTATTACTAATTTTACGGAAAAAAGTAACTATAAAATTTCTGCTTTCTAAGAAAATAATATTAACACATTCAAATTTGAGGTAGCATGTATGTGGTAGTCAAAAATAGGTACGTCACAAAAAGAATAAACAATATTACAATGATGGTGCGGTGAGAATCTTAGATCTCATCTACAAGTGGCAAAAACCATAAACTGTTAATAGATATTACAACTATTAGGTTTCTTCAAACACGCAGTTGTAAGCAATTCTAGAACAAGTGCGCATGTGTATTACGAGTGCACTGTTCGAACCGTGCAGTTCTAGAATTACAAATTCTGAGAAGTATTTATTGTGGAAATACCGTAAGTAAGCTTCATTTGATTTATAAATTCAACAGAAATACATAATAAAGCTTGGTTGTTACAAGGATAATTCTTGGAATCTAGTTAGTTTGCTTTTTACCATAGTTACACAATTCTCTATTACAAACCCGTTCGAACCCAAGGTTGGTAAAATACATTTACTCTAAAGGTGGTCCCAGTTTAAAAATAGCATTCGCAATGACGTCAGTGGTAGTGGAATATAGAACGTCTGAGATCCATCAATTTAAACGTTGTAAGGAACTTATATCTATATTAGCTCTTTTTAATGATATTGAAATATCAGTAAAGAGCTGAGCTGAGTGGAGTAACTCAGTCAAGCTCACTTTGAAAAAGAACAGAAAGTATTGCTCTGTTAAATTAAATTAAACACACATAACCTATCATATAATTTTATATTCAATAGTTGCTTGTTCTCACAAGCATCCCCCTTTTACCCTATTAACTGCATATTTACTGATTCAAAATCACCATATTTGGCGCTGATCTGATAGCGTTATCATTACTGACCTGATTGGACAACTCCTATGAACTCATTTTAACGTTTTTTCAATCTTACCTTTACATCTAACCAAACACTTTATTTTCAGTTCAGCTGGTTCACTTTCTAATCACTTGCAAAAATTTCAGTTTATAGTCACTTAGTTATTTTGTAAAAAGTGGTTTGTGTTATTTGTATACTTTCACAAATAATTACTATTAATCACAAAATTCCGAGTATAGCCGGCAAATGGGTAAAACTAATCTCTTAATTTAATTAAAAATATACACAAAACTGACATCAATTTACTGCGCATGCTCAGAAAATACACTCAAACAAATTCATCAAAGCTGCCCCGCTTTACGTATGCTTCATCTGGGGGAATACAATTATTAGTGCGCGGTTGAGTTTCTGGGAGTCGCTCAGTTTTGTGGCAAAAAAAACACGTTTATTGTATATTAGTACCAATGACGTCAAAATATGCGTCCTTCACACCTTCGCCCAGCAACTTCCGGTCAAGTATTGCAAGATAAGAACTGAGACAACCTTTAGAATACATACATTTTACCAACCTTGGTTGGAACCTAGCGATATTAGAACTGGAATTGATAGACATGCGTACAACTACTAAGAATTTGTAATTCTCGAAAGGTGCCGAACTGTACTGAGGTGACAGGTTGAAACAAACTTATTATTTGAATTCTACAACAGTAAATAAATACCACCATAATACCTTCTATAGACTGCAGAAAATCTTTATATTTAGGACTTTTTTATATACTTTTACTTGGACTAAAATTAAAAGCGATGACATGACGGAGCTCGTCTGTTGAAAAAGGCCTAAAATATGTTTGGTGCTTTGATGTTGTATAATTAAATATTTAAACATTTACAAACTCTGTAGTTATTTTAGTGTTTTTATGAATATTCTTAGTTCAATGGAAGATTAAGAATTACACGTTTCCAACTTTCACAAAGGTGAAATTATAAGAATACAACTGTGATATAACCTTACAACTTGTGCAACCAAGCTGAAATAGGTAAAAGATATTTGAACATCCCCAAAGAAGTCCTGCAAAGCTTTCTTTCTTCAATGCACATAAGGCTAAGATAATTAGCAACAAGCAGAGAGCAGCGAGCTTCAAAAGGTAAAGGTGAAATTGTCACAAAACGGAAATATCTAAAGGAAATGAAAAAAAGGTGTAAATAAGTATTATGGTAATAAAGTTGACTGAAAGAAAACATAATTCTTGTAAACCTTCCACCTTAAACATACGTTTGCATTAAATTTTACACTTTCACCCTGCAATAGAAATCTTTTAAGTATCAAAAATGTCATTAACAAGGAGCCTACTTAATACTTAATAAAACAACTACCAGTTAATGTTAGTAACAGTGATATGAAGATTCAGATAGACAGAACGATCTTTTTAAAGTCTGTTTCACCCGTTGAACTCTCAAATATCTTATGTATGAAATTGAAAAACACATACTCAGCGGGGGCGGATGAAATACCTGCTAGCGTTTTGAAGTCGGTATACACAGCAATCGTACCTGTATTGTCCCATCTAATCAATCTATCCTTTGAACAAGGCCAATTTCCTAGTACTTTAAAAACTACCAAACTAGTACCTATACATAAAAAAGGCGATAAATCTTTAATGGAAAATTATCGTCCTGTTGCTCTCACTTCTTGCTTTTCTAAAATTTTTGAATATTGCTTTTTAAATAGGCTGGTGGATTTCTTAAATCGATATAATATTTTAAATGTTAACCAACATGGCTTTAGAAAAGGATACTCAACTTCAACAGCGCTTCACGCTTTATATAAGAGCATTATCACTTCTATTGAAAATGGTACCTACCCTGTAGCAATTTATTTGGACTTAAGCAAGGCATTTGATTGTGTTAATCACAGCATTTTGATGTGTAAATTAGCTGTCTACGGTATTAGAGGTCTCGCTATGGAGTGGTTAGAATCATTTTTGAAGAATAGAAAACAATATGTTAGCATTTCCAACTGTAGCAGTAGCAGGGTTACAAACCATAGTACCTCTAGCAAACTTACCACTAATATCGGTGTTCCCCAAGGCTCAATATTAGGTCCTATTCTTTTTCTACTTTTTATCAATGATCTTCCTCCAAACATAACAGATAACTTTATCACCCTTTACGCTGATGATATTGCCTTGGTGGCATCTGATACGAACGACCATAACCTATCAATTAAATGCAACTCTATGTTAGATAGGATTCATAACTGGTTTATAGATAACCAACTCGTTGTCAACAACGCTAAGAGCGCGTATATTAGATTTCACCCTTATCAGTTACATCCAACTCACGAATTTTACTTAGACTTAAAGCTAAACGAACAAGAACAATTAGCAAGGGCAAGTCAATATAAAGTTTTAGGGGTATGGTTTGACGAGATACTTAACTGGAAAGTTCACTGCAAAAACCTTCTGTCAAAGATTAATTCTCTTTGCTACCTCTTTCGAAGCCTGAAGAATATTCTAACAACGCAACAGCTGCTAAGCATTTATCACGCGTATATAGCAAGTAGACTGACCTATGGTATTAGCTTTTGGGGAAACTCAACACTGGCAAATAATATTTTTATAAGCCAAAAGAAGATTATCCGGTGTATTGCTGGGATTAAACCTACAGATTCTTGTAGGAATTCTTTTGTTAGCTATGATATCCTGACATTACCTGTATATTCATTCAAGAATTAGCGATGTATGTTCATATAAATAGGCAGAATTATAGATCACATCGAGATTTTCACGGTTATCAAACTAGATTCGGGGAGGATCTCCTCACTCCAAAATCCAGGTTGACTATGTATCAGCAGTCGCCCGAAATTCTAGCTATTAAGATCTACAATAAGCTTCCTTCACACTGGAAGAAGTTCAATTTATCTAAATTTAAACAGCAAGTCCAACATATGTTGCGTAGCAACGGCTTTTATTCGATACAAGAGTTTTTGACAAGTAATGTTATTTGATTTTAATTATATCTAATTCTATTGATGCTTTAACGTGTAAGCGGTCCGCCCAACTACCTTTTATTATTGCCTTTGCAATTGTAGGCTTACTTAATGTATTTTTTTAGTGTTATTACTGTTGTATTTGTATTTGTGTTTGTATTGTGTGTCTTTGGACCATTTCCTATACTTTTTGTAAGTCGTTGGAAATAAATTGTTAGTTATTGCCTATTACAAGTGATAAGTTGACTGTATTAGTTTCATCTCAAAACTTTCAAAAGCAGTCAAACCAAGTCTGCAGCCTGTAAGAAAACATCAAAATGTGTAAAAAAAAACAATAAAATTCTTGATTTACGATTAGATCTTATCAATAAAGTAATTTTAATGCACAATTAATTAAGATAATATCACGTCAGTATGTATTATAAATTATAAGTTAGCTTTTCATATCAAGAAGAGCACATTTTAATTCCCAAGGGTTGCTTCTACAAATATTTTGCTCACTAATGATCAGTTTAACTTTGTATAACTGAAACACTTCGTTCAGGAACATTTTTGTTGTTTCAAAATAACCAACTAATCATATTCAACTTTTTAATTAATTAATAATACACAATATTAACATTTTCATTATAAAATTATAACAGCATCTACACTATTCCCATATACCATAACTAAATTTAATAGAATTAGCATTTTCTCTTCGAATCCTGGTAACGGCACTTGCTTCGCCTTTAGCAACGCACTTTTTGCGATTTTCCCTCTTTTCCTTAGTCAAAATTTGTTTTTTAGCTCTTTTCTTAATTTCATCTGGATGTATTGTCGTGGCTGTTGATCTAATACTACCGTATTCAAATGCATCATTTGAATAATTTGATAAGCAATCAAAACAGTTACCATCGGGATCCCTTGTTTCTTTAACATGTTGTACAAGATCCTTATCTGTGTTATTATACTGATTTTGATATTTGTCTTCAACATTTTGATCTTCTAGTGAGGAATTCGGTTTCATATGTTCTTCATTTTCATTTTCTGATTCAGTAGAATTCTTATCAGTTTCATTTTCATCATCACTTATAATTCCTAACTCTATATCTATGTCCCTGGCCATTTCTTTTGTAAAACCAGAACATGCTACTTCTGCATCCAAATTGTCAACTCGTTTTATGTCGGAGAATTTTGGATATAATTCACTTTCAAAGCCAAACCTTCGTTTGAAGAAGTCACATATACACAAAACATCCCTATTGAAAAGCCTACAAACAGATTTTGTTTTAGCAAATTAATATTTACGAATATCACAGGAATAAATAAAAAAAGAAAAATGGAATGTGAACTTTTTACTTTAAGAGATATTCACCAGGATGCAAGGTGAGAATCTTATTCGAAATTCTGTTGAAATAGCAACAATAATTACTTAGAAGACATTAAATACAATGTAGCAAGGAACCATAGATAATATATTCACTTACATTTCTGCATTAGGATGTAACGTCGATACCATTTGTGGAAAATCAATTATAACAGGTCGTTCATCCTCTGTTAACATGATATTAAATTCATTAAAATCTCCATGAATAACTCCCGAATCCGCAAGTCTTACAATAAGATCCATCAACTCATCGTATAGGCCTTCGACATTAATAACTTGCATTATGTTAGTCCTAAAACATAAAAGAACCAAATACCTCAGTGCACGAATATTAATATATTACCTACAATGGTTTCCCAGCAATTAATTCCATTACAACGCAATGCCTATTAAAATCTATTGGCTTTGGCACTGGAAACTTTCTATCATACAAGGCTTTCATATATGCAAACTCTTTAGTGGCTGATATTCGCGATAGATATAACCATGATACAGATTTTCTATGTTTATGATAATCACGCTTATCTTTTATATTGCGGAAGCAAACTCTCCCTAACCTAAAATAAATAAGGATGTAAATATGCCTAAAATTAAAACAAATTAATTGTACCTATGTAATTTCAAACATAATTCAGTATGGTCAGCATTCGCAACAATATAAATGTTACTTTCTTTTCCAACACCAATTTGGTTTCCAAACGAACTTACAACACTACGTTTTGTTAACACTTGTAAAGCTAAATAATCATATCCCATGTTCGTTAATCGATATCCATCATCTAAAATTTAAAATGATAGATTGTAAATGCGGTTGAACACCTATTACTAAATTACATTTTCTGCCACGTTCATAACTTAATAATCTATGTTTACATAAATCCTTCAACAATTTATGTACACCACCATGTTTTAAATTAGCAATAGATGCTGCCATCGCAGCCGGTACTAATTCATGATTTTTCATACCCATTTCGATCTACAATAATGAAAAAATTATTTTTATAGTACACCTCGAGTATTGAACCTTACGGCAGTTAAAACTCGAAAATCTTCACTGCTCAAATAACGCATCATTGATACGTTTAATTTACCCATTTTCACAGAAATGTATTTTCAAAATCGTTTACAGCATGTGAAAATAGGGTTATCTTTTTATTAACTGTCAAACTGTCTATTCACAGTGTTGTTCACGTGGAAAAAATAAAAATGCCATCCACGTACGCATCTACTCCTAGTGTAATTTGGGTTGCATATCTTCTCAAGTGATCAACTTTATTTGGGAAAATTTAATTTATTGAATAAATTTAATCCAAGAATTCATTCTTTAAACTTTATTTGCGCAAAACTCGATATATCGCCCGTAGATAAAAAAGACAAACTCGAATTACAATAATTTTTATTTTTGACACAGTAAAAACAATCAATCCATAGAAAACTGGAATAATTATAGTAATTTTATTATAGTTCGAATAAATAAGATATAATAATTAATTTTCAGATAGGACATATAAAAAGTATTATTTCATATATCTAAGTTCAATAATATATATTTTTGACATTTTAATCAACAAATTAATCACATTAAATAAGAATCAAATAAGACGTTTGTAATAATGAATCATTTTTAAGGGATTCAACGTATTTAAAAACCCTGTCACTCTATCAATGAGTTTGACTAATGACTGATGACAAACTGTTGCACCCGCTGTGTTTACTATGATATGATTGTAGTTTGATCAAATTTTTAGATGCGTTTAGAAAATAGAACTATTTTCATCATACAGTTTGATGCAATCTCGTTTCTGATTGGTCACATTTTAAAAGTAGCAAACAAGGACGAATTTGTAAATTTTAATTCAATTCAGATTTTAATTTTGCAAGTTCACAGTTTAAGTTTATATAATTTGTATATTTATTACATATATGTCCCATACTCAAAAGCAGGTTTTAATTATTCAACTTTATAGAAATAAGAAGACTCTTTATGGTGTCAATGATCCTACGTCATAATAAGGTGCGATTTTTCTAAATGATTAAACGAAACACTGAAAATTTGATAATATTATAAAACCTACAATCTAATAAACCTAATATTAACCGAATCCTAGTGTTTGACAAAATTTAAATGAATATTGTAACAACAGAATTTCAAATTTGGCTAAACTGCTTACACTTATGACATCAATAAAACAGTTTGATCAATCTATAAAAACTCATTGATAATGTGAAAATGCTTAACACATAAAATTGTAAACTGGAAAGACAGTTTTACCACAGAAGAGATGCAGAAACGATACTCTTTGCCGGCACTTTGATCTTTTATGGATGAAAATTGGTGACCTTGGTATTTTGAAGCGGAAATTTTGAAAATGAAGATATATTTTAAATTGTAATTGTATTTAAAGCTATTTAATTAAGTAGTCCAGAAAATAATTTGACATTTTATAAAATGTCTTTACTAACATTGGGATACATCAATTCATTTGTGAATGAATGAAAATGTAAATAAACTTATGCTGTAATCATAGCAAAACCTAATACAAAATACCTGTGGAGACTGAAATAAATAATGTACCGTTGCTTTCATAAAAATCTGGTACAAGCGATACTGTTATAACACATTAATATAACAATTTAATGTCAAATTGCCTGTCAGTGTCAATCATCAATCGACAAGTGTTGTGCAGTACTTAATTATTAAAGCATAATAATAATGCCTCATCGATGTAATATGGTTTTCAATAAAAATGTTTATATTTAAAAATAATCTTTGATATATGTTTTCTAAAAGCAAACAGTTTTTAAAATAAACGAATATAACGCATAACTTTCGTGTTAAATACAAAATATTGTCACATCATTCGAAAAACGTCAAAATGAGCTCATAAGAGTTGTGGAATTGCTCCAGATTTCTATGAAAGCGATATTACCATCACTTTCATAAAAATCTGGGACAACTCTTATAGGCTCATTTTGACGTTTTTTCAATCATGTGACAATGACTTGTCCATGTACGATTGACACTGACAGACAATTTGACATATTTTTTCATAGTTTACAAAAGACATGTTTAAAATGGGTAATATCGCTTGCTCCAGATTTTTATTTAAGTGATAGTACATATGAATTTTTCTATGACATTATACAATAAAATTCTTCATGTTTTTGATTTATATGTACTGTGAAAGTCTATTTAAATAGCATTCTTTACGTTTCAGAATGATTCTTTGAAAACCTAAAAACTGTTTCACCAATCCTCTTACCTATGCAGTTGATGACGCAGAAATTATGCAGAAACAGCGCTGCCATATTTATTTATTTGTATGATTAGTTGTTAACATTCAATTACCCCATATGATAAAACGCATAAAATAAAAATAGCAAAATAAAAAATATAGAAAATTCTGAAGTAACTATACAATATAACCTATACACACCAACACTTGACAAGACAAATGAATATAAATTTAATACAAACCACCTGTAAAAGGGAAATTCGCCATGTTTTTGACGATATCGTATAAATATGTGCACTAAAATTTATATTGGCAGAAAACGCCAAGTATAACTTCTGTACCTCTCCTGTGCTTCTACTATTTTGTTTCTCCTAGAATCAGTCAAATTTTTGATTGGTAATACAGGTACAATGCTATAAGAAAGAATCTGTGTCTCCTTTAGAAATCTGGTAAATACAGATTATATACAGCTGAAAATAATACAGCTGGAATCGTAATAGAAATTAATAATAGTGAGATAATAGGTATATTTCTTTTGAAGAATGCATTTATTATAAGATCGGCTACATTACTTTCACGTAGCTCGTGCTTATTTACCTATCATCCTGTATATAATGAGAGACTATTGGGTAGTATAAAAATATATTGTGTCTGAGTTGTAACCAGGATGACATATTTACATTTCTCTTTACTCATTTGATCACTATGTTTGTAGCGATTTTCACGATTTTCCTGTAGAATTACTGGAAGAACTTTTGCTTGCAAACAGTGAATATCTAGAATTTTCCGCGACAGGTTTCCTACTCCTTTGTGGAGAATCTTGGATCATTCTTTCACTGCCATTCATTGCTACGCCATTTCTACTATCATATACTTTATGAGTTTGTTTAGGGCTAACAGGTGTCGAGTATGTATTTGACTGAGGAACTTGAACGTTAATTTTATGTTTGACGGAATTTTGCAATTGTTGTTCATTTTGGAATTGTTCTTCTGGTAATTCATAAGACGAACTTTGTTTTATTATCGGATGAAGAGGGTAAACTCCAGCAGTTGGCACGGATGTAGTCGAACCAGTAATTTCTTCAGGATTACTACTGAAATGGACTTTTTTACGCTCGAGTTGTTTTTCTAAAGGAATTCGAGGATCAATTGGTGGGGTATAGACGGCAGGTTCTTTGGGAGGTGCTGATGTACGACGATGTCTTCGACTATGATGCTTAATGTGTCCATTCGAAACTTTATTGGCGGATACTGGTCCTCTTTCTTGCAATCTCTCACCTACGGGACCCGTCCGATTATCCATCATACCAATATCTTCTTCATGAACTTCTTCATCTTCCTCGTTTACTTCTTCTATGACACTTGTTTGTATCCATTCCCTTATTCTATCTTTCTTAGCACTCCGATCGACAGTTGTTTCCAAACCATATTGAGTTAATGTGAATAGCAACTTATTCTTTTCCTCTGGACTACTGTGGAAACTATACATTGATGGGCAAAGACCTTCTTCCTCAGCTGCTACCTCGTTATTCTTTTCCATGCCTACTTTTGACATCCATCTATCATCCATGTAGCGATAAACTTCAGCTAAACCGGAAGGTCTTTTATCTGCTTTTGGTTCCAAATATTTTTTGAACAATCTTTGGGCTTTAGACGAAACTAATTTAAATAACTTAGGTAGCCTTCCCAATGCTATTGTACTAGCTTGCCAGGATAAATATCTAACGTATCGGGGGTCATCCATCGCAGCTTTTTGCCACGGCAAACAGCCGGTTAAGCAAACGAATATAACTATACCGAATTGCCAAACATCGTGAGACGTAGATGCCCTGTAAAATACAGTTTCATGACTAATTACAAATTATAAACAAAACAAGGAATATATCACATTCATGCTTGAAATGAAAACGATTTTTCTTTTATATTTCAGAGGAACCAATAAGATTGAAGTCTTTTTTTTTAATTTTTAAATTTTTGAAAATTTTTAAATTTTTAAATTTTTGAAAATTTTTAAATTTTTAAATTTTTGAAAATTTTTAAATTTTTAAGTTTTTGAAAATTTTTAAATTTTTGAAAATTTTTAAATTTTTAAAAATTTAAAATTTTAAAAATTTTAAAATTTAAAAATTTAAAAATTTAAAAATTTTCAAAAATTTAAAAATTTAAAAATTTTCAAAAATTTAAAAATTTTAAAATTTCCAAAAATTTAAAAATTCAAAAATTTTAACATTTTCAAAAATTTTCAAAAATTTAAAAATTTAAAAATTAATAAATACTATGTTTCTTGAAAACATAGATTTTATATGCGATAAACAAGATTATACTCACATATAATTGCCATCCGTTGGAATCTGAAGTATTTCAGGAGGTGCATATGGCAACCATTCGTT
This sequence comes from Dynastes maya, assembly GCA_029619315.2. NCBI lineage: Eukaryota > Metazoa > Arthropoda > Insecta > Coleoptera > Scarabaeidae > Dynastes > Dynastes maya. The sequence goes on from JAROYE020000005.1 coordinate 39,528,112, forward strand.
CCGTCTCAGTACCAATGTGCCCACTCTTCGAGTTTCTCCGAAGTCGCACAGCTTGATACGCGAAAAGTCCGATTTAAATACTAAAATATTGTCCAATTTAACATCACGATGCACTAAGTCTCTAGAGTGCAGGTGTTCCAAAGCGGCAGCCAATTGCTTCGCCACCCTCTTCGTATGTAATTCCCCTATACCGGTTTCAGACACATTCGAAGTCAAATCACCTTTGAAAAGAAAAAAGAATGGTTTAATAATAGCAATGCAATCCGAGAAGAATATAATGTAACTAACAATAAGATAGAGAAAATGGATAGCTGTAAACATTAAGTGCACTTTTACGTTCGTTTGATTGTAACTCGATTATTTAAAAGTTAAAAGGTCTTCTTTTCATTTCCAGGTCTTAGATTCAATTACAGATACTAAAATATCAAGCAGTATACCGTAGAAGTCAATTGGGTAGAAACTATAGGGGCACAGAATTACTTCTATCTACCGATTTAATTTCGAGATGATCTCAGAATTCAATCTAGGATCAAATTAAATCTGTTATGTCAATTAATAATGATAAGGATTCGTTGAATTTCTTTCGTTTATTTGTGTTTTTCCATGGTGCTGTAAGTTCAATAAATAGTAATAAGCTAGTTGTCAAGTAAATCTGATTTCATTGGATATACATTGCATAGTAGGTGGTACCACCCAGGAATAAAAAGGTATGCAGAACGCGCTTCGATGAGAACAATTTCATTTCCTGCCATACAGTTTCGAGTACATTTAAATTCCGGCCACTTAAGGTCTAAGACAAAGCTTTTATATTGTGTTAGGCAAACCATTATTTGGTTGAACGCGCGGTATGACACCAGGCGCCATCCTGTTGGAAAATAAAATAGACATCTCTTCCAATTTGTCAATACCGGGCAACACACTATCCTGCAAAATTTCTTGATACTTTGTAGCATTCACCTTACCCTCAACCAATTATCATTCGCCCAATTCACTGGCAGAATTACAACACCATGTCATTTGCCATTTTGGAAATTTAACAGTTCTTTTGAGACAGTCTTTAAAAAAAGGCTTTCTTTTATTTCGAATTACTAATTTTCGATTATCCCCTACACGAACGTCAAGCTTAGACTCGTCACTGAAAATAACTTTCTTCTAATTGTCAGAATTCCAATTTGTTTTTGATTTTGCCCAAATCAAACGGTTTTGTTTCTGTACAGCAGTTAATAAAGATTTTCCTTTAGCCTAAATTCGAGAGTAGATAAATACTCATGTTAGGAATGAAGACACAAATTAAAAAAATATATGTTAATTTTTCTAAATAATCTCCTTTTTTTTTAGTAAGATACACTTTTCCCAACGTTCCTGCCTTTTCTTTAACCCTTTCAAAAAATACGTTTTTTCAAACTCCTCAAAAGAAGCTTCTGTCTCAGTAATGACATCTTCGTTTGAGTTGAATTTTTTCCTCTGCGAGCCACGTTTTCATATTGGGGAATAAAAAGACGTCGAAGAGGGTCAGGTCGGACAAGTAAGGTGGATGGGGCAGTATTCATAACGCTATTCATACAATTTGGCCGCCACAACTCCGGATGTGTCACTTGGTGCATTGTCGTGGCGGAACAAAATTTCTTCTTTAACAAACGAGGTCATTTTTCCTTCAATTCCTTGTCGAATTACTCCAACAATTCACTGCAGTAATGCCCCATGATCGTGCGACCTTTCTCCAAAAAGTCAATGACGATTATTTATTATATTATATTATGAAAAGTCCATTATCTTGACTGTCGCTTCATTTCAGGCGTATAGTAATAGATCCAGGTGATAATTCAACGCAAAAATTCTTGCAGATTTCGCTTATAGAGTTCACTGCTTCAATAGTGACAGTCGTATCCGCTTGTTGTCCATTGTTAGCAATCGCGGCATCCATCGTGCGTGCCCATAGCTTCCTCACTCCTAACTTTTCCTGTAAAATATTAATTGCAGTTCCGTACGATACATCTGCGGTCTCTGCTACTTGACGCGCTTTCGTTCGGCGATCAGCGAGAATTATCACAGACTTTTTCAACGATATCGTTAGCAACCACTTCTGCCGAGTGACTTGGGCTCTCCTCGTCAAAAACCGATGTAGGGCCACGTTTTAATTCGTTAAACCAATACCTAACAGCTGCCACAGATGGTGAAGGGTCCAACTTCGCTTTAAATTCTTCGCATGTTTTTCCATCCAAAAACAGATAGCCAATTACTGAACGATATTCTTTTCTATTTCATATTAAAACACTAAACACATGACCATGTCGGCGGTCGAACAGTTAGCATACTTGCCTTTCGATCCGAACGACGCAGATTCAAATCAAGCCGTGACGGTTGGTTCTTAATTACAGGTAAAAATCGGAGTATGTCTTCTTCTCAGATAAGGAAGTAAAACCATAGGCCCCGTGCCAATACGATGTTTGGCACGTTAAAAATCCCTACAGGAGGTTGGAACAGCTCTGGATTCGGCAAAATTCTTGTAGGGATGGTTAATGATTATAGTAATTGATGCTTAGAGGTATCACCTGTCGCTTCGTCCAATAATACAACAACAACCAAACACGTCTTATACAAATGGCTGTCAAATCAAAACTAACCTATGAATCTCCCTGGAATTCTGTACGGCGCCGTTTTAAAGATGGAAGTACACGATAGTAACGTCAAAATCCCTCAGTAACACCACCTATCTTCCAACACGGGTATTTATTTATCCACCCTCGTAAGTTATTTATGTAATTTACTTATGTACGTAGGTATATCTTTTAGTACTTTTTAATATCCGAGTTCAGTCTTAAGTATATATTTCTGACAACACTCTTGGGACACATTAAAACTCTAATTCCAAAGCGCCGTAACTTCGCTTACAGAGATTCTGAAAATTTCTTTGCAAATGTTGACCAAGTTTCTTTGACTTCGTTCAGTTATAATTCTAGATCTACTCACACTGTTTTCTTTAATTTCAATGGTTACAGTTTGAACTGTTTAACAACATTTCCCACCGAATATATGACCATTCTTAATTCAGTGGCGCTTTGCTTTAATGATGTTGCCAAAAGGCCATGCATAATTGGTTGATGAGTGATTGTTTAGTTGGTTATGAAAAGTAACCATAAAAGATAAAAACTAGAATATGAAGTATTCAAAATTTTTTCGTATGTACCATATTTCAAAACTCTCATAATTAAAAAGGACTGCACCGGTATTTTCTTTTTAAATCATGAGTAGAGACGGGATTTTAGGCAAAATGCCTCTTTGTTTAGATTCAAGGCAAATTAAAAATAATACAAAATCTATATGTTTCTCGACAAATCAAAGCGATCTAGCTATGTTTTATTTTGCCTAGTTGCCTATTTGGACTTTCAACAGCCTAAATCGTGGTTTTTCGCCTATTTTGTCCTAAAATCATATTTATTTGGTCTAAACGTTTTTTTTTTAATTTTAAATAAATATGGTTTTTACAGCTGCATCTTTCTTAAATGTAAATTTTAGTTTTACAGCTAAAATGCTATAAACTAATACAACGATGGGTTTTCCCGTCTATTGTGTGAGGGCAAAGTTTGGATTTGCCTGCCGTAAAATTTATATTACTACCCTATTGAAGATATATCCTCAATTATCGGCTTATCGCTCTCGGGTTCATTTACCTGCACCCACGTTTTTATTTTACAGGAATCCCTATCGGCTTGTTTACGCCCTGTAATTTAAACCATATAAGCAAATTTCTTCTCCCTGTTAACGTGATTAATGAATACACGATGCCCATTCATAGTTTATACAATGGACATCTTGATATTGCAGTTTAGATTTTATATTTATTCTCTTAATGTTTCTCTGGAGCGTATATGTGTGTGTTCCTATAGCGAGGTGGACTATTGACGAATCAGTATATAGTGAAAGACGTACTTTGAATTTTCACTTATATCGTAGCTTGCAACGAATATTTTTCGGTAGTTTTCTGTTGGTTTGTGCTTGTTTATCTACTCAGTGTATTGTGTATTTCCATCTACAACAATGACAAAATCCAAGGAATCACATAGCGATAAAGTTCAAAAATGGCTGAAGGCAATTGGAGGCACTACTGTCTTTCAGCTGAATCCAAGCAACAGTGAAGAGTTGTTTTGTAAAGCGTGCGGAAAAATGGTAAAGGACGTTTTTGTTTTTCTTTCCTAACTTTCTTCAAAAATATTATTGTAGTTAACTTGCAAAAAGAAAAATCATTTAGAGCAACATGCTACTGCTCCTGGACATCAGGCAAATCTTAGGAAACCGTTGAGGAACCAAATGTTAATAGACACCAAAAATTCAAGAGAAATTGACGTTTTTAATCGAGATTTATGCGACGCTTTTATGTCTGCAAATATTCCTCTGGACAGATTAAACTATTCAAAACTGCGAAATTTTCTCACTAAATACTGCAACAAGAATGTGGCAAGCGTGAAAACCTTAAGAACAACATATGTAACAAAATGTTACAATGAGGTAATTAATACAATAAATAATAATTTAAAAATGTATTTTCATACTTGAGTGTCATTAAGATTTTGTTTACACCTATAATATTTTTATTAATTTTTTAAGACTATTAATACTATTCGCGAAGAAGTTGGTAACAACGATATTTGGATATCTATAGATGAGACGACTGACTCTAAAGGTCGTATTATGGCAAATATGATTGTGGGTAAGCTTTGTTCTGAAACACCAGGAAAACCGTATTTACTGGCTACAAAGCAACTTGAAAGAACAAATTGCAATACAATGGCAAGATTCGTGTACCAAGCTTTAGGTAAGATATATTATGCAAAAAACATACTTTAATAATATTGTAAATTTAATGCTAGATATTTAAGTTAAAGGCAACTCTCGTATTTATGTATTTTGTGGCCAACAGATGGAATTAAGTACGAAAAAGTCAAGCTTTTAGTCACGGATGGTGCTTCTTATATGCTCAAATGTGGTACAAATTTGAAGATTTTTTATAAAAATCTTAATCGTTTAACATGTTTTGCATATGGACTCAATTTGGTGTGTGAATGTCTAAGAAATCAATATGCTAATGTTAATGGTTTAATTTCAAATACCAAGAGAGTCTTTTTAATGTATAAAGAAAATCTGCCAGATCTCCCTTTGTCTCCCGAACCTGTCTTAACACGTTGGGGAACTTGGTTAGAGGCGGTAGTTTTTTATGCTAATAATTTCGAAGCAATAAAATCAGTAAGTACTTTTTTAGCAAAATTTTTAAATAAGATTGTTTTTATTTAACGCTTTATGTTTTAGGTTGTAATATCGTTTGACAAAGATTCAGCTAACTGTATTGAGCAAGCGCAAGAATACTTTTCCAATCAAAATGTCAAAAACGATCTTTTATACATCAGTCGCATTATAAATTTCTCATTGATAACATCAAAAGATTAGAAACATTCGGCCTTCCTCTTACAGATTCTGTTGCAGTAATTAATAATGCCGAAGCAGCTCTCAAGAATGCCCCAGGAAAAGTTGGCAAAATAATTTTGTCAAAGTTTAACCAAGTGATTTCGAAAAATCCAGGTTTCAAAACGGTTAAAGGGTTTGCTGAGCTGCTGAATGGTGAAGCAGTTGAAGCTACCGCTCATACCACAGCTGATTGGTCCATATTTAAGTTTTGTCCTACAACCTCGTGTGACGTAGAACGTTCATTTTCTTCGTACAAACTGCTGTTTTCCGACCGAAGAACAAATTTTACTAACGACAACTTGGAAAAACATCTTGTGTGCTACGCAAACGCGAAATTTGAGGACATGTTACACGGCGATTAATTAATTTATTTATTATTTTAAACCAAATGAATCTACATATTTTAGTTATTAGTTAAAATTTGTATGTTTTATTTCTTTTTATGGCTGAAATGTACCTAAAATTACATTAAATATCGACTTCTTATTCATGTTTTAAAAAAAAAAAATTATTTTTGTGTTTACCGTTTTTTTTAAGTATTTGCCTAACATGCCTAAATCACAGTTTTTCGTCCTAAATACATAGTTTTTAAGGCCTAAAAAAGGGCCTTTTTAGCTGTTTTTTACGTCCTAAAATCCCGTCTCTAATCATGAGATATGATTCTAGCAACAAAGTGCTCACCCTCTAACAATTACTTTTTATAAAACTTAAATGTTTTCTTCCATTACCAAGATATTTGGTCTAAACACGGAGTATATTGATATGTCTAAAGAGTTTAGTGATTCTGCCGCATTAATAACAAAACAGTCAAAACCCAAACGATATAAGTATGTGGTGTACTTAAGAAGCAACCTATAATTAAACGTACTGACTTTCCTATTGAACATTTACATAGCAACAGCATTTACCTAAATATACGCCACGTACTAATAAATTTTCGTTTATCATAAGCATACCAGCTAAAAGATATATCAACATGTCAGTATTAGCAAACATAACAAGATTTAGATCAATCGTTGAAGCTTCCTTGTACAAAAAATCGATTGAAATAACTTCAAATATATGCTATTTTTGATATTTGCACTTGGTGGTGTAGGGCCATTGTACTGAGAATTAAACCGCTATCAAAATAATAATCAAGCACTGAATCAAAATATTGGCAAAGGTGTCGTGTTCGAAAATAGAAATTAGCTACGACACTCCTCGCTTACAAAATAC